>JACEFZ010022363.1:32500-125000 GCA_014155875.1 Cepaea nemoralis
CTACTACTGCTACTACTGCTGCTACTGCTGCTACTGCTACTGCTGCTACTACTGCTACTACTGCTGCTACTACTGCTACTGCTGCTACTACTGCTACTACTACTGCTGCTACTGCTACTGCTGTTGTTGCTGCTACTACTGCTACTACTGCTGCTACTACTACTACTACTGCTGCTACTACTGCTACGACTGCTGCTACTACTGCTGATACTGCTGCTGCTGCTGCTACTGCTACTACTACTACTGCTACTACTGCTGCTACTGCTGCTACTGCTACTGCTGCTACTACTGCTACTACTGCTGTTGTTGCTGCTACTACTGCTACTGCTGCTACTACTACTACTGCTACTACTGCTGCTACTGCTGCTACTGCTGCTACTGCTACTGCTGCTACTACTGCTACTACTACTGCTGCTACTGCAACTGCTGTTGTTGCTGCTACTACTGCTACTGCTGCTACTACTACTACTACTGCTGCTACTACTGCTACGACTGCTGCTACTACTGCTGCTACTGCTGCTGCTGCTGCTACTGCTACTACTGCTGCTGCTACTACTGCTGCTACTGCTGCTGCTGCTGCTACTGCTACTACTGCTGCTACTGCTACTGCTGCTACTACTGCTACTACTGCTACTACTACTGCTACTACTGCTACTACTGCTACTACTGCTACTACTGCTACTACTGCTGCTACTGCTGCTAACTGCTACTACTGCTACTCTGCTGCTACTACTGCTACTAACTGCTAGCTGACTACTACTGCTACTACTACTACTACTAGCTACTACTACTGCTACTACTGATACTGCTGCTACTGCTACTACTGACTGCTACTACTGCTACTGCTGTTGTTGCTGCTACTTACTGCTACTACTGCTACTACTGCTACTACTGCTACTACTACTGCTACTACTGCTACTACTGCTACTACTGCTACTACTGCTATACTGCTCTATCTACTGCTACTACTGCTGCTACTACTGCTACTAACTACTGCTACTACTACTGCTACTAGCTGCTACTACTGCTACTACTGCTACTACTGCTACTGCTGTTGTTGCTGTTGTTGCTGCTACTACTGCTACTGCTGCTACTACTGCTACTACTGCTACTACTGCTACTACTACGCTGCTAACTACTGCTACTACTACTAGCTACTACTACTACTGCTACTACTACTGCTACTACTACTGCTACTACTGCTACTACTGCTACTACTGCCTTTCTACTGCTACTGCTGTTTTTGCTTCTACTACTGCTACTAATTACTGCTACTACTGCTGCTACTAACTGCTACTACTAAATGCTACTAAATGCTACTACTGCTACTACTGCTCTACTGCTACTACGCTAACTACTGCTGCTACGCTACTGCTGTTGTTAAATGGGCCCGCTGTTTTTTGCTGCTACTACTCTACTACTCTCTACTAAATACTGCTACTACTCTACTTTCTGAAAAAAAAAATTTTTCTGCTACTTTCTGCTTTTTCTGCTACTAAATGCTCTACTACTGCTATACTTTACACTGGGTCTACTACTGCTACTACCCGCTACTACTGCTACTACTGCTACTACTGCTACTACTGCTACTACTGCTACTAAATGCTACTACTGGGTTTAAATACTGCTACTTTCTACTGCTACTACTCTACTGACTACTGCTTACTACTACTGCTACTACTACTCTCTACTACTGCTACTACTTACCTGCTACTACTGCTACTAACTGCTAACCTACTGCGACTACTAGCTACGTACTGCTACTGCTGTTGTAGGCTGCTACTACTGCTAGACTTACTGCTTACTACTTGCTAACTAACTAGCTGCAACTAACTGCTTGCTACTGCTACTGCTGTTGTTACAATGACTGCTGCTGTTGTTGCTGATACATACTACTGCTACTACTGCTACTACTGTTAAATTTTCTACTACTGCGACTACTACTGTCTACTACTGCTGCTACTGCCTGACTTGCTGTTGTTACTTGCTGCTGCTGTTGTTTGCTGCTTACTACTGCTACTACTACTTGCTACTGACTGCTACTAGCCTGTTGTTGCTGCTACTACTGCTACTACTACTGCTACTACTGCTACTACTACGACTACTACTGCTACTACTACTGCTACTACTGCTACTACTGCACTACTGCTACTACTGCTACTACTGCTGCTACTGCTACTACTGCTACTACTGCTACTACTGCTACTACTACTGCTACTACTGCTACTACTGCTACTACTACTGCTACTACTGCTACTACTACTACTACTACTGCTACTACTGCTGCTACTACTGCTACTACTACTGCTACTACTGCTACTACTGCTACTACTGCTACTACTGCTACTACTGCTACTACTGCTACTGCTGTTGTTGCTGCTACTACTGCTACTACTGCTACTACTGCTACTACTGCTGCTACTACTGCTACTACTACTGCTACTACTACTGCTACTACTGCTACTACTGCTACTACTGCTACTGCTGTTGTTGCTGCTACTACTGCTACTACTACTGCTACTACTGCTGCTACTACTGCTACTACTACTGCTACTACTGCTACTACTGCTACTACTGCTACTACTGCTACTACTGCTACTGCTGTTGTTACTGCTGCTGCTGCCCCACCCCCTTTCTCCTTCCTTGCACCACCCAACGCATTATAGGCCCTCCGCCAACTTATATCAAGTCATTTGCAGACTTGTCCCTGATTGGTTGGATTTGCAGCTACAATGTTTCTACGGGATAAGATGAGCCAGATTCACGTCACCCCCTCCCCATTTTTCAGTTGCCATCTTACGACATGCATGTGAGGTTAGGGTGTTACCTTACGGGCCCCGGCAACACACGGGCGGTAGAGATGGCAGTAGACGACAATCACAGTGAAATCTCATAGGTGCATCATAAATCCTGCGTCGCTATTCTTGTCGCGAACCGCCGAAGTCTCCAGCTTCACGTCCACCTAACTGCACCGACACACACACTCGTGATACTAATGTAGATATTGAACAGACAGAGACGCCTGTGCCTCACTGGCTAGTTACGTGAATGCTTCCTCTTTTGTTCTCTCTCCCCCCCCCCCCCCCCACTTGGGGCTAAGCCCTGAACAGACTGACTTCAAGCCGTCATATCGTTGGCGTCCTGGCAGCGGCCTTATGCATGCACGAGTACTTGCTTGTGCCTTCTGTGAGTTTGTCTGTACTGCTATCTGTTCCACTTTTCACATTGGACAGTGAGGGGAATTTTGTGTGATATTCACTGACGCAGGACAGAGCATTATGAGGGCGACCCCTTGCCGTGAAGTTGGAACCGCGATTAACGAGTAATATCTTTAACTATCCCATGCAGATTTTTCCATGTCTTTCGCATATTATTAATGTCTGTCTCTTCTTCTCTTGTCGATGTTTTTGTTGTTGTTGGGGTCTTCCTCTGTTTAATTTGCATTGTGGATGTCAGACAAAGACATGTCTAGTTATACTACTCTCAGGTGTTCTCAGTGTGTGTCGCATTCAGCGCCTGTCTACTCTTCACCTCGTGATTCACTGGCATGTGTCTAGTTTTCTCTATGAGCTCCGCGTTGGTAATTCAGTCAAAACTTTGTAGTCCTTCTACTTAGTGCAGGCACTAATTAAGGTTTTCATTAGAAAACAGCAAAGGAAATTGTTTGGACACATAACTAGGCTACCGACTGGCAGTATACCACAACAAGCAATGATGTACAGACCAAACGCTACAAGAAGAAGAGGCCTGCCACGTAAACGATGAACAGAATGAATAATAGAGTCCATGGGAATCCCGATATATGAAGCCCTTAAACGGGTACTCTTCCCCGCTGTTTATGCTTCACCTCGATGCTGTAAGGTACAAGAGGAACATGATGAGATGATGATGGCGACCAATTAAGAAATTTTTGTAGTTTATTTGTAAGTGTTTTACTCACTATCCATGTTTCTTTTGACTTACTTACATTTCATAGCGCTGTAAAACCTCCTCTCGCTTTTAGTTACAGATATTAAGTAGCAGGCGTTAGCCAGTATTCCGGTAATGACTTGGTGACTCCTGGCTTAGAACCGGGTTATACTAACCCCTCACTTCACACAAACCCCCGTGATATGTCTATTAAAACCGACTGTTGCATGAAAGCAGTACATGAATAACAACACATCCAACTGCTTGTAGTCATGCAGTCTGTGTTGACTTGTTCAGACGTTGCTTGACATCCTGAAGTGGTCTGTCCATGTACCTTTAGCACACCTTGTTTACTTTTATTTTGGAACGCATAGTTGATGTGTGACAGAGAGTGGTTGAAAGTGCTGAAAGTACGACACAGTCTTGCGTGCCCAATTCGTGGCCGTTTGAAAATATAGCTTGATCGTTCGTTCGTTCATGTTTTTATTCCTAGAGTCCCCCAAAAAAATTACATGTCCGTTCCTACGATTTAAAGTTAGTCAACATGAAATCAAAGCTAGTCGACATGAAATCAAAGTTACGTTAGTCGACATGAAATTGTGATTGTGTGCTGGTAATGTTCGCCGTCTACTTCTCGTGTTTTGGTGATTCATTCATTGCATCATCATCATATCACATCGAACATAAGCGCTCGGATCCTCTCCTCGGTACCGACCTACGACACCAATTCTGTCTTGGTGGTTCTTCTTCTTTGGCTCCCTGCATGGCGCTCTTGGCTATCTTCACCCCAAAGGACTTGATTGATGTTCTTGCAGTTTGGTTAAAGTTTCAGAATCACATGATTCATTTTGCTTCTTCAGGATGTCAGACTGTTCCATAGCTTGTGCGTTCCCCGCTTGAGGCAAGCCCGCAGACCTCTCTGCTCGTCCGTTTCCCACTGGAGCCAATCCCGCAAACCTATCCGCTCGTTCGATTCTTCCGCTCGTTCGATTCTTCTTGCCCTGTCACAAAAATGACACATATTAGTCAGTCTTGACCACCACAGAGATTCAAGCCATTGCTTTATGTTCCTGCCCATTCCAATGAAGAACATGTTGCAAATATCTGGGCACATGGATAACATTGGATGGAAGATTCATCACAGAGATAAAGAACAGAATGCGCCAAGGAAACACTGCATTATATCAAATGAAGGACATCTTATGCAATAAGTCCGCGGCATTGGAAGTTAGAAAAGGAGTTCTTGCAGGTTATATAGAACCAGTTTTAACATATGGAGGCGAATCCTGGACAATTAGTAGTAAACAAGCGAAAAAATTCATGAAAGCCTTGGAGATGAGAAAGAGTAGTCCTGACATTTTGAGGAAGGCAACTTATCACAAACATCACAAGGAGACATTCATAATTTTCTGGGGCCACATTATGAGAAGACAAAAACTGGAATATGTTGTGACAGCAGGAAAGATTTGTTGAAAGAGAGAGAGAGAGGAAATTCTTGAGTCTAGAGTCATGGCACGGAAGGGAGTCAGCACATGAATTGATCCATGCTGTCGGGAATCGCAATTTATGGAGAAGCATGATCACCCACGCCTGCCGGCAAGGCACTTGAAGGTGATGATCTGGAACACTCAGTACCTCAGCGTTGCTTTCTTCATTGTCCACGATATTCTCAACACCATTCTGAAAAACCCCATATCGACTGCCTGCCAATTTCTTCACCATTTCATTACTCATTGTTTCGCTTCCAATCCACACAAGCACATGATAAATGTGTGTGCCCCTAGCCTGCAGCTTGTATATTGTCCAGTACGTGATCTCATTTACACTGCTCCCCCATGTTTCTATGGGTGGCGATCAATTCCCGTGAGTGGTTTCTCGGTAATTGATATTTCGGTGTAATAGAGAAAGGAGAGGAGAAAGATGTGAAAGATGTCGCGGGTCGGAGGAGAAGACAGAATGTAAACATAAATCATCAAGTGCCCTGCCAGCTGGCGTAAGCTTTCATGTCTCTCCACAGATCTCGGTCTTTGTTTTTCTGGATCAATTCTGCTGATGAGTATTCCTCCATGCCACCGTCTCAATCCATCCAGCATCATTTCTCTTGGTCTGCCTCTACCTCTCTTCCCCTCGATCTTTCCAGTCGCCACGATGGTTCCAATTGCCTCTCTTCTCATCACATGACCAAAGAAATCTGTTTGTCTCTTTCTTATTGTTGTATATAATGTTCTATTTCATTAGTATTTTTCATGAAATCATTGTTAGTTACTCTGGCAGTCCAAGCAATTCGCAACATTCGTCTTAAGACATAAATATTACAAATAAAGAGAAGGGCCAGATGAAGTAAAAACAAGAAATATCGTCACGATGACTTATTTCATACATATTTCCTTAGCACATAGATATCATCATAAGTGGCTCAATCTCCTCCCAAATATCACTCAAGGATATTCTTAGCCCTTTGCAAGAACTCCGTAGCACCTGCGAGCTTTTACATGTGTGTATAGTAGAATCACACACGCCGTTAACGTTGACAATGGTGAAGATGGCGCCTGGGCAGCGGCAGCAGCAGCAGCAGCCAGTTCTGCCTGATCGTTTCAATTTCCGACAACTACGTGGGGTTTTAGCATCGCAACGTGCGCACTGTCTGTCGGCTCTGTGGCAAAGGGGATATCAATGCAATCCGGAACACAACTGCGAGCGATTATGAAGCAGACCGCCTTGCGTTGGTTTCCATATAATGGTATGAGTGCCGGTTGTTCAGAAAGCTATTGCAAACTACTGAATGTAAAACTTGTCTGGAATCACAAACAGCCAATAAATGCTGGGGTTGACTGCTATGTTCTGTAAATGATATGCAACTAACCTTTTTTAACGTGCCCATAGATCGTCCGAGTTGTTGGCCGTTTAAACAAATGGTTTAAAATGCAAGAGAATCGACTTCATTGCACCGGGTTTTATCCCAGATAGCACGGTCTCTTTCTGCAACGCGGCCTGCCGTGAACGTCGCACAAAGCACGAACTTCCTAGCTGCAGCGACCACCCTTAGGAGTCTCCGAGTAAACCGAATGACGTGGCCCGGAATCGAAGCCACAACCTTCGGAGCGCGGGGCGGCAGTGTGACCACTTGGCCACGGAGACTCGGCTGGCCCTTGTCCAAGTAGGCTTGACCACCCATCGACACCACTACCCCATGATCATGGTTGGGGTTGGGGAGGGAAGCGTATTCAGTGACTACGTTGAAGCACTACTTAGCAAAGTCCCCCTTGATTGTTGTAGGACGAAGGACTATGATTTTTTCCGTGTGAAGGTCTGCAAGTTACAGCAGATAGTGAAAGGAGTATTTTATGCATGTTCTTATTTTGTAAAAACCCAACAGTCTACATCAAGAGACGAACCTGGTCTGTCTGGGTTAGAGGGCCATGCCGTAAATCCCACATCTACTTGACCCAGTACGTTTGAGTGGCAGTAGGGCCGACGGCAACAGCTTCAGTTCCCTTGTCATCGCAGATATAGGGTATGCATTTGCAGTACTGGTCTAGCGCACAAGCCTTCCTTCTCTGTCTCTCTTGTCTTTCTGTATCTTTCTTGTCTCTTTTTGCCTCTCGTGCGGCAGAGAGAGAGAGAGAGAGGAGAGAGAGAGAGAGAGAGAGAGAGAGAGAGGAGAGAGAGAGAGAGAGAGAGAGAGAGAGACGCGCACACACACACACACATCTATATACACACACACACACACACACACACACACACACACACACACGCATGCGTGTATTTATTTGTAAGTCTCGGTCATTCATACTTAAGGCGTTGAGCTATTTCACGTGATGCGTCGATATGTAAGAGTTGAATGTTCCAACATATCCAACATCAATGATACGTTTCTAGGTAACCCAGTAATCGCGTTCATCACTAAATTTATTCAGGCTTAACTAAGCGTGACAGTCACTTGCTTTCGGGGTCCAAGGACACCGGAAACAGGAAATAACGTCGCGTCCATTGTCACTATCTGCTTTAATTTGTAGACCTTCGCATTGAATCATTCCTTGTCCTTTGTCCTCCTATAAAAAAGGGTGACTTCGCTAAATAGTGGTTTCAAAATAGCCACTGAATGGACGAAAGTTCTCGTTAAATTATGTGTCCCCGGATTTACTTGCGGGATGTACTATTTTATGCACTAATATCATTATGTTCTTGCCGATTATAACTTCAGGTGAAAGATGCACGGCAGGGATTAAGAGCAGAATAGGGTAAGCCAAAGCTGCATTTCAGAAAATTAAATGTTTATCTTATGCAATAAATCACTGTAATTGAATGCCAGAGAGAAAGTAAGGAGGAAATGTTATATGGAACGAACCTGTTCTGCTGCGTGACGATGAATCTGTGAATGTCATCGTATAACTGACTAAGAAATCCAGTAAGCTGAGACATGGTTTCTGGGATGAATGGTGCGAATAATATGTATGACCGTAGTAACTAAAACGATTACATGGTACAGGCTAATGAAAGTAGAACTTTAAACACACTTAGATAATGAGACAAACTGTGTTATTTGGTCATGCCATGAAACTTGGAAGCAGCACATATGTGGTTTCTGAGACGAATGATGCGAATTCCTTAGACTGCCAGAGTAACACACAACGATTGCCTGAAAGAGGCTAATGAAACTTGAACATTATATACAACAATAAGAAAGAGACAAACAGCTTTCATTGGTCATGTGATGAGAAGAGATGCATTGGAACACCAAAGAACGAGATCTGTCTAGAGACATCAGCGACTACGCCAGCTGGCAGGGCACTTCGATCATCATGATCATCATCATCACGAGCTTGGCATTTGAGCAAATCATGACCACAAAAAAGATTATCGGTAGAAGAGGTAGTCAAACCGAGAGAAATGATACTGGTTGGTGAAAGACCATGACATGGAGGAATACCACCAGTAGAATTGATCTTGAAATCCAAGGACCGAGCTCGTTCAGAAAGCGATGGCAAAATACTCAAATCAAAACTGCATTGAATACCACACCAAAAAAAAAGTTTATTGCGACCGTCCTGTAAACGAACATCGACAAACTTTACAAATTCCATTATGGTTATGGTGAGTAATCTCATCGCTGGGAGGGGTGTTGGTGCATGAGAAGGCAGACGTAGGTCGGGGCCCTTTGGAATCGTGTGTCTTGTGCGGAAGAACAGATAGATCATAGCGGTCTGGAGAGAATGGTGCTCCAGGGAGTGACCAGAGGATCTGGCCGACACTCAGAACTCAGAGGACAGGCCAGACAGACACATAATCAAACTGTAGCTGGTACCATTAGTGTTGGGACTTTTTGGCAGCCCTTGAAGGTAACGAAGCACGTATGGTGTCGGTTCTTGATTCAGCTCAACTCAACTGGTATCCATACAGACGATCAGATCACACACAACTTTTAAATAAAGGGATCTTCAACCCACATCACTCACTCACTCATCACTATGTGCCATGTAGATAAGCGTGGGCAGTCATGTTTCACCATCTCACACGATCACCAGAGTCGTGGATCAGCTCCATGTTTTTGTCGTGACCATACCACGCGATCAAGCCATCCAGATATTTATTTTTCTGTCTTCCTCTTGTTCTTTTCCCCTCAATCATGCTAGTTATCACCAGGTTCTCTCATTTATTTCTTCTCATAACGTGTCCAAAAAGTGTGACTGTCTACGTCTAATTTCTCTAATCAGTTTACCGCTTTCATTTGACTCTCGTGGGTCTTGCTTATTGGTTTTTCCATTGTATTCTTTGCATTTACCTCAGAAACTACATTTCTACTGCCATTAGATGGAGCTTGAGGCTAGTGCGATAGCCTTAATATCCCATGATGGTATGAGACCTGGTTCGACTGCCTGTTTTCCCTGTACTTCTTAACTACAATATCTAGTATTTGTATCACTGCTGAGTTGTTTGCTCGTAGTAAAGATGGCAATAAACCCGTCATATCTGGTGTTCCGTCGCCCCGCAATCTCTTTGTGACCGAATATGCATTCGTTCATTATGCACCTTCGTACATAATACGATTCACATTAAGATAACACTGTTTCCCCAGCACCTTATAATGTTGTACCTGTTTAGGAAATCTACTCTTTACAAGTGGCAGTGTAGCATGGAGAGAGATTTCATTGACGCTCTGTGTGTATTGACGTTTTGTTTTATTGCATTGTTTGAAAAGTCCAGGTTTCGTATGCATGTATTACCGATCGGTTACATATCATCGTCATCATCATCATGAGGAAATACCTTTGCAGGGCGTCGCTGTCGTCACAGCGCAATGAATTCGACTTTATTGCCTCCACTCCCGTTTGTTAAAAATACATCTAGAAGACACATTTTTTAAATTTAAAGTTGCATATCCCTTACAGGACGTTGCAGTCAACACCAGCATTTTCAGCTGCTGTTGATGTTCTTGGCAAGATTACGCTCAGTAGTTTGCTATTGCTTTCTGAGCGACCGGCTCTCATACCCCGTAAGTAAGCAATGCGACGTGATCCGCAGCCAAATCTCGCGCAGCTGTGTTCCTCGCGTGGATATACGGGATTACGGAGATAGTCGTTAACCTCTTCGCCATAGAGACCGGCTATTACAGAAATGAATAATACTGAGAGGACACGGAGGGAACTGCAGGGGATAGCAAGACAAAGAACGGATTAGCGGGGTTTGGTTGAGGGCCTGTGTCCCAGATGGGGAGAAAGGAGAGAAGAGGACCCCTTTCTAGGCCCTTAACCTTAACTCAAGTTACTATGACACGTGGTGTGGCCAACGTGTCTGATCCCTAGACACCGATGCTGTCTAGGAGGCAGTCTCCTGAGATATTCGGGTCTGGTGGGGATGTCATTAGTTGTCTCCTTCTAGGTCCACGTATTCTGAGATGTGCCAGTCTGTGTAGATTTACGTCTGCCGTCCTGCCGTTGGTGTAGATCAGTGGTTCTCAACCTTTTTTGTCCCCCCCCCCCTTCACCATATTTTCAGAACGTCATTCCCCCCTTCCGTATTTCCTACCTAAACCCCCCCCCCTCCCCCCCCGCTCCTACACAGTATAGTAATAATGGAAGCACATACTAAAACAAGTCTGGACTTCCACATAAAATGTGATTTGTGGGTCTACTTACTTTATAAAATGAATTTTAGAAGGGTGAGACGTACAGAACCGTAAAGTATGAAGGAAAAAACAATATCAAGTAATCAGTTCTTGTATTAACGCGAGCTTGAAATAATCTTCATCCCCCCCCCCCCCCCCATGGAAACCCTAAAATTCCCCCCTGGTGGGGGGGGGGGGGAGAATTCCCCACCGGTTGAGAACCACTGGTGTAGATAGTTCCCTCCCGACCTGCTCCGAAGCACTATGTCACCGGGATCTTGCTGTGGAACTTCTTCTTCTTCTTCTTCTTCTTCTTCTTCTTCTTCTTCTTCTTCTTCTTCTTCTTCTTCTTCTTCTTCTTCTTCTTCTTCTTCTTCTTCTTCTTCTGCGGCTGCTGCTGCTGCTGTTCCTCCTCCCTCTTCCTGCTCCCCCTCCCTCTTCCTGCTCCTCCTCCCTCTTCCTGCTCCTCCTCCCTCTTCCTGCTCCTCCTCCCTCTTCCTGCTCCTCCCTCTTCCTGCTCCTCCTCCCTCTTCCTGCTCCTCCATCCCTAAAGTCTTTTCTCGAGAAGGGCAGAATAATAGGCGGGCCTGCGGGCCCATTTATTAACCGTTTGAAAATAAAGTTTGTTCGTACTCTCTCTCTCTCTCGCTCTCTCTCTCAGTCGCTCTCTCTCTCTGGGTGTGGTGTGTGTATGTGCGCGCGTGTGTGTCTCTGTCTGTCTGTCTGTCTGTCTGTCTGTCTGTCTGTCTCTCGCTGTCTCGCCCTCTGTGCCTCTCTCACAGCTGTGTTTAGCGCGGTATGAGGGATTGCAAATTGCCTTTGTAACACCATCACCACTGCGCCTGCGTAACCCCAGCGGATGTAGTAAATGGGCGTATCGCATTCACATTGATACAAAGGCGTGCTGGCATTTACATACCTGCTCGTCAAGAGGATCTGACTATAATGGTCTCCCAGGGTCTAACGACCATCACAGCTGGAAGTCACGTTCTTAAGTGCTGTCTCGGTGTATGTGATAATTAGGGTTAGGTTTCTGTTATTTCATCCTCCTCTTGGCCTTCTGTCGGTCAAGGCAATCCTGTGTAGTATTCCCTGTGGAGGAGCTTTGGCCTACAGTAGGGCAACCTTAAGGTGAAGATCAACGTAGTTTTCCCAGCGTATGGGCGTGAAATGCCGAGTGCCGTACTGTACTAGGTGGTAGTTTTGTGTATCTGGGACACGTAATAACAGATGATGGTAGAAATCAAACAGAGAATAGGAATGGCCAAACATGTTTTCAACATCATGAAGTCAGTATTGCTATTTAGAGAGATTAACAACGCATTACAAATGAGAATTGTTCTACGATATGTATATTCAATATTACTATAGGCGCTGAAGCCTGGACAATGAGCAAACAATTAGAAAGTCGAATAGAGGGTCTGGAGATGTGGATATACAGAAGAATAAGTCATATTTCATGGAAACAACAATCAAATACAGCGGTTCTAGTTAAACTGGAAATGAAAATAGAGTTGATGGAAGAAAAGAAAAAGAGGCAAGTAAAATATTTCGGCCACGTTAAAAGGCACAACACTATTATAAAAACCATACTGGAGGGTAAGATTGAAGGCAAGCCAGCAAGAGGTAGACGATACAAGCGGGAAGATAACATCAAGAGATGGACGAACAGCAATCTGACAGAATGTAGTCTGGAGTTTATAGTTGAGTTTTGTTGAGTAGTTTCGGTTTACGGCGGCAAAGATCTGGTATTACGGCGTCCGATATCACGTTTTACAACCCCAGGGATATTGTATTACGACATCAGAGATAATGTTAATGGACTTGAAATATCTGGTGTTACAGCAGCGTTCTAATTGTTCCTTCTTGTTAACAAAATCCTACATCAGAATGCCTCAAATTATCTTTGGCCATTGTTTTAATATAATGCTAGACACAGAAAACGATTAAATATATTACACATTCCGAAGCCTAGAATTGACTTATACAAAACACGCTTAACGTACTCTGCAGCTCAACTGTGGAACAAGGACTATAAGAAGATTGGCAGTACACGAGACAGACGGCTGTGGACAGACATGATCACCGACACCACAAGGCATGGACTATAAGAAGATTGGCCGTACACGAGACAGAAGGTTGTGGACAGATATGATCACCAACGCCACACGGTACGGACTATAAGGAGATTGGCAGTACATGAGACAGAAGGCTGTGGACAGACATAATCACTAACGCCACACGGCATAAACTATAAGAAGCAGCAAATCCTGCGTCTAGTCCTTTAAAACCCATTCGCTGAGGTGAAAGCAACTGTTGGGAATATTGATTACTATAGATTGTGCCAATCTTTTCAGTTCCATCGATCATATATCCAGATCGCTTGTCACACACCAGAGCTTCACATCACAAGGCCGTTTGTCTTCTCATGTTGCCCCGTACACCTGGAAACACTAACGTTGCCGTTAAGCCATTTCCGTTGACCTTTAAACACATTCCAAACCGGGTAGTTACTAGAAGAATTGTTTGTGATTGGTCTTAGTCGTTGTTTGATGTGGTTGATCTGAGTCATTGTTTGATGTGTTTGATCTGTGTCATTGTTTGATGTGGTTGATCTGAGTCATTGTTTGATGTGTTTGATCTGTGTCATTGTTTGATGTGTTTGATCTGTGTCATTGTTTGATGTGTTTTATCTGTGTCATTGTTTGATGTGGTTGATCTGAGTCATTGTTTGATGTCGTTGATCTGTGTCATTGTTTGATGTGGTTGATCTGTGTCATTGTTTGATGTGTTTGATCTGTGTCATTGTTTGATGTGTTTGATCTGTGTCATTGTTTGATGTCGTTGATCTGTGTCATTGTTTGATGTGGTTGATCTGAGCCATTGTTTGATGTCGTTGATCTGTGTCATTGTTTTATGTCGTTGATCTGTGTCATTGTTTTATGTGGTTGATCTGTGTCATTGTTTGATGTGGTTGGGTCTGAGCCATTGTTTGATGTCGTTGATCTGTGTCATTGTTTGATGTGGTTGATCTGTGTCATTGTTTGATGTGTTTGATCTGTGTCATTGTTTGATGTGTTTGATCTGTGTCATTGTTTGATGTCGTTGATCTGAGTCATTGTTTGATGTGGTTGATCTGTGTCATTGTTTGATGTCGTTGATCTGTGCATTGTTTGATGTGGTTGATCTGTGTCATTGTTTGATGTGGTTGATCTGTGTCATTGTTTGATGTGGTTGATCTGTGTCATTGTTTGATTTTGTTTGATCTGTGTCATTGTTTGATGTGTTTGATCTGAGCCATTGTTTGATGTCGTTGATCTGTGTCATTGTTTGATGTGGTTGATCTGAGCCATTGTTTGATGTCGTTGATCTGTGTCATTGTTTGATGTGGTTGATCTGTGTCATTGTTTGATGTGGTTGATCTGAGTCATTGTTTGATGTGGTTGATCTGAGTCATTGTTTGATGTCGTTGATCTGTGTCATTGTTTGATGTGGTTGATCTGTGTCATTGTTTGATGTGGTTGATCTGAGTCATTGTTTGATGTGGTTGATCTGTGTCATTGTTTGATGTGGTTGATCTGTGTCATTGTTTGATGTGTTTGATCTGTGTCATTGTTTGATGTGTTTGATCTGAGCCATTGTTTGATGTCGTTGATCTGTGTCATTGTTTGATGTGGTTGATCTGAGCCATTGTTTGATGTCGTTGATCTGTGTCATTGTTTGATGTGGTTGATCTGAGCCATTGTTTGATGTCGTTGATCTGTGTCATTGTTTGATGTCGTTGATCTGTGTCATTGTTTGATGTGGTTGATCTGTGTCATTGTTTGATGTGGTTGATCTGTGTCATTGTTTGATGTCGTTGATCTGTGTCATTGTTTGATGTGGTTGATCTGAGTCATTGTTTGATGTGGTTGATCTGAGTCATTGTTTGATGTCGTTGATCTGTGTCATTGTTTGATGTTTTGATCTGTGTCATTGTTTTGATGTGTTTGATCTGTGTCATTGTTTGATGTGTTTGATCTGACCATTGTTTTTATGTCGTTGATCTGTGTCATTGTTTGATGTGGTTGATCTGTGTCATTGTTTGATGTGTTTGATCTGTGTCATTGTTTGATGTGTTTGATCTGTGTCATTGTTTGATGTCGTTGATCTGAATCATTGTTTGATGTGTTTGATCTGTGTCATTGTTTGATGTCGTTGATCTGTGTCATTGTTTAATGTGTTTGATCTGTGTCATTGTTTGATGTCGTTGATTGGAATCTTTTTTGAGTGGTTGATCTGAGTCATTGTTTGTTTGTCGTTGTCTGTGTCATTGTTTTGAGTGTTTGATCTGTGTCATTGTTTGATGTTTTTTGATCTGTGTCATTGTTTGATGTCGTTGATCTGTGTCATTGTTTGATGTGTTTGATTTTGGTTCATTGTTTGATGTCGTTGATCTGAATCATTGTTTGAGTTGGGTTTATCTGAGTCATGTGTTATGTGATGGGGTTTTTTGTTTGTGTGGTTGATCTGAGTAATTTTTTGATGTGCGTTGATCTGAGATTGTTTGACGTGGTTGATCTGAGGTCATTGTTGATGTGGTGATCTAGATCATTGTTGATGTGGTTGATCTGAGTCTTTTTTAGTCGTTGATCTGTGTCATTTTTGATGTGGTTGATCTGTGTCATTGTTTGATGGTTTGATCTGTGTCATTGTTTTGATGTGTTTGATCTGAGCATTGTTTGATGTCGTTGATCTGTCATTTTTTGATGTGTTGATCTGTGTCATTGTTTGATGTCGTTGATCTGTGTCATTGTTTGATGTCGTTGATCTGTGTCATTGTTTGATGTCGTTGATCTGAATCATTGTTTGATGTGTTCGATCTGAGTCGTTGTTTGGCGTAGTTGATCCTAGACATTGTTTGATATGTTTTACCTGAGTCGTTGTTTGATGTGGTTGATCTGAGTCATTGTGTTATGTGATGGGTTTCATTGTTTGATGTGATTGATCTGAGACATTGTTTGATGTGGTTGATCTAAGACATTGTTTGATGTGGTTGATCTAAGACATTGTTTGACGTGGTTGATCTGAGACATTGTTTGATGTGGTTGATCTAAGTCATTGTGTTATGTGATGGGTTTCATTGTTTGATGTGGTTGATCTAAGACATTGTTTGACGTGGTTGATCTAAGACATTGTTTGATGTGGTTGATCTAAGACATTGTTTGACGTGGTTGATCTGAGACATTGTTTGATGTGGTTGATCTAAGACATTGTTTGATGTATTTGATCTGAGTCATTGTTTGATGTGGTTGATCTAAATAACTGTTTGATGTGGTTGATTTGAGACATTGTTTGATGTGGTTGGTCCGAGTCATTGTTTCATGTGTTTGATCTGAGTAATTGTTTGATGTGACGGGTCTCTATCATTGTTTGATGTGACGGGTCTGAGTCATTGTTTGATGCCATGGATCTGAGTCACTGTTTGATGCGATGGATCTGAGTCATTGTTTGATGTGATGGGTCTGAGTCATTGGTTGATGTGTTTGATCTGAGTCATTGTTTGATGTTGTTGGTCTGAGTCATTGTTTAATACAATGGGCCTGAGTCATTGTTTGATGTGGTTGATCTGAGTCATTGTTTGATGTGGTTGATCTGAGTCATTGTTTGATGTGGTTGATCTGAGTCATTGTTTGATGTGGTAGACTTGGGTCATTGTTTGATGTGGTTGATCTGAGTCATTATTTAATGTCGTTGGGCTGAGTCATTATTTAATGTGATAGAACTGGGTCATTGTTTGATGTGGTTGATCTGAGTCATTGTTTAATGTGGTTGGTCTGAGTCATTATTTAATGTGATAGGCCTGGGTCATTGTATAATGCAGTGTCCCGACATTTAACTGCGTGCTTGTATATTCCGCACTGTATGTTTTGAGTACGCCTATATGCAATGTACGCGCCAAGTCTATGCACACACATTTCGCCCGGTTACTCACGCTCAAACAATCTATGTGCAACCGAACGCCCATTCATTGGGCCAGAATGTCACCAGGTGGTGTCAGCGTCAGTGGGGATATCGCTGCGCTGACTTTGACTAACAACATCTATCAAAACACGGGTATTGTAATGGGCAGTCTGATCACAGTCGACACAGCAGAAGTAATCTGTAAACAGCAGACAAGAGGAAAGTCTGATCACAGTCGACACAGCAGAAGTAATCTGTAAACACAGACAACGAGGAAGTCTGATCACAGTCGACACAGCAGAAGTATCTAAACAGCAGACAAGAGGAAAGTCTGATCACAGTCGACACAGCAGAAGTAGTCTGTAAACAACAGACAAGAGGAAAGTCTGATCACAGTCGACACAGCAGAAGTAATCTATAAACAGCAGACAACAGGAAAGTCTGATCACAGTCGACACAGCAGAAGTTATCTAAACAGCAGACAAGAGGAAAGTCTGATCACAGTCGACACAGCAGAAGTAGTCTGTAAACAACAGACAAGAGGAAAGTCTGATCACAGTCGACACAGCAGAAGTAATCTATAAACAGCAGACAACAGGAAAGTCTGATCACAGTCGACACAGCAGAAGTAATCTGTAAACAGTAGACAAGAGGAAAGTCTGATCACAGTCGACACAGCAGAAGTAATCTGTAAAAAGCAGACAAAGGGAAAGTCTGATCGCAGTCGACACAGCAGAAATAATCTAAACAGCCGACAAGAGGAAAGTCTGATCACAGTCGACACAGCAGAAGTAATCTGTAAAAAGCAGACAAAGGGAAAGTCTGATCACAGTCGACACAGCAGAAGTAATCTGTAAAAAGCAGACAAAGGGAAAGTCTGATCACAGTCGACACAGCAGAAGTAATCTATAAACAGCAGACAACAGGAAAGTCTGATCACAGTCGACACAGCAGAAGTAGTCTGTAACGAGCAGACAAAGGGAAAGTCTGATCACAGTCGACACAGCAGAAGTAATCTGTAAAAAGCAGACAAAGGGAAAGTCTGATCGCAGTCGACACAGCAGAAGTAATCTATAAACAGCAGACAACAGGAAAGTCTGATCACAGTCGACACAGCAGAAGTAATCTGTAAACAGCAGACAAGAGGAAAGTCTGATCACAGTCGACACAGCAGAAGTAATCTGTAAACAGCAGACAAAGAGGAAAGTCTGATCACAGTCGACACAGCAGAAGTAATCTCAACAGCAGACAAGAGGAAAGTCTGATCACAGTCGACACAGCAGAAGTAGTATGTAACCAGCAGACATGAGCAAAGTCTGATCACAGTCGACACAGCAGAAGTAGTCTGTAACCAGCAGACATGAGGAAAGTCTGATCACAGTCGACACAGCAGAAGTAGTATGTAAACAGTAAACAAGAGGAAAGTCTAATCACAGCTGACATGAGGAAAGACTGATCAGTCAACACAGCAGAAACAGTCTGTAAACAGTAGACAAGAGGAAAGTCTGATCAAAGCAGACAAGATTGTTTTAACACCATCCATCACTTTTATTTAGAATGGCACCCGGAGTCACGACCCGGGTGGATGCACCCCCAGAGAGTGTCGGGAAGATAAAGGGCCGAAACATTCCGGGAAGTGGGACTATTCTGACGATCATAGGACTTATGTCATGCTTGCTCCGTGTCGGAGTTTTTATCACTAATGACTAAATTGCCTCGAAAAAAAGTGGAAGGGATGGGGTGGGGTAACGGGTTCGAATTTTCGCCGGGTCGGATTGTTAGAACTGATTTGGATCGACCCATTTTTATAATGGGTATCAGGAAATAGCCTGCTCCGTGGCTAAAGGCTAGCGAACGCTGTTCGTGAACCGGGTACCAGGCGTTCGAAGCTCAGCTTAGACCGATTTGTGCAGCAGACCGTGTCGCGTTGTGTTATAACGTGCTGGTATGGGAGCCGGTTGTTCAGAAATCAATGGCAAACTACTGAACGTAACACTTGCCTAGGACATAACAGCAGCTGAAAAATGCTGGTGTTGAATGCAAAGTCCCGTAACGGATACGCAACAATTTTTGAAAATCAGGAATTGTCTTGAGAAGCAATGACGGCCGGTATGATCTTGAAGACACCACCTGGGGTGCAGATTGGATTATCAAAATATGGGTCCGTCGTTATATGCCCGATACTAAGGTGTGTAAAGGGGTCCTATACTTCCCTGTCTGTCTTTATAACAAAAGTTTAGTTTGGTCGATGGACCAACATCACGGTACACGGGTGTCCCCCATAAGTGCTCCGTTCTACTCCTAACTCAAGCCTGAGTCCGGAGAATCTCAGCTCAATGCACGAACTCCGTAGCACCGGCGAGGATCCTGAATTACTTTGGGTAGATTTTTAACTCGAAAGTTTGCCCGGACAGCGCCGTTAGGTTACTCTTTTTCGATTTCCAACTGCGAAGGGATATTTTACGTGCGCAAAAATACACACGGACGTCCGATCTGACTACCCAAAGACCGGGGGAAATTCTGTTACTAGAAGTCCACTTGAAAAATCCCTGCCCTCCCCGGGGCTTGAAACCGGGACCTCCAACACTCGAGGCGGACACCATACCTCGAGACCACTCAGCCCCCGTTTAAAACAGAAATACACGAAGATGCGAATTATGTCTATATTCCACAGTTGTGTGTTCATGTGGATGATAGACTTGGCGCATGAAGACACTTTTCTTAGGGGTGTCTAGTGGGTCAGGCGTTGAAGTACACTTGTTCCTGTAACAAGGCGCTGTCGTCATTTGGAGGTGATAGGTTAGAATCCCGGTCGGTAACTATAGCACTCAATTTTATGTTGCCTAGTGCGTCCTTTATTCCCTTCTTCTTTCGTGTACTTCTATGAGTGCCTGACAATACATGTGTGTTTATTTACGAACTGTCTTAGTGGCCTCCAATGGTTCCCCAATTGATATTTCTGTGTAATGTATGTTTAAAACAGAAATACACGCAGCAGACAGGAATTACAAGGAGCGACACAAGACGATTATGGTACAGAATGACAACAACGTATCACAACCAGTGCAACGGCTGCAACACTTGAAGACAATAAAGGTTACTTAACATGCATTGTTCTCAGTCGCCAACTTAGTTATCTCGGATCTCCGGGGCAAATACCGCTCATATTTGTCATGATAACAGGGTTGAACATGCAGGAGTATGTGGAGATAAAATATCTTAAAGTTTGTGCACACAGTTTTATCAGGTACGTCTTCATACACCTGCCAACTATTACATTCATACCTTGCGATACCGCCCTCTTTTCAGTTATAAAACAGAACACCGACTCGCGAACTGATTGTTTTGGTGTAGTGAGATTTGAATAGTTGCCGAAAGAAAGTGTCTCGCTACATACGTAATGTCAATCGCTGAAATGCCGTTTCTATAATGACGATTGATGGCAATGGGTCGGTCTCCAGCACTTTCAGTATCTGGCTTTCATTGTACACCTTGACAGGTTGCTGTTGTTCCGTCAACCTTTAGATTATATCTTGTAATTTGTATCGCTGGCTATTTCTTGCTAGCATACCTTATACTAACTGCCTGTACGACCTTACAGGGCTCCCGAAGTAGATAACTAATTTCACATTGTCATTGAAATAGTAATACATTAATCAGGCAATAGTTTATTAATTAATCTGTTAATCAATGAAACCGTTGATTTTGGTTCGCGCATTTTCTGGTACGTTCACGACCCGGGGAGGGTATTGTCGAGAGTATCTTATGAAATGTTGGTGTGGCTTTAAAAAGAGCTCGGCACTGACATTTGGTTTCGCTGAGACACGAGGGTGTCTTTGAAGCTAGTTAACAGGGCAGTTAACCAAGCAACCAATCAATCAGACAATCAGTGAAGCGGTCCGGGTGAAGACAGTCTGATCGCTGTGCCACGAAGGTAGTCTTTGAAGTTGGCCAACAAGGCAGTTAATCAATCAATCAATCAGACAATCAATGAAACAGTCCGAGGTGAGACGGTTTTTTGATCCGCTGTGCCACAAGGTTTGCTTTGAAGCTGACCCCAAACCCTCAATCAATCAATCCAAACAAAATCATCAAACAATCAGACATTCAAGAACCGGTCCGATTTCCCAGGAAACAGTCTATTTCTGTGCCATGAAAAAGGGTATCCCTTTTAAAGCTAGCCAACAAGACAGTTAATCAATCAATCAGTCAATTATCAGACAATTAAAGAACGGGGCCAAGGGGAAAATGGTCTGTTTGATTTTGCCACGAAGGTTTGTCTATGAAGCTGACCAAGAAGACAGTCAATCAATCAATCAATCAATCAATCAATCAATCGATCGATCGATTCGATCGATCAAACAATCAGTGAAGTGGTCCGAATGAAGACATTCTGATCGGACTAGACACGGAAAGACAGTTTTATCACAGTATACAAGAGAAAACTGTGGGGTCACCAAACCAAATCGGTGTATGTCCTCTTGTCAGGGGGTACATCGCACCATTTTATAGCCTCTCTCTATCTAAGATGTCAGCTTGTCCGACTTCAGCGTATGATTCGGTTTACTTCTACACATATTCCGTCCAATCATTCTGACAGTCAATCAAACAATCGACAATAAATCAGTCGTCAATAAATCAGCAGTCAGCTAAACGTGCAATGAATCCATCAAACTGTTGAAGTTGTTTATGATGTTCTTACGTGCATGCGGCAACAGCACTGGTAAGAGACTGAGACGCGTTTCGGCGGGCCGAGAAGGAAGCACCATTACTCGCTTTGAACTCAAACGTAGTCCATACACGTGCTACTACTTCTAGCGTACTGGACTAATTTTTGCGTGTGGATTATCTTTACCTATTGCCAGTGTCCTCTCGCCATCAGGCGGACCAACTCCATTTTCTGAGGTACTTGTAATTTACGTCCCCAAGTCAAGGACATTTTAGTCCATCTTACCATTTTAGGGGTTCAACCCGCTACCTCGGCATAAGCACGCCGGAAGTTTAAAAGCATTTATCCCCCCCCCTCCCCCCCCCCTACTTCCCCTCTCCCTCACGGTATTCACACATTTCGGTCTCCCTGGCCTAGGTGTTAACGACTTTCTTAGTAATCCCGTATATCCACGTGAAGAACTTAACTGCGCGAGATTCGGCAGCGGATCGCGCCGCGTTGGTTACTTACGGGGTATGTGAGCCGGTCGCTCAGAAAGCAATGGCAAACTATTGAGCGCAATCTTGCCAAGACATCAACAGCAGCTGAAAAATGCTGGTGTTGACTGCAATGTCCTGTAAAGGATATGCGGGGAAAAAAATGCACACATTTAGAGTGAAATCTTTCTGTTTGAACAAATATGGCTGGAACCACCGAATTGCTAATCCCGCTGTATGTTTGCGTAATCGTTTATTGTTCGTGGAATGCAATATTTGAGACGCATTTTCTTTGTTAACTTTGTTGGCTGGTGAGCATTGGCGTCACTGGGGTTGGTGTCACCCAGTGCGGTAAACTCTTGGTGTCACCCCTCTAGACTTTCACCATGGTCTTCTTCCGAGTGTTCCTGTACCATATATAATCGCATATAGTAATGTTTGTAAAATAAGTCAAAAAGTTAATAAGGACATAAGAAAGAAAACAAATTGTTGAACAATATAACTTCAATACTTCAGGTAAAACATAAATAAAGAACTTCGACAAACTCGGACAAAGTTAAATTTTTGTTATTTTGCTATATCTGCTTTGTCAAATTTGCAATTTTTTTATTTTGGTGTCACCCCTTGATGGTGTCACCCGGTGCGGCCCGCACCCCCCGCACCCCCGTAGTGACGCCCCTGCTGTTGAGCAGATGCCCCAAAGGATGCTACACTGCCCCTTGAACTTTTTACATGATGATGATGATGTTCTCCCGTGTGTCATGTGACCTTGGCAAAGTACTTTTAAAAGTATCTGGCTAAGCCTCAGCAGACTAGAGAGCTCAGCAGCCTGGCCAACACCCCTCTATCAACCCGGTAATTACCTCCACTACCTTTGTCTGTTTATCAGACAGCCTTGTGACGTTGGCGTTGCCACAGTGCGTCTCGTCTGTCTGCGGTGTTGGGGTTCCGGCTGTGGTTTTCCTGTCTATTCTGACCAAGTTTCTCTCTCACCTGATTGACTCATACCTGTTGCCGGTGGATATTGTTCTGGCAGTGAGTGGTGTTATTCTTGGGTAAGTTGTTATTTCCATTGCTTGTGTTTAGTGCACTGAGATTGTGTTTTTGTCCTTATTTTTTTGGATGCTAACTGTTAAAGGCGTCGATTTTGTTTTTCAATTCTTGGAGCGCTTTCTTTCTTTCTTTCTTTCTTTCTTTCTTTCTTTCTTTCTTTCTTTCTTTCTTTCTTTCTTTCTTTCTTTATTTCGGTCTGTCGGTCTTCTGTGATCCGCATTTTGCAATGCATTAATTAATCCCCTCTGTTTTTCATTTCCACTCGTTCCCCGTATTTCCTCTGAGAGACAGTATTCTAGCTCGAGGGATGTACTTTGTTTTGCCATACCTCTGTGTGCATGTCATGCAATAGACTACTGAAGCCAAGCTTCTCACATACCCAGCCTCGTCGGTTCCACTTCTTGTTACTCTATAACCCTTCCTCCATTCTCTGGCATGTGTCTGTTTGTTGTCTCGGCAAATTAGCATCATCTTAACACTGAACTCAGAAATATCACTTGGTTGGGAAGGGCAGCCTTTGAGGCCATTCAACTAGTTTGAGAAATAAAAGGGCGTTGATTGGCACCCATAGCGAGGAAAGAAAAGACGTAGAGATTATAGGACATACGACAGTGTACCATTTAAACACTATAGGTGTGACACATGGATTCGAACTCTCCTTCTCCAAACGTGGACGTCGCATTGCTGAAGATCTAATATCCACTGACTTCTTCTGTCCTGTCCTCACTATGAGCGGCAGTCAAAGTCCGTGAAAGTACTTTTCAAAACTGCCCATCACGTGAAGGACCACAGAGAGAATACCAATAGCTAGCTTTCAATTATATGCACCAGTTTGTTCGTTGTTGTTTATTTTTTTTTTACCATGGAGCACATTCATTGCGCAATGATATCTCCACACGTTCCCTAGTCTCTTCCCTAATATCCAAGGAGCATCTAATAGCAGTGCACGAACTTCATAGCACGGATGAAGATTCCAATGTGTGTATATTAGAATCACACATGTTATATATATTCTGTGTCTTGGGGTATGGTTTCTCAGTTTCACATTAGATTAGGCAGCAGCTTATTCGATCTCATCTGTTCGATTTCTAACTGCCGAATGATTTGTTAATGAGCACAACATGTACATGGGGAACCGAGTTTTTTGGACCTTGTCGGAGAAGGCTAGACGTTCGATTCACTACCACGGTATCACAGAGCAGTGTAATATCTTTTTTCGGGGCGTCTGCTGATATTGTTCGAACGTGGAGCAGTAGTTATCCCCTGGTAATAACATACTTAGAATGAAATCTTTCTGTTTGCACACAACAGGCTGGAATCGCCTATTTGTTAATGCCTCGATATATTTGAGCAATTGTTTATTGTTCGTCGAATGTAATATGCAAAACGCCTTTTCTTTGTTAACTTTATATTGGCTTTTAGCAATTAGGTGGTTCCGGCAATATTTTGTAAAAACAGAAAGATTTTATTCTACGAGGGTAAGGCAATAAGTAAGTCACAAATGGCTGTAGAAAAATAACTAAATATGATAACAACTTGAAACCAGTTTATTTTTATACAAATTATTTTCTTATACATTGTCCCTTTATTTCTCAACATAATTTCCACCAACATTGATGCACTTAGTCTATCGTTTTATCAGTTCCCTCAAACCGGCAGCATAGAACTGCGTGCTCTGTTTCCTAAACCATGTTTTCATTTCACATTAAACTTTGGCGTCATTCGCGAAATGTCTCCCGCCAAGGTGGGTTGTTAGTGTTTATGCTGACAAATGTTTGTCCCGTAAAGCGGAGCATAGCTGGGTAAAATAAAGTTACGAGGGCAATCAATAAGTAAGTCACACAGTTCTGTGGGATGGCATGTAAATGAGAACGTAGCACGCAGTTATATGCATCCGGTTTGGGAGGACAGATAAAACGATGGAATAAGTGCATCAATGTTGGTGGAAATTATGTTGAGAAATATAGGGACACTGTATGTATAAAAATAAACTGGTTTCAAGTTGTTATCACAGTTAGTTATTTTTCTAAAGCCATTTGTGACTTACTTATTAACTTACCCTCGTAAATGAGTTATTACCACGGGGATGGACAGCTAATGGCCCATATTTGAACAATATCAGTGATTGTGTGTGTGTGTGTGTTTTTTTCTTTCTAACGTTAGCCAAATTATAATTCACTTATACACTCCATCTGACATATAACATTGCAGTATGGACCTCGTTTTGAACTTATACACTCCATCTGACATATAACATTGCAGTATGTACCTCGTTTTGAACTTATACACTCCATCTGACATATAACATTGCAGTATGGACCTCGTTTTGAACTTATACACTCCATCTGACATATAACATTGCAGTATGTACCTCGTTTTGAACTTATACACTCCATCTGACATATAACACTGCAGTATGGACCTCGTTTTGAACTTACACACTCCATCTGACATATAACACTGCAGTATGTACCTCGTTTTGAACTTATACACTCCATCTGACATATAACACTGCAGTATGGACCTCGTTTTGAACTTATACACTCCATCTGACATATAACATTGCAGTATGGACCTCGTTTTGAACTTATACACTCCATCTGACATATAACACTGCAGTATGGACCTCGTTTTGAACTTATACACTCCATCTGACATATAACACTGCAGTATGGACCTCGTTTTGAACTTATACACTCCATCTGACATATAACACTGCAGTATGGACCTCGTTTGAACTTATACACTCCATCTGACATATAACATTGCAGTATGGACCTCGTTTTGAACTTATACACTCCATCTGACATATAACATTGCAGTATGGACCTCGTTTTGAACTTATACACTCCATCTGACATATAACACTGCAGTATGTACCTCGTTTTGAACTTATACACTCCATCTGACATATAACATTGCAGTATGGACCTCGTTTTGAACTTATACACTCCATCTGACATATAACAATTGCAGTATGGACCTCGTTTTGAACTTATACACTCCATCTGACATATAACACTGCAGTATGGACCTCGTTTGAACTTATACACTCCATCTGACATATAACACTGCAGTATGGACCTCGTTTTGAACTTATACACTCCATCTGACATATAACACTGCAGTATGGACCTCGTTTTGAACTTATACACTCCATCTGACATATAACATTGCAGTATGTACCTCGTTTTGAACTTATACACTCCATCTGACATATAACACTGCAGTATGGACCTCGTTTTGAACTTATACACTCCATCTGACATATAACACTGCAGTATGGACCTCGTTTTGAACTTATACACTCCATCTGACATATAACACTGCAGTATGGACCTCGTTTTGAACTTATACACTCCATCTGACATATAACACTGCAGTATGGACCTCGTTTTGAATTTATACACTCCATCTGACATATAACACTGCAGTATGGACCTCGTTTTGAACTTATACACTCCATCTGACATATAACACTGCAGTATGGACCTCGTTTTGAACTTATACACTCCATCTGACATATAACACTGCAGTATGGACCTCGTTTTGAACTTATACACTCCATCTGACATATAAAATTGCAGTATGTACCTTGTTTTGAACTTATACACTCCATCTGACATATAACACTGCAGTATGTACCTTGTTTTGAACTCAAGCATAGTCCATACACACGCTACTACTTTTAGTGCCATGGAGTGAATTTTGTATGTGGAGTAGCTTTCCCCATTACCAGTGTCCCGCACCATCCAGCGAACCCACTTCGACTTCTGAGGTGCTTGTAGTTTACGTCCCCAAGTCAAGGACGAGAAGTCAACATTTTAGTCTTAACTGACCGGTGTAGGATTGAACCTGTTACTTCGACATCAGCACACCGTAAGTTTAGGAGCGTGCACTGTTATTCATTCAGCCATGCTGACCTCCACTTTGTTCATGATTCGTTTGATTTTGCAGCAAAACTTTATTAGGGGTTGGGGTAGCCAGTCCCATTGCTAATCCTCCTTGGTCTCCTCATACGTCATGCATGGTAGGTTGCACTGCTGCTGTTCTGGAACCCGCTCACTGTCACCTATTGCTGATAGTACCTTGTGGTGTAGGACATTGTCTTGTCTGACGAATTAAGGCCGCCTGGCTGGTGCCGTCGCACTCCCAACTGTGCAGATTAGGGTTTTTCTTTTAGCCCCTGGCAGAAAAAAAAAACACACAATCCACACCTTACCGAGGATTCGAAACCGGGTCACCCGAATGAGAACCCGGTATTCTTAGTCACTCGGCCAGCCGCTCCTCTTAAGCAGTAGATGAACCCTGTAACACACGGGCGTGAAATCAGTTTCCAGCCAGTTATTTTCCTGACCTGCCTATCCGTATGTTTTCGCTCAAGCTTTCACACAAAACCATCCCGTCTTTAGTTGATTCCATCAATGCTGTCTGTAAATTTGTTGTCACTCAAGCTGTCATACACAACCATCCCGTTTTTCCTTGATTGCTTCCTTGCTGTCAGTGTGTTTGTTGTCATTCCAACTGTCACACACAACCACCTCGCCTTTCCTTGATTCCATCAATGCTGTCTGTATGTTTGTTGTCACTCAAGCTGTCATACACAACCATCCCGTCTTTCTTGGATTGCTTCATTGCTGTCATTCCAGCTGCCACACGCAACTACCCTTCCTTTCCTTGATTCCATCATTGCTGTCTGTATGTTTGTTGTCACTCAAGCTGTCACACGCAACAATCCAGTCTTTCCTTGATTACATCATTGCTGCAATTTGAAGTCCTTAGCCCATACACCTTACCCGGAAATGGGTTACCGCACCTCTGTGTATGAATTTTATTAGCCTAATCGTTCACATTAATCACTAAATCGAGCATGAATCCTGCTCTTAAGTAGTCCCACTGCCCCACACAGACCTGTGGATTTCAGTTAGTTCAAAGGGTGTTGATATTCCGCAGCTTCTATTTTCTATTTTATTGGTGGCGTGAAGTTATCCAGGCCGTTACTTTTTTTTTTTTATTAAACACTTAATGTGACCCTAGTAATTTGACCTTGGTGATAGAAATAAGGTCGTGACCTGTCTAACCAGCATAAAGGTAGTCTCATGGCAGATAACTGTTTTAAAGGTGCGATGTATTGACCGACTGACTGATTTTTTGGCACCTTGACATATAATTGTTATTAAAAGAAAAATAGGTATAATAACCTCTCCATAGCACGCAGCCTCAGCTGAAATTATAGAGGCCATGTGTTGCCAATGTAGCGTGATGCCTCTCTCGGCCTGCCTAGTTTACTCCAGAGGAAAGGTACCACCAGTGCATCTGGAACAAGACAATCTGGAGAAGCTGCCAGATCAGCAGAGCAATGCTGTAACTACGCCGGAAGCTGTTGGCACAATGTAGGTGGGTATCGGGTTTGGTGAGCGCCAGCCAACACTCGGCACTAACAGATAACAGGCGGTGCCGTCTGCTGTCAAATAGTAGCTCAGTCATATCTGACTAAGACCTGACTTTGTGATGTATTCGGTGTTAACATTTTAGGTAAAGCCTGCGCGTTAACGAATGTAATAGGGAGCTACTCCGAAAATGTCATTAGCTTATTCGAATGAGGGTTCGGCGCTTGCGCTCGTTGTCTTGCTAATTGAGAGAAAGACTGGGCACTTATTCCTCCATGATGTATTCGGTGTTAACATTTTAGGTAAAGCCTGCGCGTTAACGAATGTAATAGGGAGCTACTCCGAAAATGTCATTAGCTTATTCGAATGAGGGTTCGGCGCTTGCGCTCGTTGTCTTGCTAATTGAGAGAAAGACTGGGCACTTATTCCTCCATGCATTCAGGCCTTCAAAATGTGATGGCCCTATTGTTTCACAGACCCATAGCAGGAAACTGATTCTGGGCAAATTATTACTATATGTGTGTTAGTCGCAGGTTCTAACGTCATGGCAAAGGGTTGCTCCACAATGCTTCTTTCGTGTGCCAGTGAATATCACACAAAATGCTGCCCATGTGAACAGTGGAACATATTACTATATGTATGCGAACATTGAGAAAACCCGAAAATATCATAACTAGAAAGGCCTTTATCTGAAATCCACAAGATAAAAGGAACAGGGGAAGGGCTAAAAACTCATGGAGAAGAGAAGTAAAAACATAAATTAATGATATGGGAGGGGCATAGACAGGGCTGTATGTGATAGCTAAGGACAGGGAGCTCGGGGTGAGTAGTTTGAGGGCCTGTGACCCAGATGGGGATAAAAGATACACGTAGACGAGGTTGGCTGACCAGTTCCCTTCGTATTTCCTTACAATGCAATATGATGACAGTTTTGCAGGTCCGCATGGCCGAATGGATAAGAACGCGTTCTCTTAAACATCCGTTGTGCTGATGCCGAGGTAAGCGGTTCAACCCCTTCACCGGACAGCTGGGCTAAAATGTTGACCTGTCGTCCTTAACTTTGGGACGTAACTTACAAGTACCTCTGAAGTCGGAGTGGGTTCGCCTGATGGCGAGGGACACTGTTATTAGGGAAAGCTAATCCACACACAAAATTCAGTCCATCACTACTACAAAAAGTGTATGTGGACTACGCTTGGGTTCAAAGCGAGCGAGCGCAAAAAAAATCGTCTTCGTCCTCCTCCTCCACCACCACCACCCCCTCCTCTACCACAACTCCTCCTCCTCTTCTCAGTATCGCGTATTGAGGCAAAGCATCTGTGTAAATGCCCAGACGACAAATGGCGCCGCGATCAGTTGATTTCTCCACATCCCCCTAGGCGCACGGTCCGCTGTGATAAAGCATGTCGAGAGCAACACACCTTGCGTGCTTTAAGACTGAAAGATAAGTCACAACAAATCGCCGACAGTGATGGTTGACATTCAGCATCCACGCCTTACACAGGACCTTACGTGCAGGATTGAAATGTATGTGCCGCATGCCAAACGGAATAGAGATCAAGTGATCACCGCTTCCCACATTCTTCAAGTCGTATACGAATGAACAATTTTAACAGCATCAACTAAGCCACTCAGCCATGCGTAACTATTAGCACCAAGTTGTAAATATGCTGGCATCAGCTTTGTGACATGTTCTGTTCCAAACTGGCTTTCTTGTTCAAAGTCACCACCGCTGCCCAGATTCTTCAGATCGTACAATAGTGAACAATTTGAACCAACGAGTTCGTACAATAAAAACAACAACAACAACAACAACAACAAAGTCTGTGCCATTCCGCCACGGGTAACTATTAGCACGAGGTAGTAAATTAGTAAATATGATAACATCAGCTTTGTGACATGTCGGAAATTGCAAAATGTCCACAAGGGTGACGTAAATGAGTTACGCGATCAGATAAGTACGGGTTGTTTCCCCATAGATGCGAGTCACGTGATTGATTGGCTGCAATTGAATCACGTTGGCGAATAGTGCAGACGGGGAAACGTTAGAGGTCACTTCACGAAACTAGAGTTTGGTTCTCACAGGGGCAGACAGTGTGGTCAACTTAACTCCCATGTAACTTTATACTGTGGTTTAGTTGTGCTGTGTACGGGGGTGTGGCAAGTGTGGTAGTCGCATAATTGGAGATGTGTTCGCTGGCACTGGCCCTGGCCTGTTCTAATTAGTCGGACCCAGATACTTGATAATGAACGTGACTGGGAAGGCAGGTTTGACAAACGAAAGACATACTAAAACGGACGTTATGACCAGTCTATAAAAAGCGAGAGGAAAAAATAGTTAGCAACGAAACAGTCTCGTAATTTATTCATAGTTGGTCATCTGAACATAATTTCTTTCTTTTGTTCTTAAGAGGGGTGGTGGTGGTGGTTGGGGGGGGGGGGGGGGAATGATCATGTGGGTTCGACATGTAAAGAAGTTTCAGGTTGACTTCAACCGCGTCTCATTTTCTGGGAGAGTTATTTTTCAGTTTGTGTTTGTGATTCATTCTATATTATTTCTTGTAGTAGACTCTCTCTGCCGGCTTCGTGGCTTAGAGGTTAGCGACTTTTCTCCGTAATCTCGTATACTCTCGTAGGTAACGTGATGACGGTGAGAATCAGCAGTGGTTCGAATCGCATCGGTAACTTACGGGGTATGTGAGCCGGCCGCTCAGAAAGCAATGGCAAACTACTGAGCGTAATCTTGCCAAGAAATCAACATACAGCTGAAAGATGCTGGTGTTGACAACGATGTCCTGTAAAAGATATGCAAAAAAAGTCTCTCTCTCTCTCTCTCTCTCTCTCTCTCTCTCTCTCTCTCTCTCTCTCTCTCTCTCTCTCTCTCTCTCTCTCTCACACACACACATTCTTGCATTTCGTCTGTCTTATCTTTCCTGTCTACTGCCGTCGAATCGTACGTCTGACTGTCCGTCTGTTCTTCCGCTCTCCCGTTCGAACGTCCTACCCACTCTCCCGTTCGTACGTCCCACCCTCCTTCCTTTTGACCTCCCGTCGACCATTTCTTCTTCCCCTTCCCTCCCCTCCCTCTGTTTCTCTGTTCTACCGCCCGTTAACCCCCAACGTTCCTCCCCTCCACCCCTCTCCAGTTGGTCTCATAATAACATTGTATTAAGTATTGGTTATGTTCACAGCATTCATATGACGTTTTATTTATTTTTTCTGTGAATGTAACACGCACAATAGATAATGTTCGAAAGATGTGTGGTTGGAAAGGCCGAATGTAAGATGGGCCTGAGTGCCCAATTGTGACCCTTTAAAACATAAATGTTCGTTCGTTCTCTCTCTCTCTCTCTCTCTCTCTCTCTCTCTCTCTCTCTCTCTCTCTCTCTCTCTCTCTCTCTCTCTCTCTCTCTCTCTCGCTCTCTCTCTCTCTCTCTCGCTCTCTCTCTCCCCCCCCCTCTCTCTCTCCCTCCCTCTTTCTCTTCCGCCCCCTCTCCCGCCCCACTCAAGCCCGCCTGTCTATCCACATATGTTTATATTTCGGCAGGAAATCGTTCTTGCCATTTACGCCCAACAGGACGTCGTGTGCCTCAATCAACCCAGATGTCTTGTGGGATTTGCCTGCCACTTCCTAGCAGACGATCACAATATGGCGCGGCTACACTATTGTTGTCATGTTCTACATCCGGTGTATCCCAGAACACTAGCTCACAAACCTCAGGATCATTGTATGGTTATATTGGCCCAGTTACATTTCTTTCAGCCCGAGTCTCTAGAATTATCTAGAATTCTGACAACTTTCTCTAGAATTCTGACAACATTCTCTAGAATTCTGGCAACATTCTCCAAATGCTTGTTTATAAGAAAGTGCAGTTGTTAAGACACATACACGTTCAGTAATTCTCCTTCTCCATATACAGCTGTGTTTTTTGTTCTGTATCGGCGATTTGTGTTTGTGGAAAGGTAGGGGGGGGGGGGGGGGGGGTGTAGGAGTGATTGGATAATGTTTTCTTGAGTTCTGTTTTATATCTGTTACAGGGGAATGTTATGGTTTTATCGCAGTGTGTATGTGTATCTCGGTCTGTCAGGTTGGTCGGTCGATGGCTGGGGCCTGTCCTCCTGTCCGTGGGGTTTAGTTAGGCCAGATCGTTAGTCTGCTTGCCTCTCTGCCTTTCCTGCCATTTATTATAACGTTGGTTTTGACGCAGATCGTTTATTCTAAAGGAGCAGATCGCTTTGCGTTGATTTTGATGGCACGAGAGTCAGCCGTTCAGAAAGCAGTAACTACTGACAGTGATAACTAGTAAATCATAATCAGCCAATAAATCGCCGGGGTTAATTGCAACGTTCTATAAAAGGAAATGTCAATCTGATTAAGTGCCATGGGATGATAAATCGTCTTAAGCGAATTTCCGAATCTGCCATGGGCGTATATACAGTAGTCTTCCCTAATCAATCAATCATGTGCCATGCCGGAAAGCGTGGGCGGTCATGATTCGCCATTTCACTCGATCACCAGTGTCGTGGATCAGCTCAGTGTTCCTGTCTCGTCCATGCCATGTGGCCAAGCCATCCAGGTATTTTCCTCTCGGTCTTCCTCTTGGTCTGTTCCCCTCGATCTTGCCAGTTGTCACTAAGTTCTCGAATCCATTTCTTCTCATAACATGTCCAAAAAATTTTGACTGTCTACGTCTAATTTCTCTAATAAGTTTACGATGTTCATTTGTCTCCTGTAGTACTTGGTCATTGGTTTTTCTGTCTGTCCATGGTATTCTTTGCATTTTCCTCAAAAACCACATTTCTGCAGTCATCAGATGCTTTTCAGCTTGACTGCTCATTGTCCAAGTTTCACATCCATACAAAAGAACAGGCTCTATGTATCCCCTCGACACTCTTTTTCTCGTTTCAATTGACATCTTTTTATTGGTCAATATGTTTTTCATCTTGCTAAAGGCTACTTTCGCCATGGCGATTCTTGTTCTAATCTCTTCAAGGCATCTCCCATCAGATGTTATAACTGTTCCTAGATAATTGTACCGGTAAGGAACCCCCTTATTGTGAAAAATAATACAACATGTCTGGTACCACATTAACAACTTATACGTCATAACTGTGACACTCCCCTACTTCCCATTTTCCGCCATCCATTTTTGGTTGTCCACATCTACCTTTTGTTTGGCACAGAATCTGTTAAGTAATTTTTTTTTTTTAAAGTCGTAAGTACAACATGTGCTGGATAAATAACCCGTTTCCGCATCTAATCTATCGCAGGCTGCCTGGTCTGGTCCACTCACTGTCTTCATATCGCGCTCGTTGTTGTTTTTCCGCTGTTTCTTGGTCGTGCCTGTTGTCTTGTGCCTGGAGTTTTTTGGGGAGATCACGTTTCTCCCCGGATCCACGCTTTCAGCACTCTCTCTCTCTCTCTCTCTCTCTCTCTCTCTCTCTCTCTCTCTCTCTCTCTCTCTCTCTCTCTCTCTCTCTCTCTCTGTATTTGTTTTGTGTGCGTGTGTCTGTGTCAGATAGTGTCCATGAATAGACATAGGTAGATAGGAAGGCAGTCGGTGGGTGATTAGGCAGGTATAGTGGTGGATAGGTGGGCCGATGGATAGATGAACACACACACTCACAGAGAGAGAGAGAGAGAGAGAGAGAGAGAGAGAGAGAGAGAGAGAGAGAGAGAGAGAGAGAGAGGACACATTTTATTTTCATAGGGTTACAAATAGAGCACGCAAGTCCGTTTATCAGCCTGCCCTTCTTATCTCTGGCTGTTTCCTACATTATTTCATCCATACAATACAGCGAGGTTAACCGACAACTACAACAATATCAATATATGCCTTATATGGGAAATGAATAAAACTCTGTACTGCATGACTCACTAATTAATGTTAATTATTCTTGAAGCAATTATTTGCTATGGAGGAGGAAGGGGTGGGGGCGGAGGGAGAGAGAGATGGTCTACACTGAAAACATTGAGAACATCATTTTCATCATCATCATTTACCAATGACGTGGACACACATCTTTCCAGAGATCTCAGTCTGTGGTGTTCCGGATCACCTCTGTGGATCATCATCCCCCATGCCACCGTCTTACACTGTCTAATTTAATTCCTCTTCTTATACTTCAGCTTCTTCTACCGCCCATCATTCCAGTCATCACAATGTTTTTAGCTCTTTTCTCATCACACGACCAAGGAATATTTTTTGTCTCTTTCTAATAGTTGCGTATTCTGTTATAGTTTCGTCCAGCTTTCCAAGCAACCGTTAGTTACTCTGGCTGTCCAAGGTCATCGCAACATTCGTCTCAGAAATCACATCTCCGTTGCCTGGAGCATATTCATTCATTCATTCAGTAGCATGTCCTTTACAGAACCTCGCTCCCATAACAACCTTCCGGAAAACCTCTCAATCAAGATGTCTCGCGTCCGATACACTCATCTGGAGATCATCCACCACATCCTGCACCCATCTTCTCTTTGGCCTTTCTCTTCCTCTCTTCCCAGGCATAAACCCCTCCATTATTGTTCTATCATTATTGATAGACATATCAAGGACAGAAGTACATCCCACAAGCCATGCAAGGGGATATTGACAGGCATTAAAGAATGCAGTACATTCCACAGTCATGCAAGAGGGATATAGACAGGTTTCAAAGAAGGAAGTTCATCGCCTAGGCATGCAAAGAGTGTATAGACAGGCGTTCAAGAAAAAGTACATAGCTTAGCCATTCAAGGAGGATATAGACAGGTGTCCAAGAAATAAGTTCACTCGCAGCCATGCAAGGGGAGATAACAAGGCGTCATAGAAAGAAGTAATTCCCACGACCATGCAAGGGGAGATAACCAGGCATCCCAGAAAGAAGTACACCCCGCAGCCATAGAAGGGGAGATAACCAGGCATTGTAGTAAGAAGTAAATACCACGACCATGCAAGGGTAGATAACCAGTCGTCCTAGAAAGAAGTACATCCTGCAACCATGCAAGGGGAGATAACCAGGCATTCTAGAGAGAAGTTAATCCCACGACCATGCAAGGGAAGATGACCAGGCGTCACGGAAAAAAGTAAATCCCATGACCATGCAAGGGGAGATGACCAGGCGTCCCAGAAAGAAGTATATCCCGCAGCCATGCAAGGGGAGATAACCAAGCGTCCTTGAAAGAAGTTAATCCCACGACCACGCAAGGGGCGATAACCAGGCGTCACGGAAAGAAGTTAATCCCACGACCATGCAAGGGGAGATAACTAGGCGTCACGGAAAGAAGTACATCCTGCACCCGTTCAGCTTTTCTGAGACCCTTAAGGGTCGTCTCTGGAGATATGGAGGTCGTGCTTTGTACGACGCTTTCCGCGCTGCGAAAAGAGACTGAGCCATATGGGATTAAAAACCCGGTGCAATGAAGTCGACCGTGTCGACTTTTAAACAACTTCTTTTTAAGGAATTAGTAGTCTCATGTTAGCCCTTCACACCCGTATAGCGTTGTCAGATACTCTCAGACGTGCAGACAGACATAGAGGCGAGTGGGCGGACATCAGCCAGTTATGTTTTTAGTCAGACAGGCAGTTATTCAGCCCAGATAGTCAGACGACAATCAGAGAGAGCGACTGGCAAGTAGGTACAGACATTCGAGTAAGTGTATGAATTGTGACATTAGTCAACTCACCTATCTGACCCTGTTCAGTTGTTCGTTGTTATAATTAGAATATATAATTGTACTATTATATTTCACGTGCTGAATTGTTTGTTCATTGATGTCTTTCGAGCTATCACCATATTCATATCCTGCTGGCAACCTTTATCATAAGTATGTGTAGTTTTTCACTTAACCTATTTCATATTCTTGCTATTTCTGCTCTGTACTTTAATGTTCACCATGAGATTCCGTATTACTTGTTTTCAACCTTCATATAAAGATTGTCGTCCTTGTGATCGGTTGTTTATCTCTTTCTGTCTCATCCTGGTCTTTCATTCACTCACTTTCTTCTAATGTCTGCGTTTGCTCGCTTTGAACTCAAGCGTATTTCATTCACGTACTGCTACTTAAGGTTCATTGTACTGATTTTTGCGTATGGATTCGCTTTCCTTATTAACACTATCTCACGTGTACTTTTCTCCTGTCTGCCCCAGATAGTTAGTAGCTTCTTCGTTCATCCGGAGTTTTTTTTTCGGACGTGATTGCGTTGTGCCTGTTTACAGCAGAGCTGCGTTCTTGCGCCGTTAGGCCGACACATCCGACTTCTGCGGGCATTTGTTGACCGGGTTAACCTTCCCGGGGGTTTCTTAGGACGTTAGACTCTCACTGTTGTGGTGTTATCTCCCATCCCAGCTGACCCATATAGAACAGCCAAAGGCATCCTGGTCGGCCCTCAAGGGAAGGCAGGGGCAGACCATGGGCATTCCCCGCCATCCAAGGAGGCTTCCATAATTGCAGAGCCAACACACAGCGCTCTGGTACTGGGCTCACCCAAGGAATCGTCACGTCCTGCACATGGCTGCTTAGCCTCACTTCCGTATATTGGGCCTTCCGTTCACCATAGGCTGTTCTTCTAGAAGCCAGAAGAATGCTGTTTGCAGATGACATCCACACAGTGAGCTTTCGATTCGGACTTTCCACGTAATGGATTTGCTATCCAAGCAATATTCCATTTTGTGCCACTAGGACACTTTTTCCACCTTTTATGAAGCCCACACAGTGAGCTTTCGATTCGGACTTTCCACGTAATGGATTTGCTATCCAAGCAATATTCCATTTCATGCCTCTGGGAGGCTTGTGTAACCGACATGCCTGTGGTATGAAGTGTGGCAGTCTAAATACTTCTTCATGTACATTTAAATGTCAACCTGAATACAGTTAAAGTAAGCTGCAGTCGACTTGAGCTTGTTGATATCTCCATAGAGCTTGTCCTCGAATGAAGCAGGTGTGGGCCAAAATATCTTTCTCTGTTCTGCATATATTGGGCACTCTTGCAGCAAATGTTTAGCTGTCATTTTACCAGTTCCACAATTACATTCATCTGTATCTCCTATCTTTAGTTTGTTGAACAAGTGGTATTTCAGCCTGTTATGTCCTGTGCGGAGTCTGAAGATTGCTACTTGTTCTCTTCGGTCGAGTTTGTAATATGCATCATCCTTCTGGTGGCCTGGATGCTCTGATTCCCATTTGGTTCTATAAGTGCTTTTTATCAACCTCTTTGCCTCATTATAGGTTATGTCTATGTCAGGCTGTGGTAGTCGTCCGCCCTCTTTTGCCAGTCTGTCAGCCTCTTCATTTCCAGGTATACTGCAATGTGATGGGATCCACTGTATTATAACTTTTTTGGATTTCTGGCATAGACCATGGAATGCTGCTCTTAGGTCAGCTAGTTCTGTGCTGTTTTTGCTCTTCAGTATTGAGACAGCTGACTTAGCATCTGTGAAGATAGCTATTTGCGTCTCTTTATTTTCCTCCATCAAGAGCATTTCTGCTGCAGTTTTCAGAGCCTCTACCTCCGCTTTGAAGTTACTTGAGAACTTTCCAGTTGCCACTGAATGTGTTTTTTTCACTCCATTTTTTAAATTTAGGAGAATTCCTCCTCCTCCATTCTCTACTGAATTTTTGGCTGATCCATCTGTATATGCATGGGTCCAATTGCTGCTTGGGTAATGTTCTTTTATGTAGTTTAGGGTTATTTCTCTTCTTTCGGTTTCATGCTGAGTGTTCTTTTTCTCAATACCAGGAATGTTTTCTATCATCTCAGGCAGTTGCTGCTGTCTCCAAGCTGGGAACTTGTCTGCATTGTAAATGGGTTTGACTGTTGATATGTTAAGTATGGGATCTGCCCTAATCTTTCGTTTTGCAGTTTCTACAAAGTTGCTACGCTTCAGTCTTCCCTTTCCAAAACCACTAAACCTTTTATACATAGGGTGGTCTGTCAATCTTCTAAATTTTTCAGCTTGTTGCTGGGCTCTGCTATCTCTTCTATTCTGCATTGGTTGTAAACAAGTGATCTTTTCTAATTCATTAATAGGCGTTGTCTTCAGGCTTCCAGTTATGATTCGCATTCCTTGATTTTGGACTCTACTTATTTTGTTAAAGTTTGACTTAACTGCTGTTGCCCAAGCTGCAATGCCATATTCCAGTACTGGCCTCACCCGTCCAGTATATAACTTCTTGAGAACTTTCTCATCTGCTCCCCACGTTGTACCAGCAAGCTTTTTCATGATTGCCATTCTTTGCCTTGCTCTTGTTCGATTTTTCTCAACCTGTGTCTTCCATGTCAGGCGACGATCAAAGGTGACTCCTAGATAGTTTGGATTTTCTTCATGGCGCAATATTTTTCCATTCAATACCAGCTTAGGTTGCTGAGTTTTAGTTGAGAGGGAGAACACTGTGCATGTTGTTTTCTCCTCACTTATCTTCACTAGCCATGATTTTGACCAGTCCTCTAGCGCTAATAGGGCTTGCTGTATTCTGCTGTTAGCTGTACTAATATATTCTTCAGATGTCCATATGGCTAGGTCATCTGCAAAGGATGATGTGTGTACTCTGGCTGGAAAATTTTCCGTGATGTCGTTTATATATGCTAGGAATAATGTTGGTGAAAGAACTCCTCCTTGGGGGACACCTTGCTCCAATAGCATCATTTTGCTGGTTTGTCCTTGTACTTTTGTCCTGGCAGTTCTGTTCTCAAGGTAGTGGCTGATCCATTTGTACATTTTCCCACAAACATGCATTTTTTGCAGTTTTACTTTCAGTCCTTCCTTCCATACTTTATCAAATGCTTTTTCTAAATCTATCCAGACCGCTAGTGTGTGCTTTTTCTCTTGGAAGGCATCCTCTATTTCCTGAGCTATATAGGTTATTTGATCTTCAGTGGATCTGTACTTTCTGAATCCTGCTTGGTGAGGTGTTAAGAGTTGGTTTTCTTCCAGATGCCATGTTAGCCTGCCATTGATAATGCGTTCCATTAATTTTCCTACACAGCTAAGAAGACTGATAGGTCGATAGCCATTTGGTTCTTCCAGGTCTTTTCCTTTCTTTGGGACTGGTATTAGTATAGCTTCCTTCCATGCCCGTGGGACTATTCCCCTCTTCCAGCTGTAATTTAGGACTGCTAGTAGTTTCTTTTTTGCCTTAGTGCCTAGTCCTATTAGCATTTCATTTGTGATTCCATCCTTTCCTGGTGATGTCTTCTTTTTTAGGGTATTCATTGCCTGTTCCATTTCTTCCATTGTTAGATTTGCCATCATATATTCTGCTGCTGTCTCTGTATATCTATGATGTATCTGTTTATCTTTGATTGCTTTCTTCTGTTCGGCTGTAATATCAATGTGGTTTGCACTGGCATAGTGTTCCATTAGTGCATTTGCAGCCTTTTTTCCTGTAAGCAAGGCATTTCCTTGTTTAATTGTTATTTGTTTGTTTCTAGGTCCTTCATTGTTCATGGCTTTCACTAGTTTCCATAGTTTGTTTCCATCCCTGTCAAAATTCAGGTTTTCTGTTTTTTTCCTCCAACAATCTCTTGTTGTTTGATTTACTGTTCTTTTATATTTTGCTGAGATGGCTTTGAGAGAGATGTTCGCTTCAGTTGTTTGTTCTCTCTCTGCGGTCTTCCTAGCATCTTCAACTTTGTCCTCCAAAATTTGTAGTTCTTCAGTCCAGTATGGTTTGTAATTTTTCCTCGCTCCTCTTGGAATAGACTCAGTGGCCGCCTGTATTATTGCTCTGTTTAGACTTTCCACCATTTGCTTCATGTTGCCATATCGTGTATTTATGTTTTCACAATATTTGTCTGTTAGTATGGCAAATCTGTCCCAATCTGCTCGTTTGTAATTCCAACGGGGCAAAGGCTTTTGCTCCTGTGGAACATACTCCATATTTATTACAAGCTTGATTGGTCTGTGGTCACTACCTGCTAATTGGTCAAGCACATGGCGATCGATTTTGTGGAGGATGTCTCCTGTGCAGAAAGCTAAGTCTGGAGTAGAAGTGGTAATCCATCTTCTTGAGTAGAAGCTCGGTGTGTCATCCGCTTTGTTGAGTAGATGGAGATTTGAGTCTATTTCCCAGTCCTCCACTTCATCTCCTCTTTTGTCAGTATCTGGGTATCCCCATCTTTCTGAACGGCTATTAAAGTCTCCGACAACAATGCAATTAGTGTCAGTTATTTCCATGTTTGAGAGTGTAAGATCCTTATCTGCCGGGCTATACAGATTGTAAATTCTTATTTTCACGTCCTTTATCATTATATCAACACCTATAATTTCCGTTTGGTTGTCAGAGATCACAGATACTTCGCTGCAAGGTATTGTATTTCGTGTAAGTATTACAACTCCTCCTTTGTGTCCTTCGCGGTCGAAACGTGTGGCCTGATATCCCTCGACTGAAAATGTGCGATTGGCGTTGAGGTGTGTCTCTTGAATGCATGCCACATCTATTCTATCTTTATGAAGACGCTGTGTTAGGGAGGCTTTCTTGTTATAAACTCCTTCTGCATTCCATTGTAGTATGTTGAGTGTCCGGGGTGTTTGGTCAATAGCTCTTAACCTACTCCTCTGTGCCTTGACTCCACAGCACAGGGGAAGGTGACCACCAGTAGTCATGGGTGGACCCCCTCGAGGCAGGGGGCCCGGCACTATCACCGCCTGATGGGACTTCACGGGATTAGCACCATAACGATTAATTTTCATCTGTGGCATCATGAAATGATAAAGTTACGTTGCACTTCTTTGTCAAGCCTGTGGCTCAGTACATCCGATTTCGACAAGCATTTGTTCGGGATGCTTTCCCTAGCCTTTGACTGTCCCCAGTCTACCTACAAGGCAGCAGGTTTGTACGTCTCTTCGTCTGGTCCCTCTCCCTTGACCTGTCCGACATGGGTGACCCTACCAGTAGCTGTGCTACCGTCGGCATAGCTCTTGGGGTCATTGGAACGCGCAAGCCCCTCTACCTCGTCAAGGTGGACGCACGGCAGAGGGGGTTAGTAGCTTAATTAACACTATCTCATGTGTACTTTTCTCCTGCCTGCCCCAGATAGTAGTAGTTTAACGCTATCTCATGTGTACTTTTGTCCTGTCTGCCCCAGATAGTTAGTAGTTTAACACTATCTCATGTGTACTTTTCTCCTGTCTACCCCAGATAGTTAGAAGCTTAATTAACACTATCTCATGTGTACTTTTCTCCTGTCTGCCCCAGATAGTTAGTAGCTTAATTAACACTATCTCATGTGTACTTTTCTCCTGTCTGCCCCATATAGTTAGTAGCTTAATTAACACTATCTCATGTGTACTTTTGTCCTGTCTGCCCCAGATAGTTAGTAGTTTAACACTATCTCATGTGTACTTTTCTCCTGTCAGCCCCAGATAGTTAGTAGCTTAATTAACACTATCTCATGTGTACTTTTCTCCTGTCTGCCCCAGATAGTTAGTAGCTTAATTAACACTATCTCATGTGTACTTTTCTCCTGTCTGCCTCATATAGTTAGTAGCTTAATTAACACTATCTCATGTGTACTTTTGTCCTGTCTGCCCCAGATAGTTAGTAGTTTAACACTATCTCATGTGTACTTTTGTCCTGTCTGCCCCAGATAGTTAAAAGTTTAACACTATCTCATGTGTACTTTTGTCCTGTCTGCCCCAGATAGTAGTTTAACACGTTCATGTGTACTTTTCTCCTTTCGGCCCCAGACAGTTAGTAGTTTAACACTATCTCATGTGTACTTTTCTCCTTTCGGCCCCAGACAGTTAGTAGTTTAACACTATCTCATGTGTACTTTTCCCTTTGAAATGTGTCTATATCTGCAATATTGTCTCTTTTATGAATTTCACTTTGTTAATTCAATCAGTGGTCCATGGGCGCATGGTGATGATAATGGTCTGCTCTGTTGGCATGCCCCATAAACGTCATATTACTTCTCGTAACATCTGCGTCTGCCAGTACCCGAGTGTTTATTTTCTCTGCCCACGATATTCTCATCATTCTGCTTCAAGACCACATCTCCACTGTCCCCCCCAGTTTCTCCACGATTTCATCACTCGCAGTTACCTCTGGAGTCTGAGTGAGTTGGCCTGATGGCGAGGGACACTGGTAATAGGGACAGTTAATCCACATGCAAAACTCAGTCCATTGGACTAGAAATAGTAGTGCATGTATGGGTTACGGTTCAGAGCCAGCGAAAGGAAAACAAAACAATGACTCATAGTCCAGAAGGAGCCGCGGTAGTGCAGTAGCTAGACGCTCGCCTATTGACTTGGTGGTCATGGCTTCCATCTGCAGCTGGGCGGATTTGGATTTCCGGAAATATACTTGTGCTGCCAGGTCGACCCAAGCTCAAATGGGTATCAGAAAATGTTTTGGGCAGTGAAGGCGACCGGCGTCTTCCTGATGACATCAGCCACCGAGTGCAGATTGGTCTATTGACATAGTGTTCACTTTTACTGTGTTTTGCTAGTGCAAACATCCGCATCCACAGAAGCATATGTCAGGCACAACTTGTCAATCAGTGAATGGTCCTGCTTGTCGCGGTGCTTCTGTGACTCATGACGGGTCTTTGTCCAATAAAAGTTTTTTTTTTTTTTAAATATCTATATCCTTGTATGACATCCTTCGTCAGATGTGAACGTGTAGTCTTGATAATGAAACCAAACTGGTCAGACTGATTTGTACATATTTACAATATGTGCGGCGTATTGGCATTGGAGCTTTCCGGTTCTCTTCAACGCAGTCTAACCCTGAACCGCAGTGTCGCGGCATGGCTGTGGCAAACACTTCCTTCTTGGACGCTTGTCTATATCCGCCTTGCATGGCTGTTATGCGATACACTTGTTTTCATGGACGCCTGTCTCTCTCCCCCTGCATGTCTGTGCCATATACTTTTTTATTTTATTATTGAATGCCTGTCTATATCTCCCTTATATGACTGTGCTATGTACTTTTTTCTTGAACGCCTGTTTATATCCTCCTTGTATGTCTGTGCGATGTTCTTCCTTCTTTGACACATGTCTATATCCCCGTTACATGGCTGTGCGATGTACTTGTTTCATTGACATCTGTCTATATCCAGTGTAATGTAAAGTCATGTAATTGTCAAAGAACTCAAGTTGACAGTTGCTTTCTGTGACTATATTCATAACAACGCCTGACGGTGCACGAAGAAGAAATGAAGAAGTACATTACAATGTAGAAGAATGTATACCCATCTATCAATGGGGCGTTCAAGCAAGATCCCTGAAGCCACATTCCTGCTGCTTAAAGGATGTATGTATTCATATTTTATACACGCACTAGCGCGTTTTCTGCTTTATTACAACTTAACACAGTGTAAAATATATTTCCACTAAGAATTAATTGTGAACTATGCAAATATACTCTTCACCAATTCTTGTGCATATAAATGTATTTTAAATAGACCATACAGAACCCTACTGGGGTTTATCAACACGCGTCTTTGATTCTAGTCTAACCATTGTTAAGTTTATATTACCTTCACATTTAAAGTATATCACTCGACAGCTTACTCAGGTGCGTTAACTCAAACACACAGCTTTCAGATCCCAGGCTAAGTGTATGATGGTTCGTGAGGATGAAACTGTTATTTGCACAAAGGTATTGACTGTTTCCTTGGAGTTCCTGCAGCACAAGCCGGCCACAGATGGCACATATACAGCATGGTTATATACGAGCCGCCACAAATGGCACATATACAGCATGGTTATATACGGGCCGGCCACAGATGGCACATATATAGCATGGTTATATACGGGCCGGCTACAGATGGCACATATATAGCATGGTTATATACGAGCCGACCACAGATGGCACATATACAGCATGGTTAAATACGAGCAGGCCACAGATGGCACATATACGGCATGGTTATATACGGGCCGGCCACAGATGGCACTACGGGCCGGCCACAGATGGCACATATACAGCATGGTTATATACGAGCCGGCCACAGATGGCACATATATAGCATGGTTATATACGAGCCGGCCACAGATGGCACATATATAGCATGGTTATATATGAGCCGGCCACAGATGGCACATATATAGCATGGTTATATATGAGCCGGCCACAGATGGCACATATACAGCATGGTTATATACGAGCCGGCCACAGATGGCACATATACAGCATGGTTATATACGAGCCGGCCACAGATGGCACATATACAGCATGTTTATATATGAGCCGGCCACAGATGGCACATATATAGCATGGTTATATATGAGCCGGCCACAGATGGCACATATACAGCATGGTTATATATGAGCCGGCCACAGATGGCACATATACAGCATGGTTATATATGAGCCGGCCACAGATGGCACATATACAGCATGGTTATATATGAGCCGGCCACAGATGGCACATATACAGCATGGTTATATATGAGCCGGCCACAGATGGCACATATACAGCATGGTTATATACGGGCCGGCCACAGATGGCACATATACAGCATGGTTATATACGAGCCGGCCACAGATGACACATATACAGCATGGTTATATACGGGCCGGTCACAGATGACACATATACAGCATGGTTATATACGGGCCGGTCACAGATGACACATATACAGCATGGTTATATACGGGCCGGTCACAGATGACACATATACAGCATGGTTATATACGGGCCGGCCACAGATGGCACATATACAGCATGGTTATATACGGGCCGGCCACAGATGGCACATATACAGCATGGTTATATACGGGCCGGTCACAGATGGCACATATACAGCATGGTTATATACGGGCCGGTCACAGATGGCACATATACAGCATGGTTATATACGGGCCGGTCACAGATGGCACATATACGGCATGGTTATATACGGGCCGGCTACAGATGGCACATATACAGCAACGCTATGATGTGTTGTCATATGCTTGTGTGAGATCCCGTAGTTGTGGGGCCCATGTGCTGTCGTGTGTCTGTTGTGTGTGTGTGTGGGGGGGGGGGGTCTTTTGTGAGTGCTGTCTGATATATGTGTATGCATATTTTGTGTATGAGAGAGAGAGAGAGAGAGAGAGAGAGAGAGAGAGAGAGAGAGAGAGAGAGAGAGAGAGAGAGAGAGAGAGAATAAAGGGAGAAAAAGAGAATGAGAAACAATGAGGAGAGCGAAAGGTGGGAGAGAGAAGTAGAGGAGTGAGCGCGCTACTCCGACCACCTGTAAAACGGCTAAAACTCGGAATTCCATTGACGTCCTTGTACCGAACAGCTGACCGGGTATCCGGTTCCAGACACTTCAGACTCAGCTTCAGTTGTCAATAAGGGCACCATCGCCGGAGATTTCCCTCAGTGTTTGAGCTACTCGGTCGCCTGGGCGATTCGTGTTCTTAACTGACCCAGTGCCAACGGATAATATATCGCAAAATGTCACCTCCCATGTGAAGAGAAGGACGATATGTCGCCATACTGGGGTCACCGTGTTGTTTGTTTTGTTTCGTGGTATCTTCCGCAATTGTAATGCTCAGTGAACGGAAGTGTACATGATAATACTTGTACATTTGATTGGCTACCGTGTTTGGTGCAAACCTACCGTGTGTTTGGCACTGAATCACTGAATCCTGATGTGTGGTCATGTTGAAGCTTGGCGGTGAAATATAGCTGTTCTGTTTACTGTCACATTGTGTATAATATACACATGCCGCTTGGAGTTGGTGATCATGTCTGTAGAGCTGGCCGGTTCCACTCCTCGTATCCGTCCATGTACACTTTTAGGGGCCGTCTTCGTGGCGAAGGCGTTACGTACTCAGTTCGCAATTTCACGTACCGCGTTCGAAACACAGCTGCGGGAGATTTGGCAGCAATCCGCCTTGCGTTGGTTTTTTACGAAATGGTATGGGTGTCGGTCGTTCAGAAGACAGTGGCAAACTACTGACGGTAAACTTGCCAAGCGATCACAAACAACAGTAATACAATACTGGGGTTGATTGTGACGTCGTGTAAAGGATATGCAACTAACTAACATCTTTAAGGGAGGAGAGACTGGCTGAGCGGCTAGGATGTCAGGCTTCCTTTCAGGAGATCGGCGTTCGAATCCTCTGTAAGGTGTCGATTTTTTTTCTGTCGGGGGGCAAAAATGAAAACCCTAATCCACACAGTTCGCGTCGACTTAATTCGTCAGGCTCATAACCCCACCCCAACCATTCTTTCACCTCCTCCGCCCCTCTTTTTTTTCTCCCCCATCTTTCTCTCATCCCACTCCCCTCCCGCCCTTCACCGCAAGGTGCTATAGGCAGTAGAGGACACTTTAAGAAGCCAGAGAACTTAAACGCGCTGCTAACAATAGTGTTTTTTGTTTTTGTTTTGTTGCCTCAATATAAAATTCAATATCTCAGTAACCAATTGAGGGAAAATGATGAGATTTAGTATATAACCTTATAATTATGTCCACCCAACAAAAAATTTTTTGTTCTGGAGATTGTACAGCAGATTTCAATGTTTGGTTATATGCGGTATATATATATATTTTTTTTGCCCCCGCACTCATTCCATCATTTTAAGAGTATTATCGTTTCAACAAGACACCCCCCCCCCCCCCCCCCCCCAAATTTTTGAAATTTGTCTGCGCGGTTTTGCTTTTGGCAGACTGAGGGAATTTATATGGGGTAGGTTCAGAGGTGTCGTCAAACTGTGGGTTCTTTCATGAAACGTGATTATATAAATAAACTAGCTGGCTCGGACCGGCTCCTCGCGGGGATCTATCTATCTATCTGTCTGTCTGTCTGTCTGTCTGTCTGTCTGTCTGTCTGTCTGCCTGCCTGCCTGTCTGTCTGTCTGCCTGCCTTCTTGCCTGCCTGCCCGCCCGCCCGTCCGTCTCTCTATCCGTCTCTCCCTCCCTCTCTCCCCCTCTCTCCCTATCTATCTATCTATCTATCTGTCTGTCTGTCTGTCTGTCTGTCTGTCTGTCTGTCTGTCTGGCTGGCTGGCTATCTGGCAATCTATCTATCTATCTATCTATCTATCTATCTATCTATCTATCTATCTATCTATCTATCTATCTATCTATCTATCTAATCTACCTGCCTGCCGGCCGGCCATCCTACCAACCGACCGACCGACTTACCGATATCTATCTATCTATCTATCTGTCTATCTGTCTATCTGTCTGTCTGTCTGTCTGTCTGTCTGTCTAATCTGCCTGCCTGCCGGCCGACCGACCCACCGACCGACCCACCGACCGACCGACTCACCCACCCACCCAGTCAGCCAGCCAGCCAGCCATCCACCCACCCACCCACCTACCTTTCTGCCTACCTACCTACCTACCTAACGTTCTGTCTGTCTGTCTGTCTGTCTGTCTGTCTGTCTGTCTGTCTGTCTGTCTGTCTGTCTGTCTGTCTGTCTGTCTGTCTGTCTGTCTGTCTGTCTGTCCACGCTATTAAATATTGATAAAAGTTACTGGAAAAAAACGTCAGGACCATGTGTTGAAAGAGAAAGAGGACTATTGGAGAAAGGATGGATTGAATTTTATGCAACCGAGAGCAATCATCAACCTACTGGAATCGTCCGACACAGATTAAGGTATGAGCAGATCGCAGACCTTAATCTACGTACACACTTACTGGGATATTTTGCTCCAACTATTCAGACGAATTGCAGGCCCTAAACATTACAGCATCAGCATCAGCTGAAGAAACAAGAAGGCAATGAAAAATAAGGTAAGAAATATATTCCTTCTACTTTCCTGTTAATTTACAAATTATTTACCCCGTGCCTCTGTAAATTCTCTGTCTTTACTAATATTACACATTGCACCCCTCTCGGGATTCTCCGTGGTGAAGTGGTCAAGCCGTCTGACTTCGGGCTCCGAAGGTTGTATGTTCGATTCCGGGCCGCGTCCTTCATTTCACGAGTGCATTTTTTCGGAGACTCCCGAGGGTCGTCGCTGGAGCTACGGAGTTCGTGCTTTGTGCGTCGCTTTCCGTGCTGCGGAAAGAAACTGAGCCATATGGGATAAACACCCGGTGCAATGCACCCGACCCTGTCGATTTTAAGCTAATTCTTTCATTGCACCCACTCTCATACGAATCCGGATACGCCTTTGTGTGTCAACAGAATTGACATGTCTCACATTACCGTAAAAATAACTTCGTTAGCGAGAAATCACTAGTTGTTCAGCAAAAGATCAAAGGAATGTCACCGCTTTCAATGATTTAAGTTGTTTTTGGACCTTTCAAAGACATATTCCTTGGGTGGGGGTAAATATAAGACGGCTGGACAAATTTCATAACGATGCAACAGACAGTTTTCAAAATAATTGATCGTGAATGACGGCATTAATTTCCTGACAGACTATAGATCCTCATGTAACTGTAGCTTTCAGCTGCATATTGTCTACCGAGCCCTCTTGTCGCTACTTGAGTTCCTGTTACATCCGTTTCTGTTTCTAAATACTCCAATTAATTAGCATACTCCATTTTTGCCTGGGGAGAACCGTGCGGCAAGGAGTGACCAGAGTCTCTGTGGCGAAGTGGTCAAGCCGTTTGACGTTTGACTCGTGAGCCGAAGGTTGTGGGTTCGATTCCGGGCCGCGCCCTTCGGTTTACGAGTTAAATGTTTCGGAGACTCCCATGGGTCGTCGCTAAAAGCTACGGAGTTCGTGCTTTGTGCGGCGCTTTCCGTACTGCGGAAAGAGACCGAGCCATATGGGATAAAAACCCGGTGCAATGAAGTCGACCCTGTCGACTTTTAAGCGACTTTCTTTTTAAGGAGTGACCAGAGGATCTGACCGACCATCAGTTGTCACAGTAAAGAAAGGTCAGACGGACACATATCAGATTGCAGCTAATACCATTAGTATTGGGACTCTTCGATGGTTGTTGAAGATGAGGATGGAACGCACATGGGAATGTCCCGAGTGCTGTTATATCGGTTCTGGACTCCGTGGTACATCTGTGAGTACAGACAGATCACTGCCCGTGATATTATTTCTCATACTATTTCAACGGTAAGCAGTAACAACGGCATTCTGTTGGTTAGAGGAGACCACTGCATTACACAATGCATTCATCACGGACTCAAGGAGTTTGCTTAGTAAGGTGGAAAAAGAGATGTTTCGCGTGGAATGGCTCACCTCGCTTGAGAGGTCACAGATTGTGAGAACTGTATGGATGTTTGACCCTGGTCATGCGGGAGTTGGAGGGAATGAACATGCTGATAGGCTGGCAGGGAATGCACCTCATGGTGGTAGATTACCTGTGGATAAGGTGGGGGTGGTCTAGTCAGTGGGACTAGGTGGAGAAGGCGGGGAAACAGATGGAGAAACCGTATGTGGAAAGAATGATATTGCGGAGGATCGGTAGTGGTTCTGGAAAAATCTCAAAGGTGACAGGGAAGACCAGGAAAACTGTCAACCAGAAAGCGGTGGGAACGATTAGTAGTAACTCTTCGCTGGCTGTTGAGCGAGGGGACGGAGCGCGTATGGGAATGCCCTGAGTGCAGTGATGTCTTTTCTTAGTTCAACTCAACCCAACTATTTCAACGGTTTCATCGTTCACAGGCAATTATCACTTCTAAAGCCGTCGGGATTTTCCATGCCGTACGTGCCCACGTGTAGCGTTTGGTCATCGTTATCACCTTCTCCCGGCCAGAGATGCTCAGACTCATGATTCCTTGGTGGCTTCTGGGTTTCTGTCTTCCCATATTAATCAGCATACCTGACTGTTGGTGAGAAACTTGAGACTTCACACGGAGATCTCCGGCCTTGTCTGTTTTGGACTGGCTTTCTAAAGTGTGCGCTTGCCAGTCGAATCTGTCATTCTTGTTTACTTTATCTCCACCTCTTTTCTGTCGTGTTCTTCTTCTTGTGGCGATCGATTTTTTCATAATGAACGTGACCGTTGTCTTAGCTACACAGTAGCGTGTGATTCTGTGTCGTTCGTGTCCTGAGTGTTCCATTGTACCTTTCTTAGTTCGCAGTGCATATGACAATCCTGCAAAACATGTTGACCAGAGTGTTTGCTTAGCGATTGTATGGTGCCGAAGCTGACAGGCGCAGCTTATATGTGTGTGTATCCGGGTTTTCTTTGGCCTTCTTACTTTATATCTTCCCGGTAGGGTGCCATTCAGAACCGTCGTTGCTGCGCTCTCTCTCTCTCTCTCTCTCTCTCTCTCTCTCTCTCTCTCTCTCTCTCTCTCTCTCTCTCTCTCTCTCTCTCTCTCTCTCTCTCTCCCTCCCTCCCAAATGCCCCTACTTGTTGCGACACACGTCACACGACTATGGCCGTGTACGTCCACCACATCCTGTATCACATCTTGTCGCCTGTCATTTCTGATACAGGTGTTCTCCCATGTCACTATGTCCAGTTATCTGACATCGTATCTGCAGATGTCCCATTATCCCTGTTGCCACGATGTTTTTCTGTTGTCCCCTTCTCGCTACACAATCATGTGTGGGTCTCGAAGCGCCACACCAACCAGTCCTCATAGAGGAGCTGGTGTCTTCCAAGACGTCTTCCCAACTCCTCATGTCTATTCTCAGCATTTTACTACAGAACTTTGACAGAAATTGACAGATTCGAATCCCGATCGGTAACTATAGCTGAACATTTTTATGTTGTCTAGTGCGTCCTCTAATTCTGACTTCTTTGTTCTACTTCTATAAGCGCCAAACAATAGATGTATGTTTATTTATGAACTGCCTTAATGGCCTCAAGAGGTTCCTCAATTGATATTTCTGTGTAATACGTGTACAACATTAGTGCCGACCAATCATTTCTCTTTTATTAGGGGTGTGTAGTTGGTTATTCGCGAAGTAAACTTGTTCCTACAGCTAGGTATGGTCGTCATTTGGAGGCAACAGGTTTGAATCCTGTCGGTAACTATAGTTTCAATGTTTATGTTGTCTAGTGCGTCCTCCAATCCCTAGTTTCTTTCTTCTACTTCTAAAGCACCAAACACTACTATGTGTTTATTTATGAACTGTTCTATAGAACCATTACTCTGTAGCTTCTTGTGAAGAAGGAAAACGTATGGTCATTAAAAAGTTGGTTTCTTCAACTTTTTTGTCTTCAATTTTTGCGCAAGACATGAAATAACGAGACTCACAGAAGCCATTTGAGGGGGTTATTGAAGATCTAGGGCCTGTGACTAGCGCCTTTCTTTCAATTTCCCCCATGCTTCATGAGAATAATGTGTGTGTGTGTGTTTTTTTTTTTGCAGATCCTATTTACAGGACATCGCTGTCAACACCAATATGTTATTGCTGTTGTTGATGTCTTGGCAAGTTTACGTTCAGTAGTGTGCCATTGCTTTCTGAACGACCGGCTCCCATACCAACACGCTAAAAGTCAGCGCAACGCGGTCTGCTGCCATATCGGTGGCAGCTTTGTTTCGAACGCGGGTAAACGGGCTTACGAATCGCACCTGTAAGCCCTTGGCCACGGAGAATAATGTGTATTGGATCAAGTAAATTCCATACCGGTTTGCTAGACCTGCCGGGTCTGTGGCGAGGAGTTACGGACGCAGCTCGTACTCCCTCACACCGCGTTCTAAACACAACTGCGGGCGATTTGGCAGCAGACCGCCTTGCGTTGGTTTCCATACAATGGTATGAGTGTCGGTCGTTCAGAAAGCAATGACAAACTACTGAACGTAAACTTTCCCAGGAATCAGAAACAGCCAAAAAATGCTAGGGGTTGATTGCTACGCCCTGTAAAGGATATGCAACTAACTTGAACTTGCTAGACCTGTCATAGTTTCCTCCCGTTCCATTCTACCGTGACCTCTAGCCCGTTCAACCTCAGAAGGGAAGATATATTAAGAGTCCATCGCCTGACTCACGTTAATAATCCTGTCACTGAGTCAGCCACAAATAGGATATTCATGTAAAGATGATTGTTGTCCAAAGAGGATAACGGTTTATATAGAGAGTGTATAGTTTCCTTACCCACTGAACCCTTGTATATGTCTTGCGACGTCTTTACAACTCCTCATATCAATTCTCAGAATTTACCTACAGGCCACTATCAGGAAGAAGGAAAAGTATAGTTATTATAAACATAATTACATAATTATGTAGTATTGTAAACATAAACTTGGAATCAACGACTGGCAAGAGAAGGTCAACCAGAGAGACGAATGGAGACGGATTGTACCTGCAGCAAAGAACCCCAATGGCTCGGAACGCTGAAGAAGAAGAAGAAGAAACATAATTAACTTCTAAAAATAAACACCAAGTACCAAATAACGTAAAAGATACGTAATCATAACGTGATATTTCAGCCCTGTGAAAGTACTTTAAAATGTACATATATCTGACTGCCTGGAGTACAATGAAGTCGGGTACTGGTATCCCGCTGTTATGTTTTATGTGAGTTAAGGCGCAGGTCGCGACGTGTGTGCCTTAAACTTAACAGCATATTTGAATACTTACAAAATTTATTGCATATAGTGTTTCAGGCAGGGTTATTTGGTGAATCTCGTGGTAGCAGTAGGTAGAGGTAGAATTGTGTAGTTAGTTAGTGGCGAAGAATGATAGGTGAGCTTGTGTTTAGAATCGTTATCTGTTGTTAACCTCGGATTTATCTAGGTAAGTTTAGTGTTTAATATGGTGTTAATATAAGATTCATGTAGGTAACTTTAGCGTTCAAGATGTTGTTAACCTCAGATTCGTGTAGGTTACTTACCATCTAGTATGTTTTTAATCTCAGATTCATGTAGGTGTGTTTACTTTTTAAATTATTGTTAATTTCAGATTCAAGTAAGTGTGTTTACTGTTTAGCATGTTGTTAATCTCAGATTCGTGTAGATATGTTTAGTATGTTGTTAATCTCAGATTCGTGTAGATATGTTTAGTATGTTGTTAATCTCAGATTCGTGTAGATATGTTTAGCATGTTGTTAATCTCAGATTCGTGTAGATATGTTTAGCATGTTGTTAATCTCAGATTCGTGTAGATATGTTTAGTATGTTGTTAATCTCAGATTCGTGTAGATATGTTTAGTATGTTGTTAATCTCAGATTCGTGTAGATATGTTTAATATGTTGTTAATCTCAGATTCGTGTAGATATGTTTAGTATGTTGTTAATCTCAGATTCGTGTAGATATGTTTAATATGTTGTTAATCTCAGATTCGCGTAGATATGTTTAGTATGTTGTTAATCTCAGATTCGTGTAGATATGTTTAGTATGTTGTTAATCTCAGATTCGTGTAGATATGTTTAGTATGTTGTTAATCTCAGATTCGTGTAGATATGTTTAATATGTTGTTAATCTCAGATTCGTGTAGATATGTTTAGTATGTTGTTAATCTCAGATTCGTGTAGATATGTTTAGTATGTTGTTAATTTCAGATTCGTGTAGGTGTGTTTACTGTTTAATATGTTGTTAATTTCAGATTCATGTAGGTGTGTTTACTGTTAAGTGTGTTGTTAATATCAGATGAATGTAGATATGTTTAGTATGTTGTTAATCTCAGATTCATGTAGGTGAGTATAATATTCAGTATGTTATTAACCACAGATTCATTCAGTCAAGTTTGCTGTTGACATTTATTGACGTTGTTAACCTTGGATACTTACAGGTATCCATATGCTGCTGCTTGTCCTTCTTCATCTGCTGCTGCTGCTCCTCCATCTTCTGCTGCTGCTGCTCCTCCATCTTCTGCTGCTGCTGCTCCTCCATCTTCTGCTGCTCCTTCCTTTTCAGCTTCTGCTTGTAATGCTCCTTCATTTCCTGCTGCTACCCGTCCTCCTCCATCCTCCTCCTCCCTTGCCACCGCATCCTCCTCCGCTGCCCTTTTCGTGTGTTGATGGTGTATCTGTACAAGACGGCTGGTGTGTTTATTTTAAGTATATTGCTGTACTCGGGAGCTCCCGCATAGCAGAGATGAGCATGGCCGAATGGACAAGAGCGGTCCCTCTTAAACTTCCGGTGTGCTGATGCCGAGATCGCGGGTTCAACCCCTAAACCGGTCGGGTGGACTAAAATCTTTATATCTCGTTCTTGACTTACATTACAAGTATATTGGCGTAAATTATAAGTACCCCAGAAGTCATATTGAATTCGGTTCGCCTAATGGCGAGGGACACCGGTAATAGGGAAAGCTAATCTACACGCAAAAATCAGTCTAGTCCACTAGAAGTGGTAGCACGTGTATGCACTACACTTGAGTCCAGAGCCAAGCGAACGTGAAAACGAAAAACAAAAATTTGTCAGAGGTGTCACACAAGGAGCTCTCTCTCTCTCTCTCTCTCTCTCTCTCTCTCTCTCTCTCTCTCTCTCTCTCTCTCTCTCTCTCTCTCTCTCTCTCTCTCTGTCTCTCTCTGTGGGTGGGTGGGTGGGTGGGGTGGGGACGGTTATAGTTTTGTCATATGAGTTTGCAATAGCAATTATTGACAAGTCGTCACTGCAACAGTAGCAAGGTTGGCACATATCTGTAACTAATTATTGAACAGATTAACGGAAGCATGTTTCAATAAAAGAGAAAAAAAAAAAACACGTGATAATTAGAATGGCAGGTTAGAAAGCTATATTCTGAAGCCAGGTTTAATGGATTCTCGAGCCAAATGTAATCGATGTGCATGAGATACATGGGGAGACAGTAATGGCTGAGATGATTTATGTAGTAAGGTCACTACTCTAGTTGGTCTTGCTTGCTACAGTACATTTCTCCCTTCAGCATGGCGCTGTGGTCATTTTGAGGCGGCCAGTTTGAATCCTGTCCGCTTGAAGCTGGATATTTGTATATCCTATATATTGCTATATATTTGTATATTGTCTAATCTGTATTCTGTTCTTTAATTCTTTCTTGCTCTTCGAGGAGTGTCGATCACTACCGTTGAACTTGTTTCCCAGTGCTGTTTTCACAATTTGGATATGGGGAGACATCCACCCCCGCTCTCAGTAAAAACCCTACACTCACCTTTTGTGGAAAAATCGTTGACCCGGGTTTTATCCCACACGACTCGGTCTCTTACCGCAGGGCAGCCTACCACAGGCGTCGCACGAAGCACGAACTCTGAAGCTCCAGCGACGACCCCTCAGAAGTTTCCGAGGAAACTGCACTCGTGAACCGAACGATGTAGCCCGGAATCGAACACACAACTTTCGGAGCGCGCGGAAACTCCTGCTGACAGTAAGTAAAGGATAATTATCCTCGTGCACACACGTATGGGGTTTGTGGAACACGCCCCATATTTCATCGCCTAATCAGAGCTCCGTGTGAGGTATATTCAGTACCACGCCTATTAACTTGGACTGTACTTTCCAGATCATTTACTATTACTGATGTTATGCGGGGGTCGACCCAGGAGACTGGATCAGCTTAAAGAGAAATTCCCTCCTGGAAGGGGATTCGCCCGTATGATACCAGGATCCACAAAGGAGGCAGAGAATAGTAATATTGTAACTTTCCACGCTTGTCGTAGGTGGCGACCTGGGAGGGTTGGCCCGTGACTGGCTTCCTCATCCATAGAAAGCTGTAGCCGCAAACTACCACCAGACATGGCACGTCCACAGATAGAAGGCTGGGACGTGAGTCGGTTGAAGGCCATGCTCCAATGGCAGGTAACATGCAGCCACAACGAGAATTCCAACACCTTGCCAGAGGATGAACGAATTTTATTTTCAAAGCGTCACAAATTGAGCACGCAGGCCCGTCTTACATTCGGTCCTTCCAGTCGCTCATCTTTCGCATACCAGTTATCTCGTATCGTGTTACACTGGAAAACAAACAAACAAAAAACCGACGCCCCAAAACCTCTGAGCTATCACGGCATTCCAGAACGGGTGTAGTGCATTGTTTTATCCAGGTGTTGAATGTTTCATGTTTCGTTGACCTGACATTGACTGCCTCGTCTATGATAAGCTATTGTCCTGGGCCGTTTGGTTGATTCGCTGGATCGCGACATAGTGCACTCTACAGCGGATAGCTTCAGTGAGGTCGTTAACCGGTTTACAACGTATTTACTTTGTATGAAAACTATGTTCAAAACATAGTGATAACTGTGCACTCTCTGGGCGCGAATGTTTCAGGGCATTTGATAATAAGTGGTTAAGTGTACTCAGTTGAGAGCGGGGTGAAGCTAGACCAGAGCGGCGTGTGGGAAGTCAAAGTAGAATAGTCAGCCAACACAGAACTTGTATCGTAGGACGTTATATGCTGAGGTAGATACTGAGGAGGGGATGTGGATACATTGTACTAGTAGTTGGATGTGCTGTGAGAGTGATCTGTTGACTAGCTAACACATTGTACTAGTAGTTGGATGTGCTGTGAGAGTGATCTGTTGACTAGCTAACACATTGTACTAGTAGTTGGATGTGCTGTGAGAGTGATCTGTTGACTAGCTAACACATTGTACTAGTAGTTGGATGTGCTGTGAGAGTGATCTGTTGACTAGCTAACACATTGTACTAGTAGTTGGATGTGCTGTGAGAGTGATCTGTTGACTAGCTAACACATTGTACTAGTAGTTGGATGTGCTGTGAGAGTGATCTGTTGACTAGCTAACACATTGTTGAGAACGGGCCACTTGGCTATGAGCTACTACACCTGCAGCTATCTGGGGAGGATCGAGTTCGGATCACACCGCTGTGTGTTTTCAAAATGATACCCCAGAGGCCATTATACTCAGTAGCCACGCCACTTTAGTAACTTTTTCTAAATTGCTTATTAATTATATAACCTACATAGTTGGATAGCTCTTGAAAAAAAAAAAATCCAACGGTACATTATTCAAGTCTGTAGGTCAATTTTAAGCTGAGATATTAATATTTGTGGGTAAGTTTACCGTTTAAAAGGGACATATAGAAGAAAAACGATTTTGACCATTTACTTTTTGTAACCCTATCTACACACTCACACAACTAACTATCCGTTTAAAATAAAACGATTTTGACCATTTACTTTTTGTAACCCTATCTACACACTCACACAACTAACTATCCGTTTAATATGAATAAAATTTGGTGGAACTGCGGTAAAGCTGTGAAAATGTAAACAATATAAAATGACACAAAGTAGTGCAGCTTTACATAACAGAATTACGACACATACAGGATGTTGCCTTCACCAGCAAACAAATACACACACAAAACACAACACATAGCCACGGAGAAGACCCTCTGGTAACTACATTGAGGCGTAACGACTGGATGAGAAGAACAAAAAGATGAAAAATATGAAAGCAATGAAGAGAAAATAAAAATTTGAAAAAAAAAAAATGTTCCTACTTAACCTGGGAATCTAAACGTGTATCAGTTTACACTGTCGCCAAGGGAGATTAACACAGCAGCCTGTCTAACTCAAGGAAAAATAACTCTGCTGGTTTATATACACACCCACGCACACAGATACAGTATATACATTTTCACGTCATATGTGTGACGTCAGACCGCGCGTGAACTGCACGCGAGTCTTGTCAGCCAGCGTAGATAGATGCATTTTGACAACATATATTCCTTTGGAAAGATGAAAAATTAACAATGATCTGGTCCATATGTGATAGCACGAAGATGAGAGAGAGAGAAGTGGAGGAGAGAATAAAGAATTGAAAGATAAAGATTGTCCGTCTTCCGGTTGTAGAGATAACCACTGATTTGTGATTACCCTTGGTTTTATCTACCAACCTCACAAGTATACAGGTACGCAGGTCACGAATACAACACTACCCTAACCGACAAGCACAGTACAGGCACTAAGAAGAATAAGCTAACACTGAATCAAGTTTATTTGCTTCTTAAAAGAAATTACAAAGTATACAAAGTATAGTGTGAAAACAATTCAAACAATTATGGAAGAATGCAGTCAGGTAGCTAGCATCAAGATAATACCATCAAACTAAGGAATTGCACGCAATTAAACCAATAACTAGTCACATATCAATCAGGGAAATATAATAATAAAGTACGCAAATCTGACAAGAAAGTATATAAATCTACTAAAGATGCACACAACCAACTTCCACCGTCAAATGACCGCCCACTAGTTTACCCAGGCAATCGATCAAGCGACAACCTGAAAATTGAACAAAAAGACACCCTTGACTATGTGAACAGCATCATCGGGTGTCAACAACCTACTGCTCACCCTTGTCTTCAGCTATGTGTATTGACATCGGGTCAGTGATATTCCATCACTGCCTGGGCGGTCGTAAACCACCAACCAGTGTTCCCTGATGCCAACATCAACCCATGAATCCCCAAACACTTCACCATGTGTAATAATCATGTGACATTAATACAATACCCACGCCGACACTGATAGTCTTTCCACAGCGGACAGACACATATAATTCGGCAGTGGGACAACCCTAAACAAGAACTCCTGATCCGCTTGCCCACACTGGCCGGGTTTCCCCGCGCCAGACACATAACACAACAGCTGATAACTGGTCGTCACATTTCAACAACTACATCAGGTAAACCCCAACAACAACACTTTTGTCCCCGAGGCCGACAACACAATACGCCAGTGACATGTACCAGGGCCATGTCTCCTTATCATTGGCGCCATCATCGTCCTCAACAGCACGTATTAATATCATAGCCATTATTAATAACAACATAAATCTACATCATCAACAATATCATTGCAGCTTGGTACCCTAACAGTAATTATAAGACAACAAGATGGGACCAGATACTGCCCACAAATCACATATATGAAATGCCCCTTTACACTAAAACTCCTACAATCATTATAATCTTTTGCATTACATAAGTCCACTCATGATTAACCATCATTATGGGCTGTCAACATCGACTACATAAGCCCACACAACTATTAACACAAACCCATGTTGACAACATAGATTAATATCACGCCTAACAACACCCTAGTTATGATAATTGATAAACATGCCTCTTCATCCATCCCCGCAGTATAGTTTGTCGTCTTTATAAGCCAATCTCCTCCAATATTCAGCTCTTGAAGTATGGACGCACGTTTCCTTTTCTCTACCCAGGATATATCCCCCCAATCTGTCTGTAACGTTTATATCCAAAGGCATTCCTGTCCCCTTCAGCTCACTTAGTGCTCGTCCAGTTGTATCTATTCACCGCTCTCTATTTCCCTATCTCGCCTTATAGTATTAAAGCCATTTAAGCCTTTTACCCCCGATTCTCCATGAAGGTCCGAACCCGCTACTTTTAGGTTGTACTGCTAACCAGTTGTATGCTCTATTTTCTCCGCCGCAGTCTGACCCCGATTCAACTCTGCCGGGTGGGCAACAATACAAGCACATTCTTTCATCTGCAGGCTTTGCTCCAAGCGCGGTCCATTCATCCGCTGTATTCACCTGGCCTCATTGAATGGCTTGACCTAGTGGTCGCGTCTCGTACTCGCCGTGTTTACATTTTGATTGAGAAATAATTCGGGGACTTTTGATGCCGCTAATAACGTTAGCACATAATTACCATTTGTACGGTCTCGGCGCTCATATTCCTATTCCGTAACTAGTCACTGCGAATTTTGGTTGAATAGTTAGTTACGTATTCTTTACCTCCTTTCTTTAGGGCGGTTCTTTTTCCAACACTTAAGTCCGTGCTTTCTTTGGTCCTCGGGTTTATCTGCCCGACCAGAGTTGCCACAGTCTTATTGGTCTCAACAGCCTTTCGAGTATCTGCACTCGGCTGTCTAGAACTCGCTTATCTTCTCAAATGCTTCTCTGTCCCGCGTATATATATACCGCTTAATTTGGCGGTTCTTTCTGGCATCACGTGACATAGCTCCTCCTTGCCGCGAAGGGCTACCCAATCAGATTTTTAGCTGTACCACATAATTAATTCTACTTAACCCGCTTTACTCTAGATCCCTTGACACTACTAGGTTATAGCTTGAGGTCGAAGACCTTACCTTTTCTGCCTTCGCCTGGTTTGGTTCATTGGGCGTGTCCGTTCCCATATATCTAGCCTAATCCATTGTATTTCTTGCTCATTTGACAGCTCCTATGCTAAGTTCGGCTTCATGTTTCCTGAATTTCTTATTCTACTAACGAGAGGTAAGCTGTCGGTCAGCGGGCTGCACTAGAGTCATTGCCCGGCCACTCACTACTAATTTTGAACTTACTGGTCGGTGAACTCTTTGTCGAACCAAAAATATCCCAGTTAATGCTTTCCAGTAAACTCAGGCGCCTAGAGACAATGAAAGCATACTGTCTCACATATAGAGTGATGACAAATTAAACATACGTACAATAATGGGTGTTGAATGTAAACATGCATCCATTATCATTGTAGTCGCTCTGAATATTCCATAACAGTATTAAATGTTCCTAGCTGGAGTAAAACTGCCATCTCCCGCCATTGAAATAATGCATTACAGCATGCGATCTTCATAATTTCAGTGTGACATTGATTCCCAACTTAAATGGTCGAAAATTACAAAATACACGTAAAAAATAGATGCTACATTTAATAATACATAGAATAACAATGTAGTACGTCTCATAAAACGATATTTACGGGTTTACTTACCACCCAGAATAGGTAGACTTGTTCTCCGGTATAACAAGGATTCCGGATGCACCAGAAATGCAGAACGCAAAACGGGGTGGGGAAAACTATATCAGGTAATCAGTGTCTGTTTTAACTCCATCTTGAAATAATCGTGGAATTTAACAGCATGAGTATGCTTACCGTCCCCATATTGGAGACACAAAAACAAATATCCGAACGTAACCGCAAGAAATATTCCGGTAAAATACGGCAAAATGAACAGCCCCTAGTTCGATATGACCTTGATGTGGACGTCTGCCTCCGATAAGAGCGAGAATTAAGTGATATGTGAGGGCACTTTGGGTCCGTGGAGAAAATCCACGGGTATTTGGACAATCGAACCGAGTAGATGAAGTCAGCATCATCATCATGTGCCATGCCGGTAAGCGTGGGCGGTCATGGTTTGCCATCTCATTTGATCATCAGAGTCGTGGATCAACTCAGTGTTTTTGTCTCGACCATGTTACGTGATGTACGAATATTTGAACTTCTACCGGTACTAAGGGAGCCGCGGAGGCGTAGTGGATGGGCGCTAGCCTTCCGATCTGGTGGTCATGGTTTCGATCCGCGCCGGGTCGGATTTGAATTTTATTTTTAAAATTGAGCTGAGCTCATAAATTGTCCCAGCCTAAAACTGGGTACCAGGTAATGTTTTGGAAAATAAAGGCGGCAGCGTGATGCTGGCCACGCCACCCACAGATTATCTATAAAAAGTGCGCGTCTAACACCATATGCTCAATGCTCCTTCATCATCATCAGTGCCTTGCCGACTGGCGTAAGCAATCATGCCTCTACACAAATTACGATCTCTGACGTCATGGATCAATTCATGTGTTGGCTCCCTTCCGTACCATGACACAAGACTGTCAAGAACCTTCTTCCGCTGTCATCGTAAATCCCTTTCCACAAATCTCTCCGGTTGTCACGACATGTTCCAGTTTTTGTCTTCTCATAACGTGCCCCCCCCCCCCCCCCCCCCCAAAAAAAAAAAAAAACGATGAATGCCTATTTCTATTGTTTGGGATAAGTTTGTCTTTGCGACTTAGCTTCCCTCAAAATATATAATGCTCCATAAGATATGAAAGTGGGTCGTTTACTTTTACTGTGTTTACTACCGGTGCTTGTAAGGAGGTCAGCATGGCCGAATGGATGCGAACGCTCGCTCTTAAACTTCCTGTGTGTGAATGCCGAGGTAGTGGGTTCAAACCGCACACCGGTCAGTTGGACTAAAATGTTGACTTCTCGTCCTTGACTTGAGAACGCAAATTACAAGTACCTGAGAAGTCAGAGTAGATTCGTCTGTTGGCGATTGACACTGCCAATTAGGCAAAGGTAATCATCAGTGCATTTCCCCAGTAGTGGCAACTATTAGAAGTGGTATCACCTGTATGGACTACGCTAGAGTCCAAAGCGAGCGAATGTAAAATAGGTTAAAACTACCGGGGCTATAGTATTCATACGCCGTGATGAACGTTTCCTTGGGGCACACGGGCATGACTCTGATGAAGACTTAATATGTAAAATAGATAAAACTACCGGGGCTATAGTATTCATACGCCGTGATGAACGTTTCCTTGGGGCACACGGGCATGACTCTGATGAAGACTTAATATGTAAAATAGATAAAACTACCGGGGCTATAGTATTCAGACGCCGTGATGAACGTTTCCTTGGGGCACACGGGCATGACTCTGATGAAGACTTAATATGTAAAATAGATAAAACTACCGGGGCTCTAGTATTCATACGCCGTGATGAACGTTTCCTTGGGGCACACGGGCATGACTCTGATGAAGACTTAATATGTAAAATAGATAAAACTACCGGGGCTATAGTATTCATACGCCGTGATGAACGTTTCCTTGGGGCACACGGGCATGACTCTGATGAAGACTTAATATGTAAAATAGATAAAACTACCGGGGCTATGGTATTCATGCACCGGGATGAACGTTTCCTTGGGGCACACGGGCATGACTCTGATGAAGACTTAATATGTAAAATAGATAAAACTACCGGGGCTATAGGTATTCATGACGCCGTGATGAACGTTTCCTTGGGGCACACGGGCATGACTCTGACGAAGACTTAATATGTAAAATAGATAAAACTAACGGGGCTATGGTATTCATGCACCGGGATGAACGTTTCCTTGGGGCACACGGCATGACTCTGATGAAGACTTAATATGTAAAATAGATAAAACTACCGGGGCTATGGTATTCATGCACCGGGATGAACGTTTCCTTGGGCACACGGGCATGACTCTGACGAAGACTTAATATGTAAAATAGATAAAACTACCGGGGCTATGGTATTCATGCACCGGGATGAACGTTTCCTTGGGGCACACGGGCATGACTCTGATGAAGACTTAATATGTAAAATAGATAAAACTACCGGGGCTATGGTATTCATGCACCGGGATGAACGTTTCCTTGGGGCACACGGGCATGACTCTGACGAAGACTTAATATGTAAAATAGATAAAACTACCGGGGCTATGGTATTCATGCACCGGATGAACGTTTCCTTGGGGCACACGGGCATGACTCTGATGAAGACTTAATATGTAAAATAGATAAAACTACCGGGGCTATGGTATTCATGCACCGGGATGAACGTTTCCTTGGGGCACACGGGCATGACTCTGACGAAGACTTAATATGTAAAATAGATAAAACTACCGGGGCTATGGTATTCATGCACCGGGATGAACGTTTCCTTGGGGCACACGGGCATGACTCTGATGAAGACTTAATATGTAAAATAGATAAAACTACCGGGGCTATGGTATTCATGCACCGGGATGAACGTTTCCTTCGGGCACACGGGTAAGTCTTCATGTCTCTGATGAAGACTACTCACATTCTCGTGGACATTTAAGCGTGACGTCTTGCCCACGCTCCGGCTGACCGAGTTTCCACGGTAGATAAAAGCCGTGTGCAGAATATTGTTTGGCAGAAATGGAACTGTTCTCCGGACAGCGTGCCGGTTGACTAAAACAGACTGTGTCTGTCCTTGGGGGGGGGGGGGGGACCCTTTCCGATTATGGGATATATAGAGTGTATGGTAAAGTAAGTAAAGGGATCTTTCACCGTGCCTTGTGTCGTATTGGGCGTGCGTGCTAGCCCTGCATTTGTATAGACCACTCGGGTCTCTCCGGCCGCCTTTAGTTCCCAGAACATGTATTAGTACCTAGTTTAGGCTAAACCAATTTGAGAGCATAAGTCATTGGGGGAGGAGGAGGGGGAGGGGTAACTAGTTGCATATCCTTTACAGGACGTCGCAGTCAGCACCAGCATTTTTGGCTGATTGTGATTCCTTGGCAAGTTTAGTTTCAGTAGTTTGCCATTGCTTTCTGAAAAAAAAAAGTCTATGAAATCAAGAATACACTCTCCCCGCCCACCGAAAGACGTTTGAAAATATTACCGCAGGGCGGGCAGGCAAACATGCTAACCTCTGAACTGTCCCGTCTGCATAAGTCTGTGTACATGTTTGTTAGTGTGTGATTGTGAGTGAGTATATGTGTATGCCAGTGTGTATTTCTGTGTTGTTGAGTGGGTGCATAACTGTGAGAGTTATGTAGGTACTTATGCGTGTGTGTGTGTGTGTGTGCGCGCGCGCGTTTGCCTGCCTGTCTCATAGTATGGTAATATGCATTGTTTATCTTAACAACATTCATTTGACAAGTGTTTTTTCTACGTGCGTGTAACATACACTGTAGATCATTACTGTAGATCATTGATGTACGAAAGATGAGTGATTGGAAGGGCCGAAAGTAAGACGGGCCTGCGTGCCCAATTTGTGACCTTTTGAAAATAAAGTTCGTCCGATCGTTCGTTCGTAGATAGAAGGCAAAAACTGAATCATAACTGTCAGAAATGAAGCCTGTTTCCGGACTGTCTTGTGACTAAAACAGATTGGCTTGATGTCTGCTCTTCTGTCCCAGTGGAATGTTGAATAGTGTGTGGGAAATGCTTCTGGTTTAAGCAGGGTGGATTGGAATCACCGATGTGGAGCAGTGGATAGTACACAAATAGAAAATGCGGGAGTATTGTGCCCACTTGTGTTCCTGGAGTAGTGGATCCAATTCTTAGCTGTGTCTGATAAGAGCGACAAATTTGAGGTTCTCCGTGCACGGTTCGCACCTAAACAGTAATTACTACCGTGGCAGTTGTAAATCGAAAGAGTAGGCCTAACATGTCGCTGCTTTTGCTTCTTATGGTAATTCACAAGAAAACCTACCTGTGTAGTAGAAATCGATGTGGCCGAAGAGATCAAACAGGGGTTTGAGGTTGAAAGTTGATAACTGAAGACACACATGGCCACCTATTACTTCACATATTGTGTTGTAAAAGGAAATCACAGACACGCATCGCCTGCTATTTCCACAGGCAATATTCTCAAAGACAGCACACACACCCCTGTCACACCTTATTGCTACCCGAACTTGGATAACCAGCCATCAGATACGGGGTGTTTGGCAGACAGGAGAAACAGCAGCGACTGCTTATCTAAACACCAGTGGTGTGGAGATGGTGAGGCGTGTCCTGTTTACGCTCCAGCGATTGTGTTGTCACTAGGTAGCGGTTAGAAACTCGGTGCTATAATTGACCTCTGCTGTTTACGTCTGGTTATTAAAAATAGCTGCCCGTCTATACAGCGGAAGTCCTTTCATTTGTTGCCCAGGGGTCTGCTTCTTGATTGCCACTAACAAAGAACACATTCTATTCCAGACATTTTTGTGTAATGGCCAGCTGTGTTTTAGTAGTTGCTTTAACTCTTTCAGCGCTTCACCTCACCCTGCCCTGGATATTTCTTTACTTTCTTGTTAAAGATAGATATTTCTTTATTGCTATTAACTACAAGTCTGGGCATTTTGAGAGAGGCTAAGCAGTAAAGACACCTTATCACAAATATCAGAAAGAGGCAGTCTTAATTTTTTTTAGCCACATTATGAGAAGACAAAAATTGTAACATGTGACAACTGGAAATATATGTGGAAAGAGAGCTTGAGGAAGACAATGAGAGAAAATCTTTGACAGTCTTGTGTCACGGCACGGAGTGAACACATGAATTGATCCATACGGTCAAAGATCGCAGTTTGTGGAGAAGCATGATCGCCGATTCCAGTCGACAAGGCACTTGATGATGATTAACTATTACCTTCTGTTTTTGTCTGTTTCGTGATTACTGACAGCGATCAACTCTAACTCAAACATTTTATAGCTGTTCTTGTGTAATTTTGTGTTGCTGATGCCACAAATGTCATCAGATTTTGTTTCTATCAGCTCTAGTTTTTGAGATAACTAAGTAGGGCAATTGTCATGTACACGCCTAGAGTTAGGTGCCATCAGTGGCATTTTGACTGTGATCTGCATGCATATTACATGTAATTACTGTGCATTTATTTATTTATTTTTTTTTTTCGCGTTTCCATCCTGTTTCAGGATATTGCGGTCAACATCAACATCTTTCAGCTGTATGTTGATTCCTAGGCTAGATTGCGCTCATCAGTACGCCACGACTTTCTGAGCGACCGGCTCCATACTCTCATAAGTCACTGGTGCGACTCGAACCTGTGCATTTATTACCTTCATATAAAACACCAAAAATGTATTAAAACTAGCGTTGCTGCTGCTGCTGTTGTTGTTGTTGTTGTTGTTGTTGTTTAGGTACATCTATAGTCAACACACGAAAAGCTTCTTTTCGAGGACTTCCTGACATGTGATATGTTCGGACAGTCACGCTTAAGGGTCCAACAGTAATCTGCCAATATGTGGACAGCCCAAGTCCCTGGTATCATTCTTCCATTGTTTTTATATCTTGGTGAAATCTTTCACCTTGCTCCTCACTAAAGTCACCAAGATACTCGGTACAGAAATGAAAATGGTTATGGAGGTAGTGCAATTTTATGCTCATGTTGCATCCAGTCTTACAAATCTGGACAGCATGTTTTCAGCTAATTCAGAATGATTGACTGCTTTAGTTACCCAGAAAGTTTTGCACAACTAAAACAAATGGTGACCAGGCTGTGAACTGTTATGTTCGTCGAATCAATAAAATTTAGAAACCATATTTAAAAAAAAGAAGAAGTTAATATGGGATGATTAATCGTCGTTAGCAACTTGCCTTATTTGCCTTGGGCTTATTTACAGCTGCTGTCCCTAAGCAACCCCCTTTATTTTGATGTTTAATACAACGTCTGCTACTATATTAACAACAGTGACACAACCCCTACTCCCTCTTTTTCCGCCATGCATTTTTATGTGGCCTAAACCTACTTTGTGTTTGACGCCGAATCTGTTATGGGTTAAATAAACAAGTGGCCAGACGCACATCTGCACATACCAACATCAGCTTGACTGGTGTAAAATTATCCCCGACAGGCATGTCAAACCTTGTGTAACGAATTCACCAGGTTACCGGAACTCACTGACCCGTTCTACATTGGCTGAAAGCTAGGTTAAAAATAGTAGATACACCCGCAGCAAACTTCAGCCGCCACAGTTCCTTTAAAAGCCATGTGCCCGTTATTAATAGTTCAGTGCGAACTAGTTATGTGAAACTATTATTTAAACTTCCTCTGGCGATTGTAAATTAATGTTTCGCGGCCTTTGTTGCCGGTCCCGCAGTAACTGATTCTTTGTAAACTGAGTAGTCCGTGATACAGTTACAGTGGCACGAGTTTCTGAGTAAATATACAAGTGGCTAGAAATATATATGGGAGAAATGTCTGCAGCGAGATCTCCAAGAATTCAACAGGAAGAATGCAACAACAGGTAGGTTGCTGATCTTGCAGTGTCAACGGTCACCGACACATGAAACAGGCTTAGGGTCACGTACATTTTCATTAAGTTTATGGTCACCATTATGTGTGGCGAAGGGGCTACCAACGCAATTTCACAATCTCGCATATCGCGTTCGAAACACAGCTGCGGGCGATGTGAAAGCAGACCGCCTTGCGTTGGTTTTCATATAATGTTATAAGTGCCGGTCGTTCAGAAAACAAGACCAAACTACTGAACGTAAACTTGCCAAGAAATCACGAACAGCTAAACATGACGGGGGTTGACTGCAACTTCCTGTAAAGGATATGCAAGTAACTTTTTAAAAACACGATTATGTCACAACGCCATTGTATGTGGTGAAAACATTATGGGAAATGTAGAGGAGATAAGAGGGATCGCCATCGGAGGACGTAACATCAGTAACATATGCGGATGGTGCGGTATTAATTGCAGGCAATGTAAGGATCTACAGCACTTGGTAGATGCGGTCCGGGAAGGCTAACCCGGTAAACAAACGCTCGCTGAACACGGATGTGTCGGCCTAACGGTGCAAGAACGCAGCTCTGCTGTAAACAGGCACAACGCAATCACGTCCGAAAAAAAACTCTCCGGATGAACACAGAAGAAGTAGATGCGGAGATTGCGGTCTTTTTGAAGATGGAAGAAATGGCACAGTACTCAAAGAAATGGGAACATTCTTAGAGAAATGAATCGGGTCAGCGATGTCGGAACAGTGATAGCACCTGATGGAAGGTGTCGTGTAGAGGAGATTAGAGCAAGAACCGCTGTTTATCATCATATAGCACTTGATCAGTTAACTATCTAGAGAGCAAATGAATAATAATAAATGGACATACGTAAGCGATATCAGCTTATACAAAATCAACAATAAAACAATAACTGTATTAATAGCACAATAGGATAGATGTCGACTCCAGACCAACTTCAAGAAGAAGAAAACCTCAGGAGAGAACGTCTCATATTTTCATAAGTATGCGGCACACAGATGTGATTGGGCGGTCAAGGTTTGGCTGTCTCAAACGATAGCTTGAGTCCTTGATTTGTGTTCGCGTCCGGATGTGGCCAGGTGGCCTAGCCATCAGGCGTTTATCTCGTTGCTTTCCTCTCGCTCTTTGGCCCATCAAGTGTGCTAGACGTCACAAATAGTTCAGGTGTACATCTCCTCCATCACGTGCCCACCAATTGTGAACCGCCTTCGTCTAGTGTCTCTAATCAGTTCACGGGCCTGTACTTTAGTCGCTCGCCGTGATACACAGACCAGGACTGTGACAAGTTATCTGGCCGTATAGTATGTAGAACAGGCGCTGGTGACAAGGGCTTACGAACGCGATTCGTAATCCCGCATACCGTGTTAGAAACTCAGCCGCCCGCAATTTCGGAAGCAGACTAGTTTTCATACAATGATATGAGTGCTGGTCTTTCACAAAGCAATGGCAGACTTCTGAACGTCCAACTTAGCATAGAAATCGCAATCAGCCAAGAAATGTTGGGGTTCACTGCGACTGTGACTGCGTTAATTCCAATTCCAATTTTCAAAACAAAAATTCCAAATTCGGCCTCGTTCAACCTGCCTCTTTAGCTGTGGTTATTGTTGAGGTCCGTGGTTTTTGTGGGTTCATTCACCCTAATTCTTGTCTTGTGCGCTCTTACGAGTTAAGCAACTATCTTTAGGTACAGTATGTAGAAGTTGTGTTTGTTCGTCCTCTGCTGGACGTACCGTGTTCGATTTTATAGTCGAGTGTCACTTTGAAGCGGTCTGAGTTTGTTGATTGCGACTTCGAGGGCGAGTCAATAAGTAAATCACACAATTCTTTGGGATGGCAGGTAAATGTAGTTGGTGTTTTCTACAGGTGTCATTAGGTGACAGCAACATCGAACTTTATATTCACGTTCGTCAGGTGGCGCTAGGTACTCACGCGCATGCGCAGCGCATAAACTAAATGGCGACTGTACTTAACGGAGTGTGCAACCAAAGAGCAACGTGATGTTGTGCGTTTTTTTTTTTTTTTTTTGTAGGCAAAAGGAAGGTGGGAAGTTCTGGAACATCCATCTTACAGCCCCGACTTAGCCCCTAGCAATGTCCACCTTTTTGGTCCACTGAAAACCCACCTTGGAGGGAGACATTTCGCAAATGACGCCGAAGTTGAATGTGAAGTGAAAACGTGGTTTAGAAAACAAGAGCACGCAGTTCTATGCAGCCGGTTTGGGAGGACTGATAAAACGATGGGATAAGTGCATCAATGTTGGTGGAAATTATGTTGAGAAATAAAGGGACAATATATGTATAAAAATAAATTGGTTTCAAGTTGATATTCTATTTAGTTATTGTTCTACAGCCATTTGTGACTTACTTATTGACTTCCCTTCGCCTGCTCTCGCTCTCTCTCTCTCTCTCTCTCCCCCCCCCCCTCCCCCGTAACAATCAACCTCTCTCCCAGATACCTTCATAAGTGCGTCAGTTTCCAGCATTTGTTACCTAGCTGTCTGAGTTTGTTGATTGCAAGTAATAATCAATTCCTTCTCTCCCAGCCATTTGTTACAGTCGACAACTGGCGTTTTGAAAAGAATCTTGAGAAGAAAATGAATGATGTAATTGCAGACACCAATAGATCATCTATCAAGACCCCAAGGAAATGACAATGGAAAGTTATATACAAAACAACAGAAGATATGAAATGGGGAAATTAACAGTATGTGGCAAAATAGTAGGCAAGCAAACGAAAAAAATTTATTTTTAAAGGGTTAATAATTGGGCACGCAGGCCCGTCTGACATTCTGCCATTCTGATCGTATACATTATTTCATTCATACAGCACTTATGAAGTTAATCTTAAACAACAACGGCAACAGAAACAGTATGCATTATGGGCGCATGGAACAAGTGCAATAATTCATAATACGAGGGTAGGTCAGAAAGTTATGCACCATCATTATTATCTCTTGAACCGTTCATAACATACAAATGAAAATTAGTCACAATGTTTATGCACATGTACAGCAAACATTTCTACTTCTCAACATAAACTTTTAACAACTGTATGCCATCTTGAAACAAGACCATATATCCCATATCTGTACCACATTTTGTCCTGTTCTCGTAGCCATTTTCTTCACTGCATTAATCACTCTCTCGTTGCCTTCAAACTGTGCCTCCCTTGTTTGCAATCCTCTACTTGTAACTTACGTCATTACTATCTGACATTTCAACGGTTTTGTGTCGCGGTTAGAATTGGTTTACAGAGGTGCAATTTGGTATGCACATTCAAGACATTATAAACTTAAATTGGTGAAAATGTAATGCTTCTATCTTTATTATTAGCAGACATAATAATTGTGGTGCATACATTTCTGACCTACTCTCGTACATGACTCGCTAAAGGTAGATATAGCGTACCACAGTTAGGAGAATGTTTATTATATTAGTGGTCCTTTGAGACTATTGTTATTATATTTAAAAAAAATTAAAGTGGGCATGTAGTCAGTTACTGAGACAGTGTTCAAATAGATTGCGGTCGTATGTATAGTGGTTGGTGATGTCTTTAAGTATTCTTCTTTAAGTATCCTCCGCCGGTGAGGATTAAACTTGCGGCCCCTGGTTTACAAGACCATTGCTCTATCCATTGAGCTATGGAGACAGTAGAGGAGTACAAGGCAGACAATCTAAACAGCTGGATACGTAATAATAATACAAGGGGGCTTCAAATGGAAACCTTACATTGTGTGTATGTGTGAATATATTCTGAAAAAGTAAAGAACAAATGTATAATATTTCAATGTAGTCACCAGTGCGTTCAATGCAAGCCCTTCAGCACCGATACAGTGCTTGGATTCCTGTAGAAATAAATTCTCTTGGTCGCGTGTGCTGTACCTCTTCATCAGACCGAAGATTCTGTCACAGAAGTCGCGCCGTTTTGAAACGTCCTACTCCACTCATACACCTGCTGGATGGCAGATGGCTATGTCCCAGAGTTGACCGGTTCTTGCCTTATGCAGAAATGCGTGGCTGCTGGGCTTCTGGTTGACTGCCACTGCCATCGACGATGAACTGCATTTCGTGGACTGTGTGGGTGAACATCTAGGAAACATCCAGTTGGGAAAATTACTGCCGATTCCATCAGAAATGAACTGGATGTTTTGTGGGGGACTATTGTGTTGATATTCTGGCGGCGGTATTATGCACAGTGTATCTGTGCGGGCTGTTGTTTGTCAAGACTCCTGTCTTTTCCACTTTTCACATTGTGCAGTGGGGAGCGTTTTGTGATATTCACTGGCACAGGAACGGAGCATAATGGGGATGACCCGTTGCTGTGAAGTTGGAACTGCGACTAACTAACTTGCTGGAGTGACAGGCATGCAGCATCATACTGGACCTTCATTCGCCGATCAATTTCTATAGGTTCCACCCCTTCACTGATTTAAAAAAAAAAATACATAAGAGGACGCTGCTCCTCTTTGTGCTTGTCAAAAGCGGGACAGTAATCTTTAAACTGTCCTCATGACATGACCGTCTTCGCCTGAACCACGATATCACGTTAATAACACTCTTGACATCCTGAACAACAATATTGACAGGTTACAAGCCATGGCATGGTTATTGTAATTTGTATCACACTTTTACGGTGTTAAATTGACACCTCCTCGTATAAGCAGTGTCAACTTCATGGACATATCAGTTGAAGAAAGAACAATACAGATTCCAGCTAATCAAAGGCAGGGGGATTAGACGCTAGCGTTGGACACGACACACCTTGACAAAAACGGATACAAGTATAAATATAACTTCCTTTCTCTGGAACCCACAGTGCATAGGATAAAGAGGGAGACATAAAACCATACGGATAAGAGCATTAGAGACAGATAATAATGTGGGAGGACTTGCAGGGAGCTACAGGAGACAAACAATGATAGAAGGCTTGGCGTGAGTTGGTTGATGGCCTATGTTACTTTGGTGGATACAGATAAGAAGAAGATCAGAAAATGGCCGCCGGCGGTTGGTGAACTAGCTAGTTTTTTTTTGCATTATGCAGTAATGTGTGTGAAGATGCTGCTTTTCTAGTGGCTGCCGCTTCCATCGACGATGAACTCTAATTTTCGTGACGGACTGTTGTGTTGGTATTCTGCCAGCGGCCTTATGCATATACTTGCCCGTGCGCGCTGTTGGTTTGTCGGTACTGTTGTTTGTTCCACTTTGCAGTGAGATGCATCTTGTCTATATTTACTAGCATAGAAATGGAGCATTACAGAGGGAACTACGTTAAGTTGGAACTGCGACTAACTAATATCAGAAGAAGAAGATGACAAAGAGGAGCGGTGAGTCACGATCTCAAATATCTGACCCAGACCACGCACCGGAATAAGAATGCAGGAACATAAGAAAAAAAATCGGTGACGGACCTGATACATTTTGTTGAAGACGGCTGGCCTTGTTTCCTCGGATAGACTAGACACTAGATGGACATCCGCGACTTGTCTGACGTGTATCTGTCAGCCCATCCGTCCTCTCTGTCAGCCTGGTAGTGTTACTCACACCGAACCGAAGTATTGATCCGCTTCTACCTAAAGGGAATCCAGCCGTCGACCCTCCGATATCTGTTTGAGAGAGCCAGACACAATCTTCGTGTACCCGCCTGAAATAAAATTGTGAAGTCGGGTAATGGGTAACGTTGGTGCTCTTCAGATGTTCGTGGCAGTTAATGTTGATGAAATGGCTCGCGGAATTGCGTTTCAACACGTCCCCCTGGCTGATGGTTATCTCTTCTATCGGGCTGTTTATGGGAGATACATTCACACATATTGATTGCCACTTAAGGAAGTGGAGGGAAGAAAAGTAGAGATTAGAGGAATAATGATATTTCTGTGGGTTTTTAATTGAAGTATGGGCGTCTTTAGCTTAATGATGATGGACGTAGTTTTATATTTCCGCCATATTAAGCTCTAAGTCAGCAGGAGGGAAATTTTGAGAGTGCATAGCTTTGCGTTGATTTTCGTGATAGTAGTAGTATTGTTTTCTATTGTTTCCAAAGTTAAGAAAACAATAGCAAACTCATCATCATCATGTAGCAGGTCCTGTACAGGACGTCGGTCTCATCACGGCGCGCCGAGAAGCTTCTCCAACTCTGGCCAGTTCTCACGCCTCGTGCACGCGCATGTCCCAGGGTGTCTGCCATTCCCCGCGTCCATCGTCGTCCTGGTCGACCGTTGCCTCTTCGTGAGCATTCACAGACTTCTTGTTTGTGTTGCCGCTCACGTATTCTGATCATTGTCTGGTACCCATTGTATCGAGGCTGCCCCAGAGAAACGATTATAAATAAGCCAACGACATTCATTAGTTGGTGCCTGCGCAAAATAGAAGGATTTAAATGGGACAACAGAATCACCAGCGTGGAGTTCATGGAGAGAATTCAACAAACACAGGCCAATCAAGAGGTGAGGAAAAGGCGCTGGCGCTGGGTAAGACATACACAGAGAACACTTCATAATAGTGTGACTAGGAAGGCATTTGTCTGGAATCAACAGGGAAAAGAAATAGAAGACAACCCAACAAACAAACAAACCAAAAAAAAAAAAAAAAACCAGACGGAGAAGTGAAGTAGAGGTAACAAGAATAATGTTGGTTGGGGGAATAGACGGAAGTGCATGTGGTGGCCAAGGATGTGACAGCTTGGCGTGACTTGGTTGAGGGTCTGTGCCTTTGTGTGAGGTATAAAGTGCGTCAGAAGAGGGGAAGGCTCCACTCCAGTGCCGTAATTGTCGGAAAAATAATCCTGCCTCTGCTGAGAATTGCAAATCAAGCCACTGTTTGGCAGGTAAGTGCACTAGTCACTCTGCGCCCCCTTCTCTCTCTCTCTCTCCCCCCCCCCCCCCAACAGTTAATCCACCAACAAACGAACATTTAAGGCATAAGTGGCTCTAGTATTAGTGTCAAGTCTTAGATATGATTGAGCTACGGTATGACAGTAGACGGAATTACCTGCTTTTTGTTAGCGCCCAATGTTGCGTGGCGCTCACCAGACCCGACACCCCGCATTGTGGCGCGCAATTGGGAGCCTTATCCTGATGCGAGGAAATGCAACCTAAAGACTAAATGTCATGGCAGGGCAGACTAGGCCCTACACCTTGATCTGCAACTGGTCTAGGATCGAAGCTTCGGCAGGTGGACGTTTACAGCGTTGCTTTGCTGATCCGACAGCTTTTGCAGCTTGTCTTGTTCCTGATGTATTGGTGTTACCTTTCCTCTGGAGTAGACTAGGCAGACCGAGAGAGGGAACATGCTGCATGGGCAATACGCGGTCTTTACAATTCAGGCCCAGGCTTTCTGCTATGAAGAAGTATAACTCCATCCCTGGTCCCAGCCATGAGTTGTAGATATTATGCCTTCTTTGAAGCACAATGTAAGAAACTGTCGTCTGTCAAGACGGCAAGATACCAGTACGATTCTGGTATCCACATTTTGAATCTTCGCTGGTGATAGCGAGTTGCTACACTGTGCTGAGAATATCTACTTCTTCTTTCTTCTACTCCACATTGGCGTCGTCGTCCTCCTACTCCTTTCGCCCTTTATCTTCAGAAGGTGGTATAAATTCTCAGCACTCATGCCCAGCCATCAAGTTCTTTGCTATCCCAGTCACTAGAAAACCAGCAGCCACACATTACTGCATGACGCAACCCAGTTAATTCAGCGACCGACCCGCCGCCAATTTTCTGAACATGCAGTTCACGCTACAAACAACCGCGGACAGATGTAATATTACTCCACCCGAAATTCACAACTCACAGTGTCGCTCCACGCAGTCAACTCAGTAGCAGGGAAATCGAACCATGCACTACCAGTTTAACATGGGGAAAATGCGTAAGCAAACCGTAGCCACAAACATAAACCCGCTAGAGGCCTTAACAGCGCAACTGCATACCTTCATGTTGGAGACCGGAAGTCAAAACATACGGTGTGCTGATGCCGACGTCCTTACTATGGGCTGTTTGACTAAAATATTTACTTCTCTTACTAATTATTATTCGTATTATTTATTTATTTATTTGTTTTTCTTTTGATGGAATAACTATTAACTTGTAAGAATGGTAGCCGGGAAGGTTAACCCGGTCATACAAATGCCAACAGACAATTGATGTGTCGGCCGAAAGGCGAAAGTATTGCAGCTTTGCTGTAAACAGACATAACCAATCACGTCCGGAGAAAAAACACTCCGGATGAACGCAGAAGAAGAAGAAGAAGAAGAAGAAGAAGAAGAAGAAGAAGAAGAAGAAGAAGAAGAAGGGTAGTTGTATTTGAGGGTGTCGTTTTCTTTAATCAATAACTGAAACACAGGATGTGACGCGAATGAAATGTAATGCGAAAGTGCAGCTCATAGGGTTGGGGGGGGGGGGGGGGGGGGAGAGAGAATAGGAACTACATATGCAATATCTTTGTGTTGTGTTAAAGTGGTATCTTAAGTGTACCGCGTTTCTGCCAGATATTGAAATACAGACTTGTTGAACGTTCCCTTTTTATAATCCTTCTTGTATGTGTTTGAATTTATTGCCTTCTTAGTTTGAATTTGTAATTGATACTCTGTTTTCTGGTTTAAAGTTGTTGTGTAAGTAATATCAGGAACTGCGTCATTATAGTTTAACTAAGGCCACAGAGGCCCATACAAGCTATAGAGGAGTTTCTGTAAATTGTGCCTCCGTGTCATAAATATCTAAGGTTGTCGGTTAATTGTCTTTGTCTATGGCCAAAACAAATATCCTAAAGTTATTGGTTAATTGCTCCGTTTGTCGTTGACTTATGGGAATGTCCCGAATGCTGTGATGTCGGTTCCTAAATCAATCAATCAATCAATCAATCAATCAATCATTTGTCGTTGACCAACAACTTATATCTCAGATAGTATGTTATTTATTCCTGTTTGTCAGTGATCAATACCAAACATTCAAATGTAGTTGCACATTGTCTCTCTGTCTGTTTCACCGGAAACACGCGGATCGGGCGCTGGTTGATCGTCCATCAAGCCAGGACCAGAGCATTCATTGAAGGGTAATGGCTAATTGTACCTCCAGCATACTAGGGAGATGCAAATATCGAAGGTAGAATGTCCCTGCATTTCAATGGCCAACTGCACCTGTCGAAGGCTGTTGGTTTTATTGTCCATCCAGTTCAATAGCCAACAACATTTATCAAAGGAGAATATTACCTCTAATTCAGTAGCCAGCAACGAATATCGAAAATTAATTGTCAATCTAATTCAGTAGCCAACTACGGATATCGAAAATTAATTATCCCTGTAATTCGGTAGCAACAACAAACATCGACAGGGAGCCGTGGTCAATCCCAGCATTTTTTGACTGTGATTTATTGGCAAGTTTACGTTCAGTAGTTTGCCATTGATTTTCCAACGACGAGAATTCATATCATTGTATAAAACCAGCGCAAGGCCGCTTGCTTCTATATCGCCTGCAGCTATGTTTCGAACGCGGTATGCGGTACTGTGAAGGATTTAGACCACCCACCCTAAACAGATTTCTAGCGTGTTCAGTTCTTGTATGCAGACTATTGGATCATCATATAACGGAGTTCATGTGCTGTGTTTAAGTTATTCTGTATTCTGGATCGTTTGTGACTGTATCCGTGCGCGATTAAGGTAATCATTTTTTTTTTTAATCAAGAAAAAATTTGCGAAGAATGGAATGGAAGAAGTTGTGATCAAGTTGGGGTGATATCTTATCGCTACCTGTGGATCAAGTTCAGTAGAAGATGTGTGTGGCTATTTTACAGGAGGGCACTTGATGCGGGAGTGGCTGTTCACTGTGGTTGTCAACGACTAAGAAGTAGTATAATTATATGGGATGAGTTTACGCAAGTGTGCACATGATTGCTGTTCCTGTATAGTCTAGACCAGAAAGTAGGATGGGAATGTGGCATCAGAAATATCATAGCCACCAATCCACGCACGGGAGAACCTCCGTTAACTACTGTTTTGTGCGTACAGCCCAAGAGGGGCAAGCTGTAGCGCCAGATTAGACCAAGAAACACATGAGCAGATTATATCAAGTGCTTACTGCGTAGTCACGAAGATATGTTCTTACAGATAGAGATAGATTGCATACGTATTTCTGCAGTAGCTCGATAATCTTTTATTGGTCAACCGTGGACATGTTCATTGGTTTTTAAGGTCTGGATTCTGAGAAGATTTCTGGCGTCCGGATTGTTATGTATAAACATATTTAATATGACAATTGGCTGGGGAATCTTGAGTAATCAGCCACATAAATCCACTCGGTAACATCCGAAAGTTGTTTTTCAGCGAGTAGAGTTGCAGTTGACGTCTCTGTGCTTTAGCCATGACCTCGGCAAAGATCTCGATTTTATCATAAGATCTATCTGTGACGGCGTGGGCCCCAAACGGAAGTCGATACAATGGTCAGCCAAGGATAACTTTCGGGAAAACATCGTGGAAAAGACTGAGGTCAAGAGATGGCACCAAGGAGAGGTCTGACTGTTGTAGTCTAGAAAAGGACAGTTTGTTGCGGCTTCACCAGATAGATGCTCGCTGATTGCTTTCATAGTCTTCTCGTAGGTTTCCTTGGAGGCGTACCTCGCACACAGCTCAATACTACTCAGGAGACAGCGCGCTCGACTTCGGTTTCATTCATTTCATTTAAGATAACTGGCTCTATTTACCCGCGGTAGACATTTCTCTTCTCAGTTCATGCCAGGACAGCTACTTTAGGCCTACTCTTTACTATTTCCAACTGGCGTGGTTAATTGTTAACATGTGCAACTTGCCTTCGGGAGCACATTGTTTCGCTCTAACCCGCGAAGGCTTGGTATCCGACCTCACTATCCGCGAGACTTGGTGGAGGTGCAATTTCAGTAGATAGTAGTGGTTTTGTAAACGTTACCATTCTCCCACGCTGGCAAAGAGCCCTGTAGCTTCTCAGCCAGCGGTTGACATTGAATTGTCTCGGCCCCTCCCGAGCCCTGATTGGGTATAACAACTACTAGGAACAAGAGGAAAATATCATGGGCGACAAAAAAACAATTGAGATACGTCTACAAGAAACAAAAGGAAGCCTAAATTGATTAAATAATATTGACGTAGGCAGTCCAGATTTTTGGGGCATGGCATAAGGAGAAATCAACTTCAAAAATTGGTGATAACTACCAAAGTTGATGGAAAAGATAAAAGGGATGACAAAGAGGTAAATACACGGGTGTCTTGCCTAATTTAAACAATATAAAATAACACTAAGTAATGCAGCTTTACAGAACAGAATTACGAACAATACAAGGACGTTGCGGCGACTAGCCTTCATCAGCACAGAAATACATACACAAAACACAACATATAGCCACGGAGAAGACCACCAGTGACTACATTAAGGCATAAGAGCGTGATGAGAAGAATACAAAGATGAAAAAAAAAATGAGACCACTGAAGAGAAAATTAAAATTAAAAAAAACAATTTATTTGCTATTCATCTCAGAATCCCAGGCTGTGATACTAACATGAGTTGGACCTTGCTACTCTTACATAGACAGCCTGTGGGAGTCTGTGGGTCATGGGGATCTGGGTATTGGCCTAATCGTGACATGACCGCAGGCATGATCCAAGACTCTGGTGGTCGTGTGAGGTAGCGAACCATGACCGCCCACGCTTATCGGTACAAGCAGATGATGGCGGCAACCAGAAGATTAGGTTGAGTTGAGCCCTGCTACTCGTTAGCAGGTTTCTAGAAATAGTTACTGTTCCTGTAGAGAATTGTTAGTGTTTAATGACTGCATGTCTACTGCTGTGCCACTCTCCGTAATTGCCACGCCTCACTCTAACTCTGTAATTTATACCTCGTTTATAAGTGCGTTCCACTCAGTGTTAATTTATTTATCTACTTCTGTTATACGTCATTGTCACCCTCGCTTTTAAATCTGATTTATTGAGTAGTTTACTACTCTTAAACTGTAAATTTTAACTGATTCAGTGCTGAAGGATAAATATCGCCACATGTGACCTACCACTTGGACAGAAGGATGATATATCGCCATACTAGGGTCAAGATGTTTGTTTTGTTTCATGGTATCTTCCGCAATAACAGTGTTCAGTGAACGGAAATTTACATTATAATACTTGTTCATTTGAGTGTGTACAATGTTTGGTCCCAACCTATTGTTTGTTTAGCACTGGAGCAGTTAAACTACGCGTACATCTATCCCCCCGAGATTTTGATAAAGAAATGGCAATGGCGGAAAATAGCGTTTAGTCGATTCAGCGGTCGTACACCAGTAATTCGCTACAGTAGCAGCAATGCTATTCCAAGTAGCGGATGTCATTCCTCGGTTTTCGACGCCTGATTATTTGTTTTAGTAATGAAATTATTCATCGGCTATTCGACACCTGGTTATTTAATATTTATTGTATTGAATGCCATTCCTCAGCCACTCGTCGCATGGTTATATGTCTCAGTAATGAATCCTCTTCCTCGGCCCTTGTACTCCTGATAATTTATGTATCTCAGTAATGACTGACTGTCATTGCTCGCCCATTCGTCAACCCATTACTTAATCCCAATAACAAATGCCATTCGACATGTGGTTATGTATGTATCTTTGTGCTATGTCTCGGTCATTTGCCGCCTAATTAATTATCTCCGCCATTCGTCATCGTATCGCTTATTTATCTTAATAGCAACGAACGCCTTTAGTTCATTTTGGGTAATATATCATAATATAAACGATACATAAGCCTCCACGATGCTACGGAGTGCATGCACTCAACTAATGACCTTGTGTGGTAAATGGGGGAGCAGGCGTTAGTGCTATGAATATGTTCCTTAGTCAATAACACATGAAGCTGTTTAACTCAGTACTTCATGGTAACGAACGCCATAACTACGTCATTCGACGCTACTTCTATACCCAAATCTGGCTATTCCTACGACAAAAGCCAAAACTCCTTCTGACCCCTGTCCGGTAATCAAATACATACAATGGATCCCTGCCTGGTAATCATGCTAGTCACGACACTACACATCTCTGTTCGGTGTACGAAACTGACCAACATCCAGCCAGTCTATTAGTCGTAATCATAGTTCTACCGGCCACTGTCCGACTTTCTCAACTCGCAACGGACGGAGCTGTGTCCATAAATTAGAATAATCATAGGAATAAGAATCTGTGTTCGGAGGTCCATTACCTCAATAAACATAGATCATATAATCTTATACATATCTGTATTCTACGTTCGCTGTTGATGCTCTAGTGGAGCCTTGGCTCTCAATCTGCCTAAACCCAAGCCCCCCTATCCTGCGCTACCTCATGCAGCGCCGTCCATGGCCTCCTGTGTTTAATTATCTACTCCCTGTGTTTGAGGTCATCCTCTATTTCATTTGCCATGTGGATTCCAGACACAGGGCTGGCCTAGTTGTATTATTCGCAGGTTTTTCTCAACGTATGTCCAATCTAGCGCCAGAGTCGTTTCCTCTGCTCGTGATTTACTGTTGTCTCTCTCTTTTTTTTTCTTTCCTCTCTCTGTCCCTCTTTCTTTCTCCTTTTTTTCCCTCCCGCTTTCTCTTTTTTTACTCCCCATCTCTCTCCCCCTGATGTCTGTGTTTGTATGTCTCCACACATATGTTTTAGATCTTCCTCGTGAGGGCTGATCTGGTTTGCAAGATGAGTCTCGCGCCTTAACCCTTTGAAAATAAAGGACATTCGTTCTCTCTCTCTCTCTCTCTCTCTCTCTCTCTCTCTCCTCTCATCTCTCTCTCTCTCTCTCTCTCTCTCTCTCTCTCTCTCTCTATATATATATATATATATATATATATATATATATATATATATATATATATATATATATATATATTATCTCTTCTACCCTCTCTGTTTGTCTGTTTTTTTCTCCCCCTTTCTCTCTCTCTCTCTCTCTCTCTATATATATATATATATATATATATATATATATATATATATATATATATATATATATATATATATATATATCTTATCACTTCTACCCTCTCTGTTTGTCTGTTTTTTTCTCCCCCTCTCTCTCTCTCTCTCTCTCTCTCTCTCTCTCTCTCTCTCTCTCTCTCTCTCTCTCTCTCTCTCTCCCTGCTCAATTCTTAACCATTTGAAAATAAAGAACATTCGTTCTCTCTCTCTCTCTCTCTCTCTCTCTCTCTCTCTCTCTCTCTCTCTCTCTCTCTCTCTCTCTCGCTCTCTCTCTCTTCTTTCTCTCTTCTCTCTCTTTCTGTCTGTTTTCTCTCTCTTTCTCTCTATTGTTTTCTCTCCCTCTCTCACTCTTGCTCTGTCTCTCCCCCTCCCTCCCTGCCGAATTCTTAACCCTTTTAAAATAGTTCTGTCTCTCTCTCTCCCTCTTTCTATCACACATACATACACACAAACACACAATCATTATTTTCTATACTTTCTTGTTGTTTTACATGTCCAAAGAGCGAACGAAAGAAGAAGAAGACATGTCCAAAGCATTCAATTTTCACTTGTTGATTGTTAGTGTTTTTAATACTCACACCTCTTCAACATCCGAGCACCCGCTGGACAGATATATACGTTCCCCTGTCCTCGCGCGATCTGTTAACACTTTTCTGCAACATTGACACCCAACGACGGACATGCGCTCCCAAGCTGACCTGTCACATTTCCAAGTTTCACACCCCCTACTGTAGAACTTGGCTATTGCACAAGAAAACATCAGCTGTCTGACGTGAATCCCACGTCCTGGTCACTCATGTCATTATTGACGTCCTGATGAACTTGACGGCAGCTCATGTAAAGTTCTCACGTTTTCTGAACATTGTCTTCTTGTGACGTTGTTTCTCTCTCTCTCTCTCTCTCTCTCTCTCTCTCTCTCTCTCTCTCTCTCTCTCTCTCTCTCTCTCTCTCTCTCTCTCTCTCTCTCTCTCTCTCTCTCTCTCTCTCTCTCTCTCTCCTGCGTCTTCTTCATTGACCGTTGATCCCCAAGAGGGTGGGGGGGGGGGCCATAGGCCCTTAAGTAACTCAGCCCAAGCTCTCATATATTTGGCTATCCCGTGTAGCTGCGACCATGCCCTCCGCGTATTGTTTGTGTGTGTGTCTGTTTGTCTCCTCACATATGTTTTAGATCTTCCTCGCGAGGGCTGGTCTGGTTTGCAAGATCAGTCCCGCGTCTGACGTTCGGTATCTCGGATGGCTGTGTGAGGTGCACCCAATCGGGAACTTCCCAGCCGACGCAAGTTAGCGAGGCAGGCGTTCCGAGAATGTGACCGCAGCGCGAAGCCAGAGTCGTGGTTTGAGCGGGCGAAAGAGCAATTTTGTAGGACCGTGAGAGCCGAATGTCGATCGAACCACCTTGGAAGGTTAACCCGGTCAACAAGCACCCGCAGAAGTCGGATGTGTCGGCCTGAGTTCGCAAATAAACTTGGCACAACGCAAAAACGTCCGAGAGGGAGTGGAATGTCCTTCGAAGCACCTGGGAAGGTTAATCCGGTCAACAAACACCCGCCTAAGGGCATAAATAAACTTGGCACAACGCAATTACGTCTGAAAAAACACTCCGAATGATCGCAGAAGATCTTCCTCTATTTCTTGTGCCCTGTGATTTCCAGATAACGGTTGCTCTAGTTATACTATTCTCAGGTATCCCCAATGTGTGTCCTATCCAGAACGAGCGTCTTTTCTTTAACTCTTGGTTCATTGATATTTGTCTAGTTCTGTTTATGAGCTGCACGTTGGTGGTGATGTCATACCACTTGATTCCTTCTATTTTGTGCTGACACTGATTAGTGAATGTTTGTGGTTTATTTGTAAGCATTGCTTTAGTTGTGTTCCGTGTTTACGATCCATACAGTAGTACTACTTTAACTTAGAATTTAATATTGAAAATTTGCTGCTAGGTTTACTTTCTTTGTCTTCATCAAATGTCCTAGTTAGTCGCGGTTTCCTGAACAAAATGCCCCTGACTCATTGCAGGAAACTGTAGGGCAATTACAAGAGGAGAGAGAGAGAGAGAGAGAGAGAGAGAGAGAGAGAGAGAGAGAGAGAGAGGAGAGAGAGAGAGAGAGAGAGAGAGAGAGAGAGAGAGAGAGAGAGAGAGAGAGAGAGAGAGAGAGAGAGTAAATGTCCTAGTTAGTCGCGGTTCCAAATTCACGGAAAATGGTCACCCCCATAATCTTCTGTTCCTGTGCCAGTGAATAGCACACAAAATGCCCCTTACTGCCCCATGTCAAAAGTAGAACAAACAGCAGTATCGACAAACCAACAACACACACAGTCAAATACATGCATAAGGCCGCTGACAGAATGCAAACACAACAGTCGGCCATGAAAATTCATCGTCGATGGAGCGGCAGCCACTAGAGAAGCAGCAGTTTCACACACATTACTGCATAATGCAAAACTGGCTAGTTCAACAACCGGCCGCCGCCATTATCTGAATATGCAGTTCACAATACGAAACATCGGACAGATGTAAAAGCACCCCACACGAAATCCACAGCTCACCGTGTCTCTTCAAACGCTTAACTCTGTAGTTGGGCGACGGAACCATGTACTACCAGTCCAACACGAGGAAAATACGAAAGCAACCCGTAGCCAGAAGCAAAAACACCTCAGAAGCCTTAACAGCTCAACCGCCTATCCACCATGGTGGACCGGATCGTTTGACAAATATACTAGTGCTATACAAGCTGCTCTTAGGCGTCGGGCTAGCGAAAATGATAGAGAACTAGGCTAGTAATGTCATGAGCACGGTGTCACGTGGGTTCGACACCCGGGCTCGTCACTTGCCAGAGTGAGGAAAAGATTGGTCACCTAATTCTTTTTGCTGTCAGGCGTATGAAATATGATGGCACTGTCACATCACTGACTCATTGCAGGAAACTGCTTTGGGGCTATTACAAGAGGAGAGAGAGAAAGAGGAGAGAGAGAGAGAGAGAGAGGAGAGAGAGAAAGAGAAGTGAGAGAGAGAGATAGAGAGAGAGAGAGGAGAGAGAGAAAGAGAAATGAGAGAGAGAGAGAGAGGAGAGAGAGAGAAAAAGGAGAGAGAGAGAGGAGAGAGAGAGAAAGAGAAGTGAGAGAGAGAGAGGGAGAGAGAGAGAGAGAGAGAGCGAGAGAGAGAGAGACAATGAAATCGTCTCCAACCTTCTGTATTTTTATTCTGATATCATTATCTGCCCCGCCATCGTGTCTACGCTGCTACCTACACAGGTGTATGAAGTGAGGTTTCCCGAAGGGAGATCTGGATATCATTAGCCTGATTTATTCTCATTATCGTTGTATTGTCTCAGTCCCAAGCAAGAGTTAATTACGTTGAGTCAAGAACCGACATCATAGCATTTGGCATAATCTCATACGTGCTCCGTCCTCTGCTGCAACAGCCAGCGAAGAGTCCCAATACTAATGATAACAGTTGTAGTCAGATTATATGCCTGCCTTTCTTTCCTTGGAGTGTTGAGTCCAAGCGAAAGAAAATTGCTGAAACACTACTCGGGTGACATGTAACACATGGAAGACAAAGAGGAATGCCACTCTACTTATTGTGAGCTACAGCTTGTAAAGTTTGCATTCCTTGTTTCGTTCCACTTGTTGTATGTCATTTGAACAGAGTATGCATGTGGTTGTTGTTGGTTTGTCGGCACTGCTGTCTGTTCCACTTTTTACATGGGCAGTGAGAAGCATTTTGTGGGATTTTCACTGGCACAGGAACGGAGCAATATGGGCTGACCCTGGGCCGTGAAGTTGGAACCGCGACTAACGACGAACTAAAGGGCGAAACCTGTGCGTGTGTGTATGTGTGTGTGTGTGTGTGTATGTGTGTGTGTGTGTATGCGCGCGCGTGTGTGCGCTTATGCTTCGGACTGTTTACTCCTTGAAGTGGCACGCAGCATATGAAGTATGAAGTTCAGGGACAAGTGTACTAGGTGTGTGCCTGTGAGGACACTTGCACATATCTGAAGTTGTCCTGAAGCATGCGGAAACAAAGTCAGTGCTTACGCTTGTGGCTTCACGTGAGCAGGTGGTAAATTTCTGTAATGGCCTGGCGTTTAATGTGATGAAAGCTGGAGAGACGTCAGCCGACAGTCGAGGTTACTTGAGGGAAAATTACAATGTAGTGCAGATGATAGGTACGGACATATAGTGATTTACCGCATCCGAAGGTTTAACTTAATCTTGCTGAGATACGCTGAGGTCTGAGATACCTTGTTCGACGCTGATTCTAGAAGGTACTGTGTGCGAGTCCAGCTGTGGGTGTTGACAAACTAGGGATCATGAAGGCGCAGTTCTGTTCTTTGGTTCCAGGATACAGGGTTGGATAACTAACGTTCTCGAATAACGAGGAAATATTTGAGGTCCGGTGTTTGTGCTGCGCGTGATGTGCATGTGTTAGACAGTTGGACACCCTACCGAATATTGTAAATAGTGTGACAGAATGCCACAGCCATGACCTCTATTTTATAGAGAACCCGCAGAAAACGGTATGTATAGTATAACCCGTCCGTCTGGTATACACCCGTCGGAATTCCCGTTTGTTATATAGAGTTTGTGTACTGAGCTGAGACTCAAAATGAGGCGAATAGGTCAGATATCTTTATACGTGGATTGCGTATTTATGGTTTTTTTTTTTTGGGGGGGGGAATCTTTGCGGCCTGGGTGCTGGTGCTGCGGGGAGTGGTCGGGGGATCTGGCCGACACTCGGGGGATCTGGCCGACACTCGGGGCTCCAAGGAGGAGCAGGACGTCCACATGGTCAGACTGCTGCTGCTGCTGCCTTTGGTATTGAGACGCTTCGCTGGCTGTTGAAGGTGGGGACAGAGCACGTATGGGAATGTCTCGAGAGCTGTTATGCCGGTTCTTAACTCAGCTCAACTACGGAACAGTCAGGAAACTTTCGTTTTCAACTACATTTATCTAGTTATTTGTTGGGGAGACTACTCAGTATAATTCTTATTCAGCTCCGGTTCGCTCTCTTTGGCTGTCTCTCATTTCTTCTCTTCAAAGAGGTGATCATAATACTGCAAAACACTGCCTTTCTTTGGCGAATCTCACTAGTGATACAGCCATATTTATTTTTTCTACTGTGGTGGCGTGCAGTTCGTTGTAGTGTGATGCTATCTGCAGGGCCCCCTTGACTGCCCTAGCAACAATACTGCTAACTTTGGTTACAGGTTTGGTGTTGCAAATTTCATTCAATAATTTCAGGTTTTCATTTGAAACATCGTTTAACTTTGAATAGATACATCTACACCGATGAATGTGTTTAATGTTCCTTGTAATATCCTCTCACCTCATCTGTGCTCTCTTCCGGTGACTGCATTATTCTCACCTTCTCTTCTTGATTCCGTCCTCATCCCCTCAACCGCTGCACTACAGATTGTTACTGTTCTTAGATATAGCAGTTGATAGCTTTATTTGTCGCGTGCGTTCTAAAATATAGCCATTTATAGCGTTGTCTGTCGCGTGTGTTCCAAGACATAACAATTTATAGCGTTGTCTGTCGCGTGTGTTCCAAGACATAACAATTTATAGCGTTGTCTGTCGCGTGTGTTCCAAGACATAACAATTTATAGCGTTGTTTCTCTTCTTCTTCTTCTTCTTCTTCTTCTTCTTCTTCTTCTTCTTCTTCTTCTTCTTCTTCTTCTTCTTCTTCTTCTTCTTCTTCTTCTTCTTCTTCTTCTTCTCTACCGAAGTACAGACTGTCCTATCCGTGGTTCTTACTGAAGTACAGACTGTCCTATCTGTGGTGCTTACTGAAGTACAGACTGTCCTATCCGTGGTTCTTACTGAAGTACAGACTGTCCTATCTGTGGTTCTTACTGAAGTACAGACTGTCCTATCCGTGGTTCTTACTGAAGTACAGACTGTCCTATCTGTGGTGCTTACTGAAGTACAGACTGTCCTATCTGTGGTTCTTACTGAAGTACAGACTGTCTTATCTGTGGTTCTTACTGAAGACCAGACCGTCCTATTTGTGGTTCTTACTGAAGTACACACCGTCATATCTGTGGTTCTTACTGAAGTACACCCCGTCCTATCTGTGGTTCTTACTGAAGTACACACCGTCCTATTTGTGGTTCTTACTGAAGTACAGACTGTCCTATCTGTGGTTCTTACTGAAGTACACACCGTCCTATTTGTGGTTCTTACTGAAGTACACACCGTCCTATCTGTGGTTCTTACTGAAGTACACACCGTCCTATCTGTGGTTCTTACTGAAGTACACACTGTCCTATCTGTGGTTCTTACTGAAGTACTGACTGTTCTATCTGTGGTTCTTACTGAAATACAGACTTTCATTACATTGGTTACTGACGTACAGAATTTTGCATGCTTTCCAAGATGTAACACTGTAGAGTCTAGTTTTGTTAATTTGTTAACCAAAACCTATTTTGGCAGACACTTGCTTCTGGCCCCTAAAGTTCCTCCGCACGCCAGTTTTCACACTGAGTTGTCTCACCAGCCTAGCGGTGCTTAAACTATGATCCACTGACCCCACTAGACGTCCTTGGATAGGTTTCTGTGATTCCAGCGGCGTATATGGGGAAAGGGTGGGGGGGGGGAGGGGGGTAGAGAGACTGATCTATATTATAAAGAGAGAGGGAGAGAGAAAGAGAGCGAGAGAAAAAGAGAGAGAGAGAGACTGGTCTATATTTTACAGAGAGAGAGAGAGAGAGAGAGTGAGAGAGAGAGAGAGACTGATCTAACTTATAAAGAGAGAGAGAGAGAGAGAGAGAGAGAGAGATTATTAAGAGACAGATAGGTTGATCTATGTTTTAAAGAAAGGGATAGACTGATCCAAATTATAAAGAGAGAGACTTATCTATGTTATAGAGAGAGGCTTCTAAAGTATATATATATATATATATATATATATATATATATATATATATATATATATATATATATATATATATAGAGAGAGAGAGAGAGAGAGAGAGACTCGTGTATATTATAAAGAAAGAGAGACCCATCTATATTATTAGAGAGAGAGGGAGAGAGAGAGACTCGTCTATATTTTAAAATAAACCTGGATCTGGTGGTCATGGGTTCGATACGCAGCTGGGTGAATTCGGGTGTATAGAAATGGGCCTGGTCGACCCAGCCTACGACTGGTACCAAGAATGTATTAGGAAGTAAAAGCGGCCGGCGTGGTGCCGCCCACATCAGCCACCGAGTGCCGGCCGGTCCAGACAAACATGGGACTAGCACCGTAGCCGCGGTGGGCCTTAAGGCATGTAAAATAGTCTTTGCTGGCATTGGATCCGTGGTGGCATGGTGGTTTGTGTTCTTGCTTACCTGTACGGAGGTTCGGTTTGAATCTCTAGTACAGTGGTACCTCGGGTTACGAACGCCTCAGGTCACGAACAATTCAGGTTACGAACAACTTCGAAAATTCTTATGTCTCGGGTAACGAACAGTGCCTCGGGTTACGAAGCGAAGGAGAGAGAGAGAGAGAGAGAGAGAGAGGAGAGAGAGAGAGAGAGAGAGAGAGAGAGAGAGAGAGAGAGAGAGAGAGAGCAAGGTGTAACGTTGGAGACAAACGATCGCGTACAGTACAAACAGTACTACAGATGAGCTTGTGGATCTTCAGAATGAACAGCTAAAGACATTAAAGGAGGAGCAGTCGTCCGATGATGAGGAAGTCAGTGACCGTTTCAACTGCCAGGATTAAAGAAATTTGCAGCAAGTGGGCAGACAGTCGAAGACTTCATTGTGAACCATCATCCAAACAAACTTGTTGCTAACAAGGCCCTATGCCCCTATATGTGATGAATGATAACACGATGGCCCACTTCAGAAAGATTCTCCAGCAAAGGAAGCGACAAATTTCCCTTGATAGTTTCTTGGTGCAGAAAGATTCCCAATCGGCTGCCAAGAAACAGCGACAAGATACTCCTGAAACTAATGATTCAGAATAACAAAGAAAGTGACACATTTTCCATGATCGTTTTCTTGGTAATAAAGATAGACTAAATCTTTTATTTTGTTTATTTTACATTTAATTCATTTGGTTTTTTTCTTTCTCTTTATTTAATACGTGAAGTACACACGTGTGTGTGTGTGTGTGTGTGTGTGTGTGTGTGTGTGTGTGTGTGTGTGCGTGCGTGCGTGCGCGCGCGCGCGCGTGTGTGTGTGTGTGTTTTTTGTCCATTAAACGACCGGATTGTCTTTATTTCATTGATTTCAATCTTTCGGGTTACGAACGTTTCGGGTTACGAACCGAGTTCTGGAACAAATTAAGTTCGTAACCCGAGGAGCGGCTGGCCGAGTGGCTAGAACGCCGGACTCTCATTCGGGAGACCCGGGTTCGATCCCTCGGTAAGGTGTGGGATTTTTTTCTGTCGGGGACAAAAAGAAAATCCTAACCTGCACAGTTCGCGGCGACTGCACTAGCCAGGCGGCCTTAATTCCTCAGGCTCAAAGACCCCTCTGCCATACACCGCAAGGTACTATACTGGCAGTAAATGACAGTTTGACCCTAGGTACCACTGTTTTGGCAACATGCGTTCCGCCCAACAACAACAACAACAACAACAACAACAACAACAACAACAACAACAACAACAACAACAAAACTTTATTTTGAAAGGGTTAAGAAGTGGGCACGCAGGCCCGTCTAACATTCTGCCCTTTTATCACTCTCTTTCATACATTGTACCATTCACACATCATTCAAGGCTAACTGAAAACAGCACAGAGATGGCGTCGATCCAACTTTATACAATCTTGACTGGCACTTGGCCGTCTTGACAGACGATAATTTGTCATATGCAGTTATAACCTCCCATAGCACAAAACCTGGGCTGAATTTAGAGAACATGTGTTGCCCATGCAGCATGATCCCTCACACGGCCTGTCTAGTTTACTCAAGCGGAAAGGTAACACCAATACATCTGGAACAAGACAAGCTGTAGAAGCTGCCGGATCAGCACAGCAATACTCTAACTGTCCGCCTGTTGAAGCTTCCATCCTAGACCAGTTGCTGACCACGGCTTAGGGCCTTGTCTGCTCTGCCATAACATTTAGTGTATAGGTTACATTTCCTCGCACTAGGGTAAGGCTTGTACTCTCCAAATTGCACTCCTCCGTCCGAAACCTTGGCACAATATTGCGTGTCGGGTTTGGTCATTCGGCGCTACCAGATAGCAGGTAGTACCGTCAACTGTCATACGGTAGCTCAGTCATATCTGACTAAGACCCAACATTCGGCGCAAACAGAAAGCAGGTAGTACCGTCTACTGTCATACGGTAGCTCAATCATATCTAAGACAAATACAATGTTTGTACAATCAGTACCTAACCATTTTAGGATGTTCTGGTCATTGTCGGGAAAATACAGTCGGCGATCAAGGGAGATGGTCAGTCTACCGTGACCTAGTATTTAAACATTTACTTGATCGCCGGCTCTGTGGTGTAGAGGTTGCGAACGCAATTCGTAATGACTCTTACCGCGTTCGAAACACAGCTGCGGACGATTTGGCAGCAGACCGCCTTGCGTTTGTTTTCATATAATAGTATTAGTCTCGGTCGTTCAGAAAGTGGTGGCAAAGTACTCAACGTAAACTTGCCAATAAATCAAATTCTGGGGTTGACTGCGCAGCCCTGTAAAGGATATGCACCTAACTTTATGCCAGGAGATATACATGCAGGCTTAGTGACAACTGGTAAACTTGATGGGAACACGACAAGGAGAAGACAAGACGTTACATATCGAGATGTCTTCGGTCACATGGGATAATAATGACAAGAAGACAGAGCTGATTCAAGAGTGATGATCGTGTGAGATGGCGAACCATGACCACCCACCACCGTCGGCAGGCAATGTGATAGTGCTGATTAACTTCACGTCCTTAAGCCATTGTCTGCCATGGAGTGACCTGTACTCTGTTAAACTTGCCTCTTGCTTGCTTGCTTGCTTGTGTTCGTTGGCTTGAGCTCCAACGAGAAGTCCTGTATGTCGGATGAAGACATCCTGTTGTCCAACATCAGTGTGATGTCATACAGGACCTGAGGTTTGCGTGAGTATCCGTTGTCCCATGTCTGGCTTATTGGTGTGCAGACTGGTGGTTCCTCGCCGTACAGGCAGACACTCTCCGACTTCGGAGGAATCAGCGATCCTATTGACTTCAGCCAGGACCCCGAAGGGACCTGTTGCCCAGGACGCTCGACGAAGACGCGTCAATAGGTCTTGGCCAGTATATAACCCGGCCCTGGTGCCTTGGAAACACCTCTGCGTCCCAAACTTGCCTCTGACATTGTCGGATTAGTTTCACGTATACACGTAATCCCTAGATTACAATGCTCCCCGACGGCTGATTATCAACGGAGTGGCATAATGTGAGGTGTTGACTACAAAGGAGTACATTGGGTGTGTGAAATGGTGGGACCATCACTTTATGCAGGTTTGAGTACATTAACAACTTTGTGTGGCAATGTGGAGGAGACTTTCAAGAGCGCGAAGAGTGCTTCTCTTCGGTGTATCACTAATGGGACGGCTATGTTTGTTTTTCTGATGTGGCGTCGTGTTGTTTGTCTGCACCGCTATGCCACCTGCAGGACCCTCTTGTTACTTTTAAAACTAAATTTATGTACGATGGCATGGTGTTTCAAATTGCCTTCGTACTAATTCGGAATAATTGTTAGTATTTGATTAGGTGTTACTTCCTTCATACACTATATTATTCCTTGGTGATGTTAGGCGTTACTTCCTTCATACA
>JACEFZ010022363.1:130000-144824 GCA_014155875.1 Cepaea nemoralis
TCCATCGCTGGCTGATTAAACATTCAGCAAAATAAACACGCGCTGAGGGCATCACGGGAACGAAGGCGAATCAGCAAAATTCCATTGCCGGATTTACTATGGGTCATATGGTGGGACAACTGTAAATGGTACAGCTGAAGCGGGTTCCACGAGAAGGCGCACTGGAGTAGCGTCCACAGTGCTAACATTAGACTTTTATCAGGAAATAAAAGAAGTTAGTTGCATATTCTTTACAGGACGTTGCAGTCCAGAGGTGGTCGTGCGCCTATGGGATCAGGTGGAGAAGGTGGGGGTAAAGATTGAGAACCCGTATGTGGAAAGAATGAGACTGCGGGGGATCGGCAGGGGTTCTAGAAGAATCTGAAAACAGAGAGAGAAGATCAGGAGAACTTTCAATCAGATAGCGAAGGGAACTATTAGTAGTGTGACTCTTTGCTGGCTGTTGAACGAGAGGACGGAGCGCGTATGGGAATGTCCTGAGTGCAGTGATGATGGTTGTTAGCTCAACTCATCTCAACTGTATGTTGTAAATGCTGATGTTGTGAACTAAACTGTATGTTGTAAATGCTGATCTTGTGAACTAAACTGTTTATTGTAAATGCTGATCTTGTGAACTAAACTGTATGTTGTAAATGCTGATGTTGTGAACTAAACTGTATGTTGTAAATGCTGATCTTGTGAACTAAACTAACTGTTTTAACTCTACACAGATGCTGACTTTTCATGAGCACGTCGTCAACCACTACAATATATTCTCGGACAAAACGTAGATTGAAGACCCTCGTCAGACTTGCTCACATACTACACTATTTCACACCTCACTTATTTCCAGTCGTCACCATGCCTATGATCTCCAGACAGTTCGCCAACATCAATCCTTAACTGTGATCGTTACTGGGTGAGTGATCAGCTCTCTTCCTACGCTAAGAATATTGTCACTGCTGAAACTCTGTTTTGTAACTATTATTTATGTGCCTTATTGTTATTCCCTGTCCTTACTGTTTTGCTGCATATTATTTCTTCTTCTTCTTCTTCTTCTTCTTCTTCTTCTTCTTCTTCTTCTTCTTCTTCTTCTTCTTCTTCTTCTTCTTCTTCTTCTTCTTCTTCTTCTTCTTCTTCTTCTTCTTCTTCTTCTTCTTCTTCTTCTCCTCCTCCTCCTCCTCCTCCTCCTTCTCCTCCTTCTCCTCATCTTCCTAGTGCTGTATGTGGTAGCACGAGTAATGTATTTGATATCATCAGTAGTATATATATATCACTTGTGCTGTATGTGTCAGCGTCTGCAGCCTACCTTGTTCCAGACGTACTGGTCATCCTTTCCTCTGGAGTAAACAAGGCAAGGCCGAGAGAGGATCATGCTGCATGGGCAACACATGTTCTCTGAAACCATGCCCAGGCATTGTGCGATGGAATCCTAGCTGTAGTTCCAATCCACATACTTTCGTCTGTCAAGACGGCTATGTGCCCCTCACTCAGTGCTGTATGTGGTATCATGGGTAATGTATGTGATGTCACCAGTATTATATATACCACTTGTGCTGTATAAATGTTATAGACGAGTTCTAAGAATATCTTGGGTAAAGAAAAGAACAAATGCATCCATACTTCAAGAGTTGAATATTGAACAAGGTTGGCTATTAAAAACGATAAAACAACGAAAATTGAAATATTTTGGTCACTTGAAACATCACGAAAGTTTGGAGAGAACAATAATGGAGGGGTATATGCCTGGGAAGAGAGGAAGAGGAAGGCCAAAGAGAAGATGGGTGCAGGATGTGGCGGATGATCTCCAGACGGGTGTATCGGACGCGGGACATCTTGCTTATGATAGAGAGGTTTTCCGGAAGGTTGTTATGGGAGCGAGGTTCTGCAAAGGACATGCTACTGAATGAATGAATGAGTGCTGTATGTGGTGTTACTGGTAATGTATGTGATATCACCAGTATTATATATATATATATATATATATATACCAGTAGTGCTGTATATGGGTGACATAGACTCACTGACATATAATTCTTCTACTGAGTGATCTAGGACAGATTAAAGCTTATACTTTCATTCAATAAATTCACTCGAAGGCAGGCTCACAACTTGGTCCAATCCGGACTCTTTAATCAACTATTAGAGAGCGTCGCACAAACCCCACATGGACTTTCTTGCTACGCACACATCATTTCGACTCGATAAACAACTGTCGAAATTGATAACATTTTAGTAAATCGGGCATATATATATTTTATATACAAACGCGCATTCGTCTCTACAAACTAACGTAGCATTCAGTAGCACACAGTTAGCAAACACTGGATCTCTCAGTCGTACTAGCTGGCGTATTCTCCATCCCTATCATACGTCTGTCCTTGTCGCTAGTCTAACTCCGTCTGCCTGAGTTCGAGTCTGCTCTCCCGTATCACGGGTTCTCATGGCCCCGTTCTTCTTGCCTGTCATGGATGGTCCGTTGGTCTCGGGTCTGACCTCACCCGGCCTTAACCTTATGTTGTCTGTCAACAACTCTGACCTGTCTCAGTACTTCTCCCTACCTGTCTTACCCTGCGATCCCTGTAGTCTACTGTCTTCCCTGTGTGCTGTCCTGTCAGTGCTGTCTATATCTATTGTTGGGTCTCTGACAGTGGTGTTACTTGTTACTAGTAATGTATGTGATATCATCAGTATTGTATGTAACACTACTGCTGTATGTGGTATCATGAGTATTGTGTGTGATACTTTTGTGTGTTTTGTGCGATATTATCAGTTCTGTATGGGGTATAATGTGTTGTATGGATATCACTTATGTTGTATGTGATGTCACTAGTTATGTATGGGATATCATCAGTGCTGTATGTGATAACATTAGTGTTGTACGTGATAACATTAGTGTTGTATGTGATAACATTAGTGTTGTATGTGATAACATTAGTGTTGTATGGGATATCATTAGTCTTGTATGAGATAGCATCAGTGTTGTATGAGATATCATTTATGTTGTGTGTGATATCATTCGTTTTGTATGGGATATTGTCAGTCATATATGGGATATCATCAGTCCTGCATGGGATATCAGTTTTGCATGGGATATTATCATTCCTGTATGGGATATCGTCAATGGTGTATGTGATAAGATTAGTGTTGTATGTATGGGATAACATCAGTCCTGTATGGGAGATATCATCAGTGTTGTATGGGATATCACTTATGTTGTATGTGATGTCAGTAGTTTTGTATGAGATATCATCAGTTCTGTATGGGATATCATCAGTGCTGTATGGGATATCATCAGTGCTGTATGGGATATCATCAGTTCTGTATGGGATATCATCAGTGCTGTATGGGATATCATCAGTTATGTATGGGGTATCATCAGTTATGTATGGGATATCATCAGTTATGTATGGGATATCATCAGTGCTGTATGGGATATCATCAGTTATGTATGGGATATCATCAGTTATGTATGGGATATCATCAGTTATGTATGGGATATCAGTTATGTATGGGATATAATCAGTTATGTATGGGATATCATCAGTTATGTATGGGATATCATCAGTGCTGTATGTGATAACATTAGTGTTGTTTGGGATATCATCAGTTATGTATGGGATATCATCAGTCATGTTTGTGATAACATTAGTGTTGTTTGGGATATCATCATTGTTTTATCTGATATCACTTTCGTTGTTTGTGATGTCACTAGTTTTGTATGTGATATCATCAGTCCTGTATGGGATATCAGTCCTGTATGGGATATCAGTCCTATATGGGATATCAGTCCCGTATGGGATATCAGTCCCGTATGGGATATCAGTCCTGTATGGGATATCATGTGTTGTATGTATTATCATCAGTATTGTGTGTAATATCATCATTGTTGTATGGGATAACATCAGTGTTGTATGGGATATCATTAGCGCTTATGTGATAACATTAGTGTTGATCACCATCAGCAGCCAGTGCGTTGTCGGCTGGCGTGGGCGATCCCCGACGCCATGGATCAATTCGTGTGTTGACTCCCTTCCGTGCATGACACAAGACTGTCATGCATTTTCTCACGCTATCTTCCTCTATCTCTCTTTCCATAAATATTTCCTCTTGTCGCAACATGCTCCAGTTTTTGTCTTCTCATAATGTCACGAAAAAATGATGACTGCTTCTTTCTGATGTTTGTGATAAGTAGTATTTTCCTCTTAGCCTCCCCTAAAATGTCCAGATTGTTCATTCTGGCTGTCTAAATTATTTTTCAGCATTTTTCTATAAAACCACATCTCTAAAGCTTCCAGGAATTGTTTCTCCCGTTTTCTAATTGGCCAGGATTCGCAACCATATGTTAAAACTGGTTCTATGTAACATGCAAGAACTCTTTTTCTAACGTTCAAGGACAGTGACTTATTGCACAATACGTTCCATTGTTATGATACCAATTATTAACATGCGGACACACACTACCTCTAACAGTAACTGCTCTAACACAGCAGTCTGCTATATGCTTTTATTCATTCAGTAGCCTGTCCTTTGCAGAACCTCGCTCCATAACAACCTTCTGGAAAACTTCTCGGTCATAAGCAAGATGTCACGCGTCCGATACACCCATCTGGAGATCATCCGCCATATCCTGCACCCATCTTCTCTTTGGCCTTCCTCTTCCTTTCTTTCCAGGCATATACCACTCCATGATTTTTTTCTCTCCAAACTTTCGTGATGTTTCAAGTGACCAAAATATTTCAATTTTCTTTGTTTTATTGTCTTTAGTTGCCATTATTCTTCAATATTCACATCTTATATGGATGCATGTGTTCTTTTTTGTATCCAAGATATTCTTAAAACCTGTCTATAACATATATATTCAAAAACATGTATGCGATATTTAGAGGTCTCACAGACGTATGTTGCGATGGGAAAGGCGCATGCTCTTAAACATCTAATTTGTGTAGGTCTATCTGTACCACGCCATATTTTATTTAGACGTATTATATTTTGAAGAGCAATAGATATTCGTCTTTTAATTTCTTTTATTGCGTCACCATTGTTGATAATTAATGACCCAAGATATACGAAATTGTCCACCACCTCCAATTGTTCCTTATTAACATATATTTCTGTCTCCATATTAGTTTTATCTGTATGCTATATACTATACACTATGTATAGGCTATTTTGTGCTCTAGATATTAAGCTCTAGCCTACAGTATCGCCTGTGCACAGCATTTTCGTAGCCACCCTGTTTTCACAGGTTAGTGTGGTCAAGTGTCCGACGGTATACCCCAGTAGGGAGCAGTCTCGTGTCCCTTAATGTAAAGAGCACTGCGGACAACAACGTCATTTGGGACACATCATGTAGAAGACCTTGGGAAAATGGAACGAAAACAGAAAGAATTGACAACGCCGGAAATCCTTAAACAATAGAAGGGAGATAAAAAGAATTTTACAAGCAGATTTAATTATTAGGTAAACCAGAACTAGTAAAATCAGAGCCCATGAAAAATACACAGAAGATAATACAGTGGTTAGGAAGTGGACACAAAACAATGTTTACATGGTCTAGTCAAAGAGGCAGGGGTGCCACCAGCGTATGGTATCCAAAGAGGCGTTGACAGCACTTCAAGGAAAGTATTAGTATTAGAGCAATATAATCCATCTAATTGACTGATGATAAATGGTAATGAGAAAGTTGTCCAGCATTAGGATCAAATGAACAGATGGGCTGAATAATGTAAATACTGCGGATGGCCAGCCCATGGAGCGTGCCGGTTGTATTAACGCCCTTAAAGATAATGCTCAAAGATCGAAGGCCAAGACCAAAATTAGGAGGGTACTAATCAGTTTCTTTTTGCGGATGATGCTGCAGTTATGACCCACTCTGAGGAAGAATTACAATCTACTATCTGCATTCTTCAGTGCTTGTTCTGAATTTTGTTTAACAATTAACAAAAAGAAGACACAGATTATGTCACAAGGTGCACATGGAGTACCATCAATCTTTATTGACGACGCCGAACTAGAGATGGTAGACCATTTTACATATCTAGGATCAGTGGTAAATAGCAAATTATCCCTAGATCAGGAAATCAACATCCGGATTGGTAAGGCGGCAACAACAATGAACATGTTAGCAAAAAGAGTCTGGGAGAACAGGAAGCTTACTGCCAAAACAAAAGTCCTCGTCTACCAAGCCTGTGTCCTTAGTACCCTTCTTTATGGCAGTGAAACCTGGACAACTTACTCACACCAAGAGAAACGTTTAAACAGCTTTCATATGCGGCGGTGTCTGCGAAAAATACTTGGTATTAAGTGGCAAGACAAAATCACAAATACTGAAGTATTGGAGAGATCAGGTTGTGTGACGGTGTGTTCCATGCTCAGTCTTCGTAGACTAACATGGATAGGACATGTTAGAAGGATGGATGATGGTAGAATACCAAAGAACATCTTTTTTGGATGGGTAGGAGATCTCAGGGTCGGCCTCTACTACGATACAAAGATGCGTGTAAGCGGGACATGATTGATACAGGCATTGATAATGCACATTGGGAGCAAGTCGCTGCTGAACGTGTTGCATGGAAGGCAACTATCAGAAATGGAATAAAGACAAAGGAGAAAATGATTGCAGATAAAGCACACACAGAGCGTGAGAGACGTAAGATGGTGCATGATGGTGGAAATGACCATGTTTTCACATGCATCCACTGTGGACAAACATTTGCAGCGCGAATTGGTCTTATCAGCCACACTCGCCACCGCCATGGGTCATAGTTATTAAGCCTTTTTGAAGCACAATGTACCAAACTATCGTCTGTCGAGACGGAAAGGTATCAATAATGTAAAGAGATGTGGAGAGCGGAGGGCTTAGATACCAATGAATTCACATCATTGTTCAGAATGAGAGACTTGGAAGTTAGAATTGGCACTGACAAATACGAGAAGTACATTGGGAGAATGAGGGGCCTTGTCATCCAACAAAGAACCGGAACTATTGTTCGTCGAATGCTGATGCATATGACCCGGGTGGTGGTGGTGGGAGGGGGGGGGGGTGACTGAGCACCTATGGACTTGTCCGGGGTGCAAGGATGATATCCCAACAGATAACTAATTAACTAACTTTGAGGAATTTCTTAATATATTGGTCTCCCAAAACCCTTCAATTATTCAGTCTGCAGAAGTGCAGTTGGATATCATTTGTAAGAAACCATCTAAAGAAGAAACTAGAAAAGCTATCGAACTTGATTAACTAAGACCAGAACTGTGTCAGAAGTCCCAAACGTATGTAGTACCGTGGGTTTCTCCATACTGCAACATTCCTGAACATAAAGATGCTGAAAGGCTGGCAAAGAACGATGGCGGGTCACCTCAGCCTGATAGAGAACCTGTGATGAGCCCAAAAGAGGGATAGATGAGACCGCTCGTTCTTAAACTTCCGGTGTGCTGATGCCCAGGTAGCGGGTTCGATTCTTACACCAGTCCGTTGGAATCCAATGTTGACTTCTCGTCCTTGACTTGGGGACATATATTATAAGTACCTCTGAAGTCGGAGTGGGTTCACCTGATGGAGAGGGACACTGGTAATTGGGAAAGCTAATTCACAAGCAAACATCAGTCCAGTGTTACTAGAGGTAGTAGCACACGTATGGACTACACTTGAGTTCAAAGCGAGCGAATGCAATATATATATATATATATATAGGAGGTTTGTTGGCGAGAATACCTTGTGCTGTTCCACAACTCCGGGGCCTCAGCTGGGTGACTTTTGTGTAATTGTTAATATCTCTCTTTCTCTCGTTCCCTCCCCCCTCTCGCTACTCTCTTTCCCTCCCCCTCTCTCTGCTCTCTCATCTTTCTCTACCCTCTCTCTCTACTCTATCTACTCTATCTCTCTTATTTCTATTCTCTCTTTGCACTCTCTCTCTCATCTATCTCTCTCTCTCTCTCTCTCTCTCTCTCTCTCTCTCTCTCTCTGTGTACGCCATCTACTTTCGTTACTCTCCTCTCTATATTCTCTCTCTACTCTCTCCCCTCTCTCTTCCTTCTCTCTCCTCTGTCTCTTGCTTTGAGCGTATTTTGGGTGGGGGAGGGGGGAGAGTTGGTTGGTTGTCGAAGGCTTTCTGGCTGCAATGTCTATTCTGCTATTGTGTTTTTACAAAGCTGACAAATTAAACTTTCCGTTGTCATTGATTTACTCTCCTGTTATGAAGTACAACACACCCGTTATGTCCTTTGGGGTGACGATGCTTGCAACAACAAAAACAACCCAACATCTCAAATGCGCAGTACCTTTAGACAACTATTATCGGTGTTATTGAGGCATTACCCGTGTTGTGCACACCCCCATACACCCTAGCACGAAGCTGTGCTTCTCTTCACATTACAATACTGTTTTCACACACAAACACCCCCCCCCCCCTTTTCCCCCGGGCATTCCTGTGCCCAACATTTCCCAATCGCAAGAAAGCATTTCTAAAGGTATCATTATTATAGTTCCACTTCTTTACCATATCAACTCTTTGCCCCCGAGTGACATAATCCGCGTGGCAACAACAGCGCTGATACGATGTCAACTGGAGAAGAACAGAAAGTCAGCCATCCTTGTCATGTCTTGTTCTATTATATATTTCCTTACGGATGACACAGGCGCGAACAGGATTAACCGGATGTTAACTGGAATTCTCGCACATGCTTCAATCTGCTTTTATGTTTGAGTACTCCCAAGGTTTTAGAAAATGTTCTTAAAGCATGTTCGCATACCCCTCCCCAATTACATACAAAATAATACCGCTCCCTGTCCGGCCGTATGCTAGTCGTTCTGTCTTTTGACAATTAGCTTCTTGCAGTGGATAGAAATGTTAAAGAAATCACTTGAAATAATCTTCAGTTTTTGTGTGAAATACCAATGCATACCGTGCAATTTCCTTTAGAAAACTCGTCGCTTTTAGTCGCGTCCTTGCAGAATTAATATTGTGTGGGTAATTAAACTGCATTTCACGTTGCGCATGTGCAAGACACCACGTGGCCTCGTGTTTATAGCTCGATTGGTCCAGTTTTTGTTTTCTTTGAATGTTTTATTCACGTGGAAATTTTACAACTTTTTTGAACTGGCGCGCAATTAAACAAAACAGCGCTGAGATGTTTGTCAGTTAGAATAGTTGACAGTGTCATTGATGCCAGAAGTCGCATGATCTGAGCTACCGAAATGACATTTGTCTTGTGTTGCCTTGTATTGTGGACAACTGTATACTGTTGTAGTTAAATACATGCAGCGCTTCCGCCGTGTGGTCTTAGTAATCTTTCTGGTAAAGTTCTGTATTGTGGATCATTGGCGTGTTTTGGTTAAAACATCCGTTATTTGTTTGAGTACACTGTGGGATTCATTCGTTAGATGTGTAGGAAAATATTGGTGTAGGGATGTACATGCATAGGCGGCGCTTCCTCCGCGTAGTGTTAGTAAGTTAGTAAGTTATTCAGTTAGACCGTTAGTTAGTTAGACCGTTAGTTAGTTAGACCGTTAGTTAGTTAGTTAGTTAGTTAGCTAGTTGTCTGTTGTGGCGCTTACCAAACCCGACACCCCACATTGTGCCAACGGCTTCGGGCGGAAGAGCGCAATTGGGAGGGTACAAGCCTTATCTTGGTGTAAGGAAATGCAACCTAAAAACTTAATATCATGGCAGGGCAGACCAGGCCCTAAGACTTGGTTGGTAACTGGTCTAGGATCGAAGCTCCCACAAGTGGACGTTAGAGCATTGCTTTGCTGATCTGGCAGCTTGTGCAGCTTGTCTTGTTCCAGGCGTATCGGTGTTACCTTTCCTCTGGAGTAAACTAGACAGGCCGAGAGAAGGATCATGCTGCATGGGCAACACATGGTCTCTAAATTCAGCCCAGGCTTTGTGTTATGGAGAGATAACCCCATTTTACAAACTGTCGTCTGTCAAGACGGCAAGGTGCCAGTCATGTCTGTTGTGGTATTATCCTTGCAATCCGGAGATTTCCATTGATGCTCAGATCCCCCTTCCATCATATGCATCAGCCTCCGGTAGCTAATAGCTAATAAATATGTTGATTGACGAGGCCCTCATTCTCCCAATGTGCCTTCTCGTGTCCAGCCGTGCCAATCCTTACTCTCAAGTCTGTCATTCTAGACCACAATGTGGATTCACTGGCCTCAGTTCTCCGCTCTCCACATCTCTCTAAAGGCATTAACAATGTCTGCACACTAGGAAGAATATGGCTACATAAGACTATTTAACCATGTTTGGGTAGAACAACAAACACCGCGAGATTGGGGAAGCGCCACAGTTATTCCAGTTTTGACAAACAAAAATAGTAAAAGAGACTGCACACAAAACAGAGGAATTTCCATTTTGAGTCATACTGGAAAAAAATATTTTGGAACATTTTCGGAAAAGATTACAACCTACTATAGAACCTCAGCTATGCGAACCACAATTTGGATTTAGGAAAACCAAAGGATGCATAAATGCCATCTTTGCTGTTAGATAACTTATAGAAAAATCAATCAAATTTAATGAAAACACTCTACTTAGCCTTTGTCGACCAAGAAAGGACATTTGATAAAGTAGATAGAAACAAGCTGTGGGAAATCCTTAAACGATATGGAGTGAGTACACATCTAACAAACCTATTTAGAAGGTTATTCACCAACGGTGAATGCACGGTAAGAAAGCGGTGGCTTTTGTAAGAGCACATGGAGGTCACTTAGAACCCTTCACTATAAGATCCGGAGTACGACAAGGTTGTGCCAACCCACACCGCCCCACCCCTCTTGTTCATATCCTATATAAACAGCATATATAAAGAAATAAGCTAAACAGAGATCGTAAGAGCACCACATGATGAACAGAAAACAGAGGAAGAACCAACGGCAAATTACACCATTAAAGAACTTCTATTTGCGGGGGATCAAGCATTAATAGCTAAATCAGAACCATAACTACAAGTCCACATGAATAGCCTAAACAATGTGTGAAAGGAACACACTGAAAATTATCATCAGTGAAAGAGAGGTTATGACTATAACCAAAGAAGAAAAATCAACAAAGATTCATCTAAAAGAACACCCCCTGAACTAAGTAAAGAGCTTCAAGTACCTATGAAGTATAATATAATATATATAATATCTATATAGTATAATATATATCATCAAACGGCAAATCAGATGCATGCTGTCATCCACCCGGAAAAGGCGGCTGTTTTGTGGTGCTCTCTGGACAACAGGATTGTGAGTGCGGATGTCCCAAGCCTCACGATAGATGGTAGAAATGTCAGCAGAGAGAACAAACTGAAGTTTCTGGGGATCACATTTGACAGGAGCCTATCCTTCAAGGACCATGTGGAGACGGTTGTGACAAGACCTCAAAAGGGACTCAGTGCACTTAAAACTATGGCTGCAATGGACACAGAGCAGAGAATGCTTTTCACACTATACCAGCACTTGATCCTCTCAGTAATTGATTCTGGATTAGGTCTGCGCACTGTCTCAGAGAGTCAGCTGGTGAAGTTAGAGCGCATACAGAACGAAGCTATGCGGGTCATTCTGGGATGCACTACAGACACCCCAGTAGTGTGTATGCGTTACATCCTTGGTCTGCCGAGTGTTGCTGGTAGGCTCAAGGTGATGCAGGCGAAGGCATACCTCAGAGTAGCTGCAGACACAGATCACCCACTGCATGAGGCGCTGGACGCAGTTAAGGGTCAGCGACTGATAAGAGGGAAATCATGGATGGCTCAGGCAGAGGATACGATCAGACAGGTGTGCGTGGAGAGGAGTGGGTCAGAGTGCCAGCGGAGCAGTCAGAATTGTGCAGAGTTATAATGACATTAAGCCAGGAGTGCAGGGAGTGGCCAGCAGGGGCCACGGAAGTGGAAATCCAGCAGCTAATTCAGGACAATGCTCACTCGGGTGATGTGATTATCCACACAGATGGTTCGGTGTCAAGAGGTGAGAAAAGTGGCTGGGGGTTCATAGCCAAAGCCAATGGTCGACGTTTGGGGCAGGAGAGCCTGGCATATGATACCACAACATCCAGCTTAAGAACGAACGAACGAACGAACAAACTTTATTTTCAAAGGGTTAAGAATTGGGCACGCAGGCCTGTCTAACATTCTGCCCTTCTAGTGGAGGCGGTCACTGCGGCTCTCCGCTGGATGGAGAATACGACACACACACACATCGTGATTTTAACTGACTCAGAAAGCATGCTGACGAGGGTGAGGACGGGTAGGCTTCGTGCGGAGTGACTGGCTTCGCTTCGGAGGTCACGGGTGACAAGTATCGCCTGGATCTTTTCTGCGGGGCATGCCGGTGTGCTGTGAAATGAACAGGCGGACAGATTGGCTGGCTGTGCAGAACTTGGTGGAGTATTGATACATGACAAGGCAGACGTGGTTGCGGCCTTGTGGGAGCACGTGCACACCTCGGAGGAGCAAATGGATTACCATGGTCTGGCAAGAATGAGACAGCGAGGAGTGACGAGGGGATCTGGCCGACGCTCAACGCTCAGAGGAAAGGCGAGACGGACATATAATCAGATTGCTACTGGTACTATTAGTGTTGGAACTCTTCGCTGGCTGCTGAGGATGGGGACGGAGAGCTTATGGGAATGCCCCGAATGCTGTGATGTCGATTCCTAAATCAATCAATCAATCAACGGCAAATCAGAACATGAGATCGAACATAGATGCAATAAGGCACACCAACTTATTGGACAAATGGCACCAATACTAAAGAACAAATACGTATCAATATATACTAAGAAAGCACTCTACAAAACAATCTTCCTACCAATCTATGCTTCCAATGCTAAACATGGACAACGAAAGAAAGAGAAAAGAAAATTAACCAGAAATGAGATTCCTGAAAAGAATACTCAATATATCAAGAAGAGAAAATCAAAAATAAAGAAATCAGGACTAAAATTAGGATTATAGCAAACGGTTTGAGACCATATACGCGGGGGGGGGGGGGGGGGGGGGGGGGGGGGGGTCCAATAAGTAAGTCACAAATGGCTGTAGAAAATAACTAAATATGATAACAACTTAAAACCAGTTTATTTTTATACATAAATTGTTCATTTATTTCTCCAACATAATTTTCACCAAAATTGATGCACTTATCCCATCGTTTACCAGTACTCCCAAACCGGCTGCATAGAACTGCTTGCTCTGTTTTCTAAACCACGTTTTCACTTCACATTCAACTTCGGCGTCATTCGCGAAATGTCTCCCGCCAAGGTGGGTTTTCAGTGGACCGAAAAGATGGAAATCTCTAGGGGCTAAGTCGGGGCTATAAGACGGATATTCCAGAACTTCCCACCTTAGTTGGTTAATTTTCTCCTGAGTTAATCGAGCCGTACGTGGCCTGGCATTGTCATGAAGCATCAACACTGCTTTAGTCAGCAGTCCTGGACGATTTCTTCGAATTGCACCATGAAGCATCGATAGAACTTCACAGTACAATTCAGAATTCACATTGTCACCTTTCTTCTTGAAATTGGTTAAAAGCACTCCTTGACAATCTCAGAACACACTCAGCATAACCTTCCCTGCTGATTGCGTAACGTAGAATTTTTGGACACAAGGCGAAGAATGATGTTTCCATTGCACACTTTGATTCGGACTGGTAGTGATGCACCCGTGATTCGTTCCCAGTAACAATCCTGTTCAGCATGTCTTCTCCTTCAACTTCGTACCGACAGAGATGATGCAAGGACAGGCCAAATCGGTTAATTTTGTGTTCCTCCTTCAATTGCCTGGGTACCCACCGGGAGCACACTTTCTTCAATTGCAACCGATCATCAGTGTTGCCATCTCCCTTTGATGAAAAAGCACCAAAATCTACCCTAAAAAGCACCAAAAATTTTTGTAAACACCAAAAAGCACCAACTGTTTTATTACAAATGTAAAAAAGGGGGCACATTATAATTTATTTTTATCTTTATATTACAATGAATCCTCGAAGCCCGGGGAGTGTCTGCCGGACGGCGAGGAACCACCAGTCTGACACCAATAAGCCAAACATGGGACAACGGATACTCACGCAAAACTCAGGTCCTGTATGACATCACACTGATGTTGGACAACAGGATGCCTTCATCCGACATACAGGACTTCTCGTTGGAGCTCAAGCCAACGAACACAAGCAAGCAAGCATATTAGAATGAAGTTTATTCCAGATCTGCCAAAACCTAGTCAGACAACTCCTCTTCAGTTTCTGTAGCTATTTCCTGCTGTGTTTGCTCTTGCAATGATGATGATGATTTGAAAGGGAAAAATGTATTGATTCCCGTGACGAATTTTTCGAGAATATCCCTTTGGTAGTGCCGGCGCCTGGCCGAGGGTTTGCAGCTTTCTCCGTTTAAACCCCCAATACTCTCGTGGTCGACGTGAGCGCACGAGGGAAATTTGAAGTGGTTTGAGGCCCCAGGACTTATGGGTATGGAGGGGGGCGCTGAAAGTCGTGGCGTGCTGATGAGCGTAATCTAACCTAGGTATCAACATACAGCTGAAAGATGCTTTTTGTTGACCGCACTATCTTGAAACAGGATGGAAACGCGGGGAAAAAAAATCCTTAGGTAGTTTTTAATCATGACAGCATTTGCAATATTTTCATTTCCTATCTAATAGTCAAAAAAGCTGTCAAAAATCTTATGCCAGTCTATTCCGCAATTTTTTTTTTAATTCCCATCTGACTAAAATACGGCCTGGCGCATTAGGGAAATTAGGTAAAATGAGCCAGTAAAACTAAATCTGTAAGATCTTGGAAAGATTTTCACCGGTGTCCCTGTAGAGGCTATTTTAAAACCCAAACAAGGGGTTCCAAGGT
>JACEFZ010022364.1:0-15456 GCA_014155875.1 Cepaea nemoralis
GAACGCGTGGTGTGTTGAAGGTTTATAAGCGTGTGAGAATGTTGGGTTTAGAGCGAATGAGGGGAAGAAATCATCACCACATCATAGTCGTTGTTGTCTCCGTCATCATTATCATCACCATTATCATCACCATTACCATCAATCACGTTAGAATGGGATGACTGAAAGCGTACGCCAAATCACACGTTCCCATTACGTCATATTGTCTTAGTTTAATTTATTGCTCATATTTTATGCATATTATGTGAATATAATGTGTAGTTTTAATGATGGAAACACATTTGTACACCAATTCGACACACAAACGGCCTGTTAAATAAACCTACACAAATACCATACACACAGCACGCCTGTTAAAATACTAACAATACAATTGCACAATTTTTTAACACTCAATAAACGTTTTAAAAATGTATAAGGTCAACATTAATTCAACCCATTAAATTTCAAGGTTGTACTGTGTGTTATTCATTGGAATTATTATGACCAAAAATAACGAGATATGGATGTGTATTCAAATATGACTTTATTTTCCGTTCCAAGGGACGACTACGAAGTTAAGCAGCTTCACCAGCCTGGTACTATAGGCTATAGTTTACTCTATTACTGGTCCTAGGGCTGCTGCTAAATAAACATCAGCATTTATTGTTAGTTAGTGCCTTAACTGGTCCAGATGGTGATACTTTCTGGGGGAATTTCGACCTGTATAGGTTCGATGTTCCTACTAGGTCAGTGGTTCTCAACCGGTGGGACATTCCCCCCAAGGGGGGAATTTTAGGGTTTCCAGGCGGGTGGGGGGATGAAGACCATTTCAAGATCACGTTAATATAAGAACCGATTACTTGATATTGCTTTTCCCTTCATACTTTAAAAAGTCGACAGGGTCGACTTCATTTCGCCGGGTTTTATCACATATGGCTCGGTCTCTTTCCGTAGCACGGAAAGCGTCACACAAAGCACGAACTCCGTAGCTTTTAGCGACGACTCACAGGAGTCTCCGAAACATTTAACTCGTAAAACGAAGGGCGCGGCCCGGAATCGAACCAACAACCTTCGGAACACGAGTCAGAAGGCTTGACCACTTCGCCACACTTCATTCTTTACAGTTATGCACGTCTCATCCTTCTACAATTCATTTGATAAAGTAAGTAGACCTCCAAATCACGTTTTATGTGGATGTCTAGACCTGTTTTAACATATTTACCTTCCTTTTACGTATGATGTGTAGGGCTGGGGGGGGGGGGGATCTTTAGGTAGGAAATATGAAAGGGAGGAATGACGTTCTGAAAATATGGTGAAGGGGGGCACGGGCCAAATTTTGTATAGGAAGGGGGGAATGACGTTCTGAAAATATGGTGAAGGGGGGCACGGGCCAAAAAAGGTTGAGAACCACTGTACTACGTGGTACTTTCACCTGTCAACAGAAGTGCCGAAAGTCATGTATGAAAAGTCACACGGTAAAATGTTTTCTTTACAAAGCCTAGGGATAGACTTATAGCTAGAGCATGTCGAGAAAGAAATAGACAAGCTGACCATTCACTGTTTGCCTATCACGAGTACTCCTGAAGGAGATAAAACACTGGTGCACAATGGTGACAAGGCTGAGGTCTTCAGGCTGAACAATGGGGCTGGCAAGCGGGGTGCACTCTGCAACCCAATAAAGGAAGTGCCCTATTACATACGGATCTACATACCTGGGATTACTAACAATAATCACAGAATATTGATTACAATGCAGGGGAGGAGGTCCAATTGCCATACGTGAGTAGTGAGTTATGTCGTTTGTTTGTTTGTTTGTTTGTTTGTTTGTTTGTTTGTTGTTGCTTTTTGCGGTCGCTCGCTATGAACTCAAGCGTAGTCCATACACATTACTTCTAGTAGTGCTAGACTGCATTTTGCGTGTGGATTAGCTTTTCCTATTAACAGAGTTCCTTGCCATCAGGCGAACCCACTCCGACTTCGGAGGTAGGCCTACTTGTAATTTACGTCCCCCAAGTCAAGTACGATACGTCACCATTTTAGTCCAACTGTCCAGCGTAGGGGTTGAAAACCTTACTTCGGCATCAGTACACCGATCTGATTCATTCGGCCATACTGACCTACAGTAACGCCTTTTTCAGGTAGAATTTCTAGTGCTTACCGGCATGGCACATGATGGATGGAAGTCAAGTACTATTCGTCACCATTTTAGTCCAACTGTCCGTGTAAGGGTTGAACACATTACTTCGGCATCAGCACACCGAATGCTTAAGAATACGCGTTCTTATCCATTCCGCCATACTGTTCTGCAGTAACGTCGTTTTCAGGTAGAATTTCTGGTGCCGCACCACAAAAATCGATGGGATTTTTCTGTTCATGAGACTAATAAACTGACCCTGCATTCGGACCGATGACGTCACTAACTAGCACCTCAAAAAATCAATAATGTAAGGGGCAGATAACTTTTGTTTTTAACAATCGATTTTGTTTTAGCGGGTATTATTGTTGTTTGTTTGGGCGTGGTTTAGTGTCCTGTGCCTTGTGGGTATAAACAAGATAATCATACTTCATTTTCTTGGCCGTTGGGTTATATTTGAAAAATGACCGCTTTTTCTTTTGTCTGTTGTAGGCGTGGTTTAGTGTATAAATAACAAGACATATAGACGACACAATATCACATATCGACGAAAAGAATCGACAACACAGCAGGGTTATAAATGGAATTTAATCTAATGTAATTATAACTAATGTATGAATAGATTTTGGTGGTGTCGTGTTGTGTAAATGATCAAAATGTGTGGAGTGATCAGGAGGAATGGGTAGGTCAAAGACACAAGCATCGGTGGGTGAGACTGGGTGAGTCTTGCTCCGGCTTCTCTTACACCGTAACTCATGCCGCCTTGAGCTTAGGTTAAGGACATTGTGATGAGCTGATCTGTGGTCAGAGTCCGTGCCATCACGGCCGACAAATTAGCATTTACTAAGTCCTCAAATTGTTAACTCAAGCACGATTCTTTGTCAACACTGTTATTTCCAACACAATGCCCAGAGAAAGGATTCGTGTTTCATATCCTTTTTTCATCTGTAACCGTAATTATTTATTTAATCGACAAGAGAACAAATAAAAATAAACATTTCTGAAGATGCCGGTATTCGAACCAGGGACCTTTCAAGTGCAAAACGAACGCTTTAACACTGACCTACATCCTATATTCCAAAATACTACTACATCCATGCAGTTAAACTAATCCTTATCGGATGTGAGTGAAGTTTAAAGAAAAGATAATTAAGTTCCTTTATAATTGCCTTCGGTGAAACGTGTTCAGTCAGAAGTCTTAATATATTGTGTTGACCATAAATCTGTGCTAGTCTCAATACTAATCAGAGGTTATTATATAATCAGTATACACTATGCAGATGGCACAGTAATGGTGGCGAGATAAAGCAAAATATCTACAATGAATTGTTGGACATTGTAGCAACAGAGAGTGCAAACAGAGGAATCTCCTTGACTATCAAGAAAACAGTAACAATGGTGATATCAAAGTAAAAGGTGACACCAAAATGTGAAATGGATATAGATTGACAAATTCTTAACCAAGTGGATAATTTTAAATGCCTAGGGGCATTTATAACATCAGATGGAAGGTGCACAACAGAGATTAAGAACTTAATTTTTTTTAAATGTTTTGCAGATCCTTTACAGGACATCGCTATCAACATCATCATCTTTCAGCTGATTGTTGATTTCTTGGCAAGATTACGCTCAGTTGTTTGCCATTGCTTTCTGATCGACCGGCTCCATATTCTCATAAATCACTGACTCGACTCGAACCTCTTCCAATTCTCGTGCGCTCACGTCAACCACGAGAATATTCAGGGTTACGGAGAAAGCTGCTAACTCCTCGACCAAGGAGACAAGCAAGAACATAATAGGGCAAGCAAAAGCTGCATTTCAGAAAATGAAGCGTATCCTATGTAATAAGTCATTATCGTTAAATGTAAGGAAGAGAGTGCTGAAATGCTACATAGAACCGATGTTGCTGTATGGTGGTTAATCTTGGAATGTAAATGAATAAATTAGGAAGATCGTGGAAGCAATAGAGCTGTGGTTCCTAGGACAAATGTCGCTAATTCCTTGGACTGCCAGAGTAACTAACGACGATTGCCTGAAAGAGGCTAATGAAACAAGAACATTATATACAACAATAAGAAAGAGACACACAGCTTTCTTAGCTTTCTTTGGTCATGATATGAGAAGAGAGGCATTGGTGAATATGGTGGCGACTTTAAAGATCGAGAGGAGGAGAAGCAGAGGCCGACCAAGAGAAATGTTGTTGGATGGAAGGAGACGTGTCATGGAGGGATATCAGCCGCAGAGTTGATCCAGCACACCACAGACCGAGATATGTGGAGAGAGATGAACGCCTTCATCAGCGGACATGACACTTGATGATTATTTTTATGTCTACCACCTTGTTGTATTTGCAAATGTAAAGGAAAACACACAATTATATTATCGCACCATTACCCTCTTTGGACAATAATCAACTACAAATTTATCCTGTGGGGGTGAACCCGTAATCAGCCGCTGTTTGTGGCTGACTCAGTAACAGAATTATTAATTTGAGCCTGTGATGGACCCTAATATGACTTCTCTTTGAGGTTAAACAGGGTAGGAGTTATGATATAATCAAAATAGTATTCGAAGACCCAATAATCATCACTATCTTAATCACGCCATTACCCTCTAAGTACAACAATTTCCTTCAAATTAATATCCTGTGTGGATGACAGTCGCAGATTATTAATCTGAACCGGGGATGGGGCCTAAAATAACTTATCATTGTCTGTTGTGGGCTTGGTTTAGTGTATAAACAACAACAAATATAGACGACATAACATCACATATCGACGAAATTAATCGACAACACAGCAGGGTTATAAATGGATTTATTCTAATGTAATTATAACTAAAGCATGAATAGGTTTTGGTGGCGTCGTGTGGTGTTGATGATCAAACTGTGTGGAGTGATCAAGAAGATTGGGTGGGTCAACGACACAAGCATTCGGCGGGTGAGACTGGGTGAGTATTGCTTCGGCTTCTATTACACCATAACACACGCCACCTGAGCTTGTTTAAGGACCGTGTGATGTGCTATAATGTGTGGTCAGAGTCCGTGCCATCATGGCCGACAAATGAGCATATTCTAAGTCTTCAAATTGTTCACTCAAGCACGAGACTTTGTCAGCATCGTAATTTCCTACACAATGCCAAGAGAAAGGATTCGTATTGCAGATCCTTCTTTTTTTCATTTGTAAAAGTACTCAGTTATTTAATCGACAAAAGAACAAACAAAAACTAAACATTTCTGAAGATGCCGGGGTTCGGACCAAGGGTCATTTCACGTTCAAAGCGAACGCTCTGCTACTGACCTACATCCTATATCCCAAAATACTACATCCATGCAGATAATCCAATCCGTGTCGAATATGAGTGAGGTTTTAAGCAAAAAAGATAATTAGATTCCTTTATAATTGCCTTTCGTGAAATGTGTTCAGTCAGAAGTCTTAATATATTGTGTTCACTATAAAGATGTGCCAGTCTGAATACTAATCAGAGGTTATAGTATAAACAATATACGCTATGCAGGTGACCATGTATTGATGGCGAATAATGCAAAAAATTCCACAACAATTGTTGGACATTAAAGTAACAGAGATTGCAAGCAAAGAACTCTCCTTGATTATCAAGAAAATAGAAACAATGGTGTTATCAAAGAAAAGAAAAAGTGATACCAAAATGTTAAATGGAAACAGAATGGAAACTCCTTAACCAAGTGGATAATTTTAAATACCTGGAGGGAATTTATAACATTAGATGGAAGGTTCACAGCAGAGATTAAGAACAGAATAAGGCAAACAAAAGTTGCATTTCAGAAAATGAAACGTATCTTTGTTGAAATGCTATTTGAAACCTAATTTGCTATAAATCAGTTAATCTTGGAATGTAAATGAACAAATTAGAAAGAACTTGGTAGCAACAGAGATGTGGTTCCTAAGACGAATGTTGCGAATTTCTTGAACTGCCAGAGTAACTAAGAATGAAAGTGGCTATTGAAACTAGAACATTGTATGCAACAATAAGAAAGAGACAAACAACTTTCTTTGGTCATGCGATGAGAAGAGAGGTACTGGAGAACATGGTGACGACTATAAATATCGAGGGGAAGAGAGGCAGAGGCCGACCAAGAGAAATGATGCTGGACGGACTTAGACGGTGGCATGGAGGAATATCAGCAGCAGGTTTGATCCAGAACACCAAAGACCGAGATCTGTGACGAGACATAAACGCCAATTCCAGCTGGCATGGCACTTGATTATGATGATGATGATGATGATGATGATGATGACGATGATGATGATGATGATGATGATGATGATGATGATGATGACGATGATGATGATGATGATGATGATGATGATGATGATGATGATGATGGTGGTGGTGATTATGATGCATTTTATCTCCGCGGCCTTGTTGTATTTGCAAAAATAAAGTAAAACACACAATTATATTATCGCGTTATTACCATCTTTAGACAATAATCAACGTCAAATTAATATCCTGTGTGGATGAAACTATTATCAGCCGCTATTTGTGGCTGACTCAGTAACAGGATTGTTAATCTGAGCCAGAGATGTACCCTAATATAAATTCTCTTTGAGGTTAAACGGGGTAGGGGTAATGGTATATTCGAAATCGGAGTCGAACACACAATAAACATTACTACCCTTAATCACGCTATTAGTATTACCCTCTAAGTACAACAATTTTCCTTCAAATAAATATCCTGTGTGGGTGGAATCTTGATCAGCCGCTATTTGTGGCTGATTCAGCGGCAGGATTATTAATCTGATCCAGGGATGGACCCTAATATAACTTAACTTTGATGTTGAACAGGGTACGGTTAATGGTATAATCGAAATCTAAAAACACACAATGCACCATGTGAATACACACTGCTTTGTACGAAACAAAACTACAGTATAAGGAATAAATTTTTTTTACATAGTGGAAAAGGACATAACAACAGAACAGTTATTTCAAGGGACATTACTAAAAGTAGTATAAATGTATTGTGTGATTTAAATAAGTATAGTATTTGACTGAATCTTTTATAAAACCAAAAAATCAAAACAAAACATTTTTACAGAAATTAGTGACAGTTACATGTAGCGGAAATAATGGGAAATAATGTTGTCATCTTAACAGTTTTTGTTAAAGTAATGACATTATTTTACATATATGAGAGGCTTATAACTAATTGTTATATTTCTCATCGATATTACATTAATTTTTTTTAAATCCTATTAATGAGGTTGATTGCTTCCTTCATAACCAATTTTTATCCGGCCCGTAAGAGGCCATATTTAATTCAGCCGGTGAATGTCAAGGTTACACTCCGTTTTTGTCTGAAATTGTTATTCTAAATGATACTGTGTCCTTTCCTCTGGAAATGCATTTAAAATAGTGGAAAAGGACATAACAACATAACAGTTATTTTAGGGGGCATTACTAAAAGTATTATAAATGTATTGTGTGATTTAAATAATTGTAGTATTTGTCTGAATCTTTTACAATATTTTTAAAATAGAAATTAGCGAAAGTTACATGCGGTACTATAAATATTGGGAAATAATTCTATGTCATCTTCACAGTTTGTGTAAAAGTAATGGCATTATTTTACATGTATGAGAGTCTTATAACTAATTTTTCTATTTCTCATCGATATTACATTAAATTGTTTAATCCTTTTAATGAATGTAATGTAAACAGCTAGATTCTTAAAAAAAAATTTTGTCCGGCATGTAAGAGGCCATATTTAATTCAGCCGTTAAATGCCAAAGATATATTGCTTTTTTGTCTGAAATTGACATTCTAAAGAATACTTTTCTCTGGAAATTTACTTAAAATAGTGGAAAAGGGCATAACAACATAAGTTATTTCAAGGGGCATTACTAAATGTAGTTGTTGTTGTTGTTGTTTGTCCATCAAGAATGATGATGACCATTCATTTCATCCAGTGGGGTTGAAGGTGTGGAGCCGTGGGTTCTAAGATGGCTGATAAGGCCTATTTTGGCTCGAAATGTTCTTTGACAATGTGGACAAAGAATGCTTGACGTCTCTGGAGGAGGATTTCCTGCAGTGGTTTTTCTGTCCTGCCTTTTCTTCACAGCTCTTGCAGTCCTGGTTGCCTCACATATAACTGCACCTTTGCGCAATGATGCACGCCACGAATTTCGATCTCTGGCTGCAGCCTCCCAGGTGTCATGATGAATTCCAAAAGCATTCAGTGAAATTTTCAGAGTGTCTTTAAAACGTTTCCTCTGGCCACCTTGGGAGCGTTTACCACAACGCAGTTCGCTGTAAAAAATTCGTTTAGGGAGCCTGTGATCTGGCATGCGAGTCAAGTGACCAGCCCAGCGAATCTGATTCTTCATCAGTAGAGTGTGGATACTGGGTATGGATGCTCTTTCTAGGACTTCAGTGTCTGGAATCTTGTCTTGCCATTTAATCTTCAGTAGCTTCCTTAGGCAGACTGTGTGGAAGTGGTTTAATTTCCTAGCGTGTCGCTGATAAACAGTCCAGGTTTCACAAGCATATAGCAGTGTGGATAATACAACTGCTTTGTAGACTTTTAGCTTTGTTTGCAGGCTTATTCCAGTTCTGTCCCATACATTCTTGTACAGTCTGCCAAAGGCTTGGGGGGTACGGGGTGTCAGGCATTGGTAGCACCTTTGGTAAGGATGGCTCTCATGTCCTTTCAGGACCCATCCCCCACTGGTCCAAGTCTGACACCCAGCTCGTGCCTGTGGCTCCTAGTAGCTGTCAGCATGCGACAGCGGCCACCCCCCGGGCAACAGCTGTGAGTGGCTGGCTAAACCAGGCATGGGTATCCGATTTGGTGTCAAACCAAGAGGTAAACTAGGGTATGCCTACCCAGCATGTGAAGACAGGATTCGGCAGACTGCGCGGAAGAAATCATTCCTGATTCAACGGGCAAAACGGCGTTTACCTGCAAAGCGTTGTGGAACGTAATGAGCACGGCAAGGCACGTAGAGCGCCCTGGTCATCCACTGCACCTGTATTCGTCTCCAATCGTCTCGACTTGTCTTGCCACTGGACTCAGATGGACTCAGGCGAGAGAGTGAGGTCGACGAATTGCGCAACTCTTCCTCACTTTAATCCAAGTCATCGCGCAAGTCATTCTTCATCCAACGTCACATATCGTCACCGATAAGAAAGAAATCCTCCAACGCTGGGCAGAGCATTTCAGCAAAATCTTAAATGCAACTTCCTTCTTCGATGATGAAACCATCAATTGCCTTCCTCACGTTCCCACCAATGAGACTCTTGATGACCTGCCAACCATAGTGGAAATAAACAAAGCCATCCAGCAACTCTCCAGCGGCAAGGCACCTGGCCCTGACTCCATCCCAGCAGAGATATACAAGGCAGGTGGGCCGGTCCTAACAGAGCAGCTTCACCGAGTCTTCACAAACATATGGATGAACGAGACCATGCCACAAGATTTTAAGGACGCGTCAATAGTCCACCTTTACAAACGTAAAGGAAACCGCCAATCCTGTGACAACCACCGAGGCATCTCCTTGCTTTCAATTGCAGGGAAGATACTCGCCAGAATTCTTCTCAATCGCCTCACAGCCCATCTCGATCAAGGTCTTCTTCCTGAGAGTCAATGTGGCTTCAGAAAAGAACGTGGAACTGTTGACATGATAATATATAGGTATAAATGGTAATGGTAATGGTAATGGTAATGGTAAAAAGGTATAAATGTATTGTGTGATTTAAATAATTGTAGTATTTGAATCTTTTTACAAAAATTTTTAATAGAAAGTTATATGCAGTATAAGTTGAATTGAGAGAATTTTACATGTATAAGAGTCTTAAAACTAATTTTTTCTAATTCTCATCAATATTAAATTACTTTTTTCTTCTGATCATTTTAATGAATGCAATCTGGATAGCTGCATTTTAAACAAATTGTTGCCCGGAGTGAAAAAAAACATTAAGAATGATGATGACCATGCAATTCATCCAGTGCGGTTGAAAGTATGGGGCCATGAGTTCTAAGATGGACGCTTTTTCTAGAACTTCAATGTCTGGGATCTGTCTTGCCATTTAATCTTCAATAACTTCCTAAGGCAGACTGTGTGGAAGTCGTTTAATTTCCTAGCATGTCGCTGATAAACAGTCCATGTTTCACAAGCATATAGCGGAAAAAACCATAACCTGTATACAGAAGGCAGTACATATACAGTGGCCTAACGTGAGATCTCAACCGGAAACATTTATATTAACTTAAAGTTAAGACATTGTAGTACGTTATTCTTTATAATTGATATTCTAAAGGATACTGTGAATTGTATATGGAATTATTATTACCGAAAACAACAAGTTATAGACATGTATTCCAATGTTACTGCAACTGCAGTTCCAAAAGACGACTACGAAGTCCAGCAGCTTCACCAGCCTGGTACGATAGTTTGCTCGATTACTGGCCTTGGGGCCGCTGTTAAATCAACACCTGTATTTATTCTTTGTGCCTTAACTGGTCCAGGAGGTAGCCTTCTGGGGATTCGTCGACATGCATGGGTTCGAGGTTCCCACTAGGTGGTACTTTCACCTGTCACCAGAGGCGCAGAAAGCCGTGTTTGAAAGTTGCAGGGTAAAATGCTCTCTTTAATAAGCCTACACATAGACATATCACTAGAGCACCTAGAGAAAGAACTCACCATTCTTGTGTAACCATTCACTGGTTACCTGTCACTATTACTCCCGAAGGAGTTAAAACACAGGTTAGCAGTATTACAGAGGACGACAAGGCTTAGGTTTCAGGTTACAAAATGGGGCTGGCAAGTGGGGTGCATTCTCCAACCCCACCCCCCCCCCCCAAAAAAAAAAAAAAGAAATCCCCCACTACATACGGATCTACACCATTAATATTACTAAAAATAATCACAAAGTATTTATTGCGATGCCGGGGAGAAAGACCAATTGGCAAATAAATGTCCTAGTAGACGACCACTCGTAAAAGACACTCCTCCACAGAAAAGAAGAGAACTGATACAAACTTTCAATAGTAAAATCAACACACAAGAAGACAGGAACACGCGAGAAAATAACACACACGAAAACAACCCAAAACATGAAGACTGGCGGTTTTCGAATCGTCTATAATCCAATGAAGAGAATAAGGGCAAACAGAAGACTTCTACAGTCAATACACAGTTTTGAGACAGTAACAGACGATATATCACCTACTAGATACGTACCGGAAATGAAGGTAAGCATCAAAGACATTACAGACAAGACAAAGGGAAATTAATAAGAAGAAGAACTAGAGGGGAAACAAGTACAAGACGAAGAAGACGTGTACAGCATACCAGAAAATCTCTTTGTATACACCGACACAAGTGATAAGAATGTGCATCAAGATGATCCTTTTGTGTAAACTTTTCTGACTGAAAACTTGCTCGCTAGACGTCCTTATCATGGATAACAACTTGGCGTGCAAATTTTATATATTCATTAAATCTCTTTTATTTGTTTATACTAAAATTACAATGACTAGTGATTTATTTATTCTTACTGTAAACATGTGTGGTATACGTACATAATTACAACACATCCTTACTCTTATAAACAAACACAAGCCAGACATTATACTATTACAAGAAACAAACATATGTTCAAAAACTTTCCCACAACATATCAAATTGCTAGGCCTCAAACATTCATGCATTAGTTTAGGCATACACAAAATTGGATCAGGAACAGCTATTCTGCATTCATCAGGTGGGATAATGTTAGAACACACACGAATGACCAGGCACGAATCTGCATAATACTGGTAGAAAATAGTATACATTCATACACCATAGTGATCATACATGATCACGATATTACAATGATCGACCAATTGTTTACCAAGAATTAGATGCCCGGCTAACACAAACATACAGAGGAGTAAATGTGATTCCTGCAGGGGACTTCAATCTTGTACTCTCAGATTTGGATATTGTAGGGGCAGGAAAGGCAGGAATCAAGACACAATTAAGGAGAAATAACAGGAATGGAATGCACAAACTGGATATACTGCAAAATACCATAGACATAAACAATTTAACAGACGCTTTCAGACACAGACAACCTGATAACATTGCAACAAAACTCAAAAATAGGGCAAACAACAGATCAGTCTGACTAAACAGAATATAAACACATGTACACACCACATACTACACACAAAACTCATACAAGAAACATTACAATACACAGATCACAAAGCATTACTAGCATATATCACCACATACACTATAAATGTACGGCCCTCAAAACGATCACCACATTGGAAATTCAGCAACACACTATTCCAGCACATAGGTTATGTACAACACATGGCACACCTCATTCTCACATAAACTAATATTACACCTGACGAAAACATAACACAATCTTGGGATCTACTAAAGAACACAATATGTAATAGAACACAACAATTCGCATCCAGCATACACAAAAGCAGGCTAAAGCAAGAGTACATAATTCAAACTGTAATTCGTCTTACAAAGCAGTCTGACAGGAATGCACGACACCTACACACACTAGTAACAATTAAGAGAACACCAGCAACACAAATTATGTGGTGCACTCCTTAGAACTACACTCACTACCATATCACAAGAAACTTCCAGCAAACAACATCTGGCAATAGAACAAAACGTACAACGCAACAGACAAATAGTAGCAATAATAAACATACAAGGAAACACGCAAACAGAGGCCTCACATATATTAGAAACAATCAATCAATACTACACTGTCACTGTCACACACACACAAAACTATCATTTACTGTCAATATAGTACCTTGCGGTGTATGACAGTGGGTCTTGATCCTGAGGAATTAAAGCCGCCTGGCTAGTACAGTCGCTGCGATCTCTGCAGGTTAGGGATTTCGTTTTGCCCCCGACAGAAGAAAAAAAACTCCACACCTTACCGAGGATTCAAACCCGGGTCTCCCGAAGGAAAATCCGGCATTCTAGCCACTCGGCCAGCCGCTCCTCTCAGTACTACACTGACCTATATAAAGCAGAACTAACCAACACACAAACACAAAATAGGCTCTTACAATACACAAAGAAACTAGCTGACACAGATAAACACATACTAGACGTAGAGCTTACATTAGCAGACATAACACACGCACTCAGTCATATGCAAAAAGACAAAACCCCAGGACCAGATGGACTCACTGTAGAATTATATAAAATAAAGTTAGTTGCATATCCTTTACGGGTCTTAGCATTCAACCACAGTATTTTTCGGTTATTCGTGATTCCTGGGAAAGTTTACGTTCAGTAAGTTGCCATTGCTTTCTAAACGACCAGCACCCATACCATTTCATTAAAAAAAACAACGCAAGGCGATCTACTGCCAGATTTCCCATATCTGTGTTTCGAACGCGGCGTGCGGGATTTCGAACTGGGTACCTAACCCATTCGTCACCAGGACCAGATAGATTCATTGTAGAATTCTACCAGCACTTCTTTCCTATCCTATGCAGCTTCCTTCTAAAAGTCTACCAAGAAGCTTTTCACAAATAAGAACTCCCCAACAGTTGGAATATTTTATACATAACACTAATACCTAAAGACAACACAAACAAAACACTGCTGAAAAACTATAGACCCATCTCATTATTAAGCACATGTACAAAATTCTAGCAAAATCACTTTCAAAAAAAACAAAAAAAAACCTTCATGCCATCCTTCATACACCCAGACCAACACTGCAGTATTCAATGCATTAACATACATCAACATACACACTTCATTAGAGATTTCATTACATACACCGACCAGAAAGATTGCCCATCCTCCTCCTTATCGCTAAACCATGAGAATGGGAGAAGGCTTTTGACAGAATATCGCACTCATACTTAAACATAACACAAGCACTCTGCAACATATGGCAGTACTACAGAGCGTGGATACAAATCTTGTATAAAAATATTAAAAGTAAGGTAATGGTGAATCATTCACTCACTGCCAGTTTCATGATCACAAGATCTGTCGGACAAAGGTGGCACTATCATCAATCTTATATATATATTCACACTAGAACCACTCTTAGAAGCAATTAGACAGAACACCAACATTAAAGGAATATTCATACAAAAGTTAGGAGAGTGGAAACTAAATTGCTTTGTTTGTGTTCTACAACCAACACATCCATAGCAAACATACTTCACACCTTCAGCTTGGTGAAGGAATTGGGGCCAGGATAAACATACATAAATACAAAATAATGGGTCTGGGAAAGTGGAAGAATAAAGAGAATTTGTTCGTCGGTATCGTGATGACGGTTAGAATCAGCAGTGGTTCGAATCGCATCGGTAAACTACTGAGCGTAATCTTGCCAAGAAATCAACATACAGCTGAAAGATGCTGGTGTTGACAGCGATGTCCTGTAAAGGATATGCAAAAAAAAAAAATTGTAACCGTCACAGACAACATGAACATATAAGGGATAATATTTCCACGCAATCCCAGACAAACACACACAGAAACATGGCATTCACTGACAAAACAAAACAGCAATAATTTTTGGAAGAGGCGCAGTTGTAAATACCTTCATCATTCCTAAGATAATATATTTATTTACAGTGTTAGATCACCCAAAGCAGTCAATCACAGACAAAACTACTTGTAGTATTAGCAGAATTCTTTTTTTTTTTTGGTCGCATATCCTTTACATGACATCGCTGTCAACATCAGCATAGTTCAGCTGAGTGTAGACACAATGATCAGCCGCTATTTGTGGTTGACTCAGTCGCAGGATTATTAATCTGAACCAGGAATGGGCCATAACATAACTTCTCTTTGAGGTTTAACGGGGTCGGGTAATGATATAATCGGAATCGAAAACCACACAATGCACATTGTGAATGCACTGTTGTGTATGGAATAAATATTAAACCACATTAAAAGGAATTCATATAATTAGAAGTGCAACGGGACATAACAACATTCCAGTTTGTTCCAAGGGACATTACTAAAAGAACTATAAATATATTATGTAATGTAAATAATTTTGCTGTTTTTCTTAATCTTTTAGTATATTCTCATAGAATTTAGCGACAGCTTTATGGATTACATGTAATGATATAAAGAATGTTTAGTTATCTTCAAAGTTTGTATACAAGTCATGGCTGTATTTTACAGGCGTGAGAATCTTATAACTCATTGTTTTTTCCCACTCTCGATATTACATAATAAATTGTATCCTTTCATTTACATTTTCCTGGTGATAGATATCCGACTTTTTGATCGGCCTATAAAAGGCCAAATATCCTTACCAAAATAGGTTCTTACTATAAATAAAGT
>JACEFZ010022365.1:0-15756 GCA_014155875.1 Cepaea nemoralis
TTGAGAAACCCTTTTTTGGAAGGGAAAAACGCCTATAATACCCACAGGTTCCAAAAAAACGCACGCACTTCTTTTACGTTCTTTGGGGAAGGGGTTTAATTCTCAAATAATTTTAACCTTATTTTGATGGGTTTAATTCGTCTCTATTAATAATATACCCCAAAAAATTTGTTTTTTTTTTTTAAAAAATTCGCATTTACTAAGTTTCGTTTAACATCTTTGTATTCTTAATCTGTCGAATACTATTTTTTACATGTTTTAAGTGATCATCTATTTTCCCCTGCTGTTTTTAAATTAAAAGTCACTATATTTTCCCCAATTGAAAATTTTTTTGCATACCCTTTTAAAACTTGTTTGATTAATAGAATATAAACGAGGGCCCGCTGTAAGAACTAAAAAAAGGCATTCTTTTAAAAATTGTAAAAAACCCCTCGTGTGTACAAAAAGCCCTTTTTTTTGGGGGGCTGGGGACATAGGAATAACCAAAACCCTGATTTTGCATCTAACGTGGGAAAAAAGAAAGTAGACCCATTAAGAAAAACCCAAAAAAATTCATCAATCACGGGCAAGGGTACCCCTAGATTCTTAGTGATTTTGTTAAAACCCCCTGTAGTCCCCAACAGAATCATTTGAACCATTAGAATTTTTGGGCCGATGACCCATCGGAGATAAACCCTTCTGACTTCGATCTTGTTATTATTCCTGCCCCAGCATGGCTTCTATTTCCTTTTTTTAAAAAACTTCCCCCTTTTTCCTTTAAGGGTGTTCCCATACGGTTTTAAATAATTGGTGGATGACCCAAATATCTACCATTGGAACTGGACTAGTCCTTCCCCAAATTTTAAACATTAATTGAAAAACGTCTTGGGTTTTCCACCAATTTTTCTAATTTTCTTTATTTTTCCGGGGGGGGCTTTTTTTGGGGAAAAAATTCTTTTTCTCTTGGCCCCTTTTTCAACGTACCCATTTGAGAGGGGTATTTTTAAAATTAGGGGTCAAAATTATCATTTCGTCTTTCCAAGCTTCTTTTTTTACATTTCGGGCATTATTTCTAACCAGGGGGGGGTTTCTGAATTTAATCATTTCCCAATATGTTTTTCTTTTTCTATAGTTAACATGGATCCCTCATTAACGTACTTTAGCGATTACAAAACCTCAAAATTTTTTAAATTTTTTTTCCCGGTTTTGGGGTTTAGGGGGCACACGGGGAAAGCTGAGATTTTTATCTAATACTTTTAAACCCATCGGTGACTTCTAAGCCGGGGTTTCCTTATTTTTTCTCTCCCAATTCCGTTATTTTAACTGTTTTTTTTCCCCCAACCGAAAAGTACGGTTTTTTTTATTTTGCCTGTTTTAAATTTAAACCTTTTGGTTGGGGTTTAAAAATTCAGGGGCTTTTTTGACTCAACTGGGGGCGAAAATGCATATCCTTTTTCCCAAATCTACGAAAAACCCCCGGGAATTTTAATTTAGGCAAACCCCCAAAAAAAAAAGGCTCCCCCCCAATTTTTCAATAAAAAATTTTTCTCCCCCAATATCATATTTCTATTTAAATCCTTGACCACATGGAAAATATGCCTAAAAATTTACCCCTCCTAATTTAAAATTTTTTCATCGTTTGTCCAAGCACTTCAAAATTTGGTCCAGTTACCGAATGAAGATTCTCCGGGGTTCTAAATATTTTAAAATTTTTTTAATTTTTTCGATATAAAAATTTTTCCCTTTAATCACGTTAACTTGCGCTCCCAAAGTCAACTAATGTTCTAATTTTATTTTTCCCCCTATTTCTATTTACATGAACTAGGATCAACCTATTTAGTGACAACCTTTTTTATCCCCCCAAAATTTTTGAGGCCAGTTTTTTATTTTTTTTATTTCTAAATGTCCTAATACTCATCAGGGGGGGTTTTTAATATATTGTTTCTTTTTTTTGGGATTTTTTACTATTCCCCCCTTACTCCCGATCCTGTTCATTTTGGGCGGGTTTCCCCTTTTCCCCTTTTGTTTTCCTGCCCTTCAAAAATTCTCCCCGCACTTCCCATAATTCCCATTTGCTGATCTACTATTTACATTTTCTTTCTGTGACTAGTCTGAGCACCCCCCATTACTTTGGGTTTTCCCGATGGGAAAACGTCTGTTATCACAGAAGCAAAAAAGGGCCCCCACGTTGGTGGCACCCCAAAAAAACCACAATTGTTTTTATTTTTGTTACCTACCATGTTTCTTACAGTTTTTTTCTCACTTGCCCTTTCCTCTACCTTGTTTATATACGTTACTGTTTCCTTGTACCATCTGTATTTTCTCCTCGCTCCTCTCCATTCATATCTATACTGTCCTATTTCCATTGGTTCTTCAATTCTATTTTCCCTGAACTACTACCTAACTCTCGTCCACCCTAAATTTCTAAACCCTCTCCTCAAGCTTTCTTCTTGTATAGCGATATCTACAGCTTGTGAAAACCCTTTGCAGGATTCTCTCTCAAAAATTTTAAAAATTTCAATCCATCGCCCTAATCCCATCAAAAAAAAACCCCCACCAACATCCTTTTCCACTTCTTCAGCTCGTACATTCTGTCCCAAAAATGACTCTTCAGCTAAATTGTTTAAACCCTATCACTGTATAGCGGGCACTTTCTGTAGTATTTTGTCTCGTTTTGTCGCATACTGAGAATGCGTGTTGGGGCCCAGTAAATTTCGATATTTATGTGCCAGGTCGTTTTTGAATTTTTCCCCGGTTTCACCTCCTCCAGCTTCTAGCTTTCTTCTTATATGGTCAGAAACAGGACTTGTACTAGTTCTATATGCTAAATTCTTTTTATCCTCATCCGTAGCGTTCACTAGATAAGCATGTTTCTCAATAGAAATAACCATTCTTAAATTGGTTCGCCTGTCCATTAAATCTCTCGACTCACTAATTTCACTTTGCTGTCTTAAAAACTGCGTCCAACTTTGATATTGCTCCACCCCAAATCCACTCAGTACTTTAGAAAAAACCTGGGCCTCCATCCTAAAAAATCTATAATGGAAAGCACCAAGCAAATAATATACTAATATTTTAAGACAAAATTATTTTAAAGTAAGCAGCAAGAAAATTCTGTTCAAATTTAGTATGCTTTTTAATTAACCTAAAATTATCCATTACCCAAACTTGATGAAAGAGGGTTTCCCAAACGACAAACTTGATGAAAAAGGTTCCAATCGACAATCTTGATGAAAGAGGTTCCAATCGACAATCTTGATGAAAAAAGGTTCCAATCGACAATCTTGATGAAAAAGGTTCAATCGACAATCTTTATTAAAGAGTTTTCCCAAACGACAATCTTGATGAAAAAAGGTTCCAATCGACAATCTTGATGAGAGGTTCCAATCGACAATCTTGATAAAAGAGGTTCCAATCGACAATCTTGATGAAAGAGGTGCCAATCGAAAAATCTTGATTTAAAGAGGTTCTAATCGACAATTTTGATGAAAAGGGGTTTCCCAAACGACAATTTGATGAAAGAGGTTCCAATCGACAATCTTGATGAAAGAGGTTCCATTCGACAATCTTGTGAAAGAGGTTCCAATCGACAATGGCAGTGGAAAGGTCAGTTCAAAAACAATTGAAACAAATTTGATTGAGAAAAGTTGAACATATTTGAGCCTTTCACTTAGCTGAAGTGACTGTTGACCTTGGTTCGAGAAATTTACTGGTCCAGAAAGTGGGAAAAACGACCTTGATTCAACCTCAAAAAGTCCAGTGAGCTGAGACCACGCTCATAAATGGTTTTCATCCTCGAGATTTCGCTTTCCAATTGGAGCTGATCGTTCGGCTTTTTAGAGGATAATTTATTTCCCGAGGTACAAGGTTAATTTACAAGTTGTAAGATGCATCTAGCGGTTTACGACATCATTTAAAAATTTCGATGTAAAACAGCAATTCTTGACTTCAACAAAAAGCAGCGTAAGTCAGCGATCAAGGCACTGTATATTGGTGAGTCAGGTATATCAAAAAATATCGGTTTTCTCTATGAACAAGATTAAGCAAACCTCCTGAACTTTGACTAAGATCCACTTAGCAAACCCCCGGGAAATCACAACCCAAATACCCCTTTGGGGGGGCTTTCAGTTGCTGCTCTCTCATAATCTACTTGAGAAAACCCATAACATCCGTCTCCAAGGGCGCAGACCCAAAAAAAATCTTCGCTTGAAATCAACAATTTTCCGCGACGACCCATGTTGGAGTCTTGAGGTGACCCCGGGACCAAAACAGCCTGTAAACAGTACAGGTGATACGATAAGGCCCCCGTGTATAGTGGAGGGGTCGTGTCGATATAGTGGGGCAAGTCTCGTCATTATATAAACATGCGTTTATTGATTGAAATAATACATCTTCAAACTGGTGAAAGTTAATTACAGACATGACTTTCTGAGCAACCGGCTCCATACTCTCATAAGTCAATGGCGCAACTCCAACCGCTTCCAATTCTTGTGCGCTCACGTCAACCACGAGAGTATTCGGGGTTACGGAGAAAGGTGCTAACGCCTTCGGCCAGGGAGACCGGCTATATATATATATATATATATATATATAGTATATATATATATATATATATATATATATATATATATATATATATATATATATATATATATCCCGAATGCTGTGATGTCGGTTCCTAAATCGACCAATCAATCAATCAATCAATCATTAATATATGTATATAGTTAGTGCTCGACTTACGACCACGATCGGTTCCGACAGACCGGTCGTAACACGATTTGGTCGTAAGTTGAGTACGCTATGTGCTCGGTAATGTGAAGTGATGTTATAAAAATATTTCAGTTAAATTATACCATAAATGTCTTTTGTTATTGTTATAAATCATAATTTTCGATGTTCATTTTGTGCCATTTGTATCATCTCTACACCATTTTGTTTCTTATTTTTACATCGTCAAGTTTAAGAAAAACACTGCATTAACTGTACATATACAACTGGTTTAATATTTGCAAAACATACAAATTACAGGTGTGGAAAATACTATAGGAAACATTTTCCCAATCGCAAAACACATCAAATTGTCATTAACATCAGAATATATAAACATGTATGTATATATTCCGGTCTCCGTTGCAAAGGCTTATGGACGCGATGTCGTAAGCCCGCTTACCCGCGTTCGAAACACAACTGCGACCGATTTGGCAGTAGACCGTGTTGCGCTGGGCTTCAACGAGTTGGTATGGGAGCCGGTCGTTCAGAAAGCAATGGTAAACTACTGAACGTAAACTTGCAAAGACATCAACAACAGAAGTAAAATGCTGGTGTTGATGTCGATGCCCTGTAAAGAGAATATGCAATATAATTATCGGCTGCCTTTTGTCCTTGGCTGTATGATGTGATCCACTCCCACCCGTTTTACACTGATTACTCTGACAATGTCACATATGTGGTCAATAAAACCCGCTGCTATATGTAATATTAGTGGCACCTTGCCGTCTTGACAGACCATAGTTTGTTACATTGTGCTTCAAAAAGACATAATAACTACAACCCATGGCGGTAGCGAATGTGACTGATAAGGTCAATTCGCGCTGTAAATGTTCGTTCCACAGTGGATGCATGTGAACACATGGTCATTTCCACCATCATGCACCATTTTACGTCTCACACGCTCAGTGTGTGACTTATCAGCAATAATATTCTCCTTTGTCTTTATTCCATTTCTGATATTTGCCCTCCATGCAACACGTTCAGCGGCGACCTTACTCCCAGTCTGCATTATCAATGTCTTTATCAATTATATCCCGCTTACACTCATCATTGTATCGTAGTAGAGGCCGACCCTGAGATCTCTTACCATTCACCAAAAAATATGTCCTTTGGTATTCTACCATCATCCATCTCCTAACGTGTCCTATCCATTTAAGTCTACAAAGACTGAGCATGGAATATGCCGTCACACAACCTGATCTTTCCAATACTTCAGTATTTGTGATTTTGTCTTGCCACTTAAATAAAGTGAAATAGAGATAGAAGGGAAAATTCTTCACCAAGTGGATAGTTTTAAATATCTAGGGACATTTATAACATCAGATGAAAGATGCACAAGAGAGATCAAGAGCATAATAGGGCAAGCAAAGGCTGCATTTAAAATAAAATGAAGAATATCTTATGCAATAAGTCGCTATCATTGAATGTAAGAAAGAGAGAGCTAAGCTGCTATACAGAACCTGTTTTGCTGTATGACTGTGAATCTTTGAATATAAATGAACAAATTAAGAAGAGATTGGAAGCAACAGAGATGTGGTTCCTTAGACCAGGAGTCACCAAACCACGGCCCGCGGGCCGGATCCGGCCCGCGACGTCATTTCATCCGGCCCGCCGACGGTACTCGAACTTGCTTGATATAACGTATGAAACACGAGATGTTGTGATACAATTTAAATGTAAATATTATGTTTAGAATAATAGGAGATCTTCACACGTGCGGAGACCTCCTGGCTGCTCTAGGCTGTTTATTTAGGCGGTCATATTTATATATTTTGCAAACCTTATTATGAGATATATTCTATTACTAAATGAAGCCACCTGCCGCGGCTCTACAAGAGTATGGAGTAGCATATCCCATGATACCCTAGTAAAAAAATGCACAGGATGCTGGGATGTTGTGTTGGCGTGCCTATAAGAGCCCAGTCACGCCATGTTCCCGCCTCTTTGGCCTTGAGAAAAACTGAGGCCGAAGAGATGCTGATGTCTAATTTTCAGCAGAGGGTTTGAACTCATCCCTCTGAGCCACTACCAAGCAGATGGGCGAACATGCCCCAGGCACGGCAGAGCGTGGCCACTGTTTTTCTAGACCGTAATTGAGAGGACAGACAGGCCCTGTGAAGATCCAAAAAATCCAAGAAGATCTTGATTGTGGATTGACGATTATCTGCTGTGGGGTGAGTTTTTAATGAACCTTTATAGTTTAAGTAGGAATATGGGAATAGAATAGCTATGTCTGTGCCTGAGAACAATAATGGAGGGGGATATGCCTGGGAAGAGATTGAAATGAAGGCTCAAAGAGAAGACGGGTGCAGGATGTGGCGGATGATCTCTAGATGGGTGTATCTGAAGCGGGGCATCTTGCTTATGATCGAGAGGTTTTCCGGAAGGTTGTTATGGGAGCGAGGTTCTGCAAAGAACATGCTACTGAATGAATGACCTTTGTTCCATCTTGTTATCTGATAATTGCTGGTGTTGTTTATCAGACTACAGTTACAGTGTTGGATGATTATCCATGCTGTGATGGAAGATCTCCGGTACTGTATTGGATGACTACCCATGCTGTGATGGAAGATCACCGGTACTGTGAAAGATGATCATGTGTATGTTTATTCATGGGGATGCCTATTTTTTCATTGCATTTAATCATGAATTTTTATTTTTTTAAATTAAGGCATTGGCATTATTAATCTGATGTTGTTGTATCTTTTCAATTACATTATTCTGATTCCCTGTACACGGACCTGAATTTCTTCTGATATCTCTAAATCTTGTATTTTCTTGTTAGCCGTAGAGATAGAATGAGATTATATTTGTCCTCTTATTCCTCTCTTCTTCTACGGCTCATAAGCAGTCAGTTTTGTGCTATTATCTCTATCATCTCTGTGTGGCTACGCAAAGGTACCTATAAACTGTATATGTCCTTTGATGAGCCGTGGCTTCACCAGTGACCCCTAGTCCTCTGCTTTTCTTGTGTTTCAGTGGGATTTTAATTTTGTTTCTAATGTAATGTCTTTTTTTCAGATCCCGTGTACTTCACCCTTAATTATGGCTACTAGGAAAAGAAAAGTGGACGCCGAGTGTCGATTTTTCAATGAAGAATGGGGAGTAAAGTACTTCTTTGTGGAAACAAAGGAGCAGAAAACCAGTTGCGTAATATGCAGCGAAAGTGTTGCCGTATTGAAAGAGTACAATCTTCGGCGCACTTCTCAACAAAACATCTATAAACATATTAAACGTTTTCTGGAAAGTTACGCTCTGGGAAATATGAGAACATTAAACGTGGTTTTGAAACACAAAGGTCTTCACGAGAAAATTTGCTGAAAATGAATCTGTCACTTGTACAAGTTACAAAATAGTGTAGATGGCAGAACGAGAAGACCGTTTACTGATGGCAACTTCACGAAATAGTGTATGATGGAAGCAGCAAATGACTTGTGTCCTGAGTAAGCCGCTTTATTTGGGACCATCAGCTTTTCGACAAGTTCAGTTGTGCGGAGAACAGACGAACTTGGAGAGAAAATAGGGCGACAGAAATGCGAGAAAGCTAGAAACCTGTGGTATTCTCTGGCGCTGGATAAGTCTACTGATCTCTCGAGTACGTCACAACTTCTCGTGTTCATTCGTGGTGTCAAGTGGATTTTCAGATGACGGAAGAGTTGGCACCCGTTTGGAGCATGCATGGAACAACAACTGGGAAAGTGCAAACAATTTTGCAAGACTATAACCTTCAGTGGAATCAGCTTCGAGGGTTTACAGTTCTTGGAGAAAAAATAACATGGCTAGGAGTGAGGGAGGGTCTGATGGAGCAGATCAGGACTCAGTTGGAAGATTTGCAAATTCCGGGGGATCTGTTCATACACCGCATCATACATCAGCAAGTACTCTGTGGGAAAGACTTAGATATTTATTGTGTACTGAAACCAGTCGTTTCTGCTGTGAACATCATTCGAGAACATGCACTCATTCACCAACAGTTCCAGGCTTTTCTTGAATAAATTGATTCTGAATTCTGTGACTTGCCTTATCACACATCAGTGAGGTGGCTCAGCTGCGGTAAAGTCCTGCTTCGGTTTTACAAGCTCCGAAACGAAATAGATGTTTTCCTCATTGAAAAAGATAGAGCTTATTCACAGCTGTCAGATCCTACTTGGCTGTAAAAGTTGTCATTTTTGGTCGACAGGAATGAACTGAACTTGAAATTTCAGGGCAAGAATTACCTCATCTGTGATCTCTACAGAACCATCAAAGGATTTCGGAGAAAGCTGTTATTGTTGGAAGCACAATTGGAAGGAGAAAACCCTTCTCATTTTCAAAGAGCTTGGAGAGATTTTCAGATCTTGACAGAATTGAGATTCATATTTTCTGTTCCAGAATCCGTTTGACTGTAACCTTGATGATGTGCCAGTTGAACTACAGTTGTAGCTCATTGATTTGCAAGCAAATGACTCGTTAAAAGAGAAGCACAGAGAAGGAAAACTTGTTGAATTGTACCGCTGCTTACCTGATGTTGAGTTTCCGAAACTTAAGAAATTAGCCGCTGATATGGCATCAGTGTTTGGAACAACTTATGTCTGTGAGGAAACATTTTCAAAAATGAAGTCTGTGAAGTCACCACATCGAACGAGATTGACTGATAAACATTTGAAAGCAATTCTCTTGATTGGCTGCAACAATTCCAAACCAAACATTGATGGAATTTTGAATGCCACACGTCATTTTCACAAATCTCACTAACCTCTTTTAACTTAGTTTGTGAGATTCAGGTATGTGAACATTAGTTCTGATGAAACTATCTTTTTGCTAACGTCGCCTTCTTTGATAACTTTGTTTAGTAAATAAATATGTTGGTTGTCTTTGTTTTTGCTGTGTGTGTGTGTGTGTGTGTGTGTGTGTGTGTGTGTGTATGTGTGTGCGTGTGCGCGCGCACATTGCACGCTCTTCCCATGATTAACTTAGTTTTTCGTCTTATTCCCAGTGCTTACCGTTCTAGCTTGCAATTATTGTTAAAGTTAATTTGCATATCCTTTATAGGACGTTTGTAGTCAACATCAGCATATTTTGCTTTTCTTGATGTCTTGGCAAGTTTACGTTCAGTAGTTTATCATTGCTTTTCTGAACGACCGGCACCCATAACATATCGTAAAAACCAGCGCAACGTTGTCTGCTGCCAAATCGAGCGCAGCTGTGTTGCGAACGCGGGTATACGGGATTTCGAACCGCATCCGTAAGACCTTCGCCACGGAGACCGGCGCAAGTATTGTACAGAATGACTATCCGGCCCGCGCTCGTCATTTTGTCAGTTATCCGGCCCGTCGTGAAAAAAGTTTGGTGACCACTGCCTTAGACGAATGTTGCGAATTCCTTGGACTGCCAAATTAACTAACGACGAATGCCTTAAAGAGGCTGGCGAAACTAGAACATAATACACAACAATAAGAGAGAGAGACAAACAGCTTTTTTTGGTCATGTGATGAGAAGAGAGGCGCTGGAAACATCGTGACAACTGGAAAGATCGAGGGGAAGAGAGGCAGAGGCAGACCACGAGAAATGATGCTGGATGGATTGCGACGGTGGCATGGAGGAATATCAACGGCAGAATTGATCCAGAAAACCAAAGACAGAGATCTGTGGAGAGTCATGAACGTCTACGCCAGTCGTCACGGCACTTGATGATGATGATGATGATGATGATGATGATGATGATGATGATGATGATGATGATGATGATGATGATGATGATGATGATGATGATGATTTAATACCAGGTATTCTACGCAGACACCGCATATGAAAGCTGTTTAAACTTTTCTCTCGGTGTGAGTAAGTTGTCCAGGCTTCACTGCCATAAACAAGAGTATTAAGGACACAGGCTTGATTGACAAGGACTTTAGTTTTGGCAGTAAGCTTCCTGTTCTCCCAGACTCTTTTTTCTTAGCCTGTTTATTGTTGTTGCTGCCTTACCAATCCTGTTGTTGATTTCCTGATCTAGGGATAATTTGCTATTTACCTCTGATCTTAGATATGTAAAATGGTCTACTATCTCTAGGTCTATATGTAAAGAAACCAGCCAAACAGAGACCGCAAGAATACCGCATGACGAGAACACAGAAGAAGAACCATCTGCAAATCTAACCATTAGAGAACTCCTGTTTGCGGACGACCAAGCACTAATAGCAAAATCAGAAGCTGAATTACAAGACCACATAAATAGTCTAAACAAAATGTGTAGGGAACATAACATGAAAATTAGCACAAGTAAAACAGAGGTAGTAACTATAACTAAAGAAGAAACAAAAAATAACAATTCACCTAAACGAACATACCTTGAAACAAGTAAAGAGCTACAAGTACCAAGGAAGTATTATATCATCAAATGGCAGATCAGAAGACGAGATCGAAAATAGATGCAATAAGGCAAACCAACTCATAGGACAAATGGCACCAATACTAAAGAACAAACATGTATCAATAACCACTAAGAAAGCACTTTACAACACAATCTTCCTACCAACTCTTTGCTACCAATGCCAAACCTGGACAATGACAGAAAAAGAGAAAAGAAAAATCACAACAACAGAAATGAGATTTCTAAGAAGAATACTCAACGTATCAAGAAGAGAAAAGATCAGAAATGAAGAAATCAGGACTAAAATAGGGGTTATAGCAGCACTAGATTTTATTAGAAAGCAGCAAGTCAAATGGTTTGGCCATGCAGGTAGGTTACCTTTCACAGCATACCACAATATGCAATGATGTACAAACCAGATGGAAACAGAGGAAGAGGCCGACCACGTACACGTTGGACGGAGGGAAGAGTCCATGGGAATATCGATATATGAAGCACATAATCGGGCACTCTGACGATGTTTATACTTCACCTCGCCACCGCAACATGATGAGATGAGAGGAAAATGATGAGATGAGATGAGATCTCTAGTTCGGCGTCGTCAATAAAGTTTAATGGTACCCCATGTGCACATTGTGACATAATCTGTGTCTTCTTTTTGCTAATTCTTAAACCAAATTCAGAACAAAGCATTGGAGAATGCAGATAGAAGACTGTTGTAATTCTTCTTCAGAGTAGGTCGCAATTGCAGCATCACCTGCAAAAAGCAACTCTCTGATCAGTACCCTCCTAATTGTGGTCATGGCCTTCAATCTCTGAGCATTGTAGAGGCCGCCATCTGAGCGTGAGTGAATGTATATACCACCATGCTGATCACGAAAGGCATATTTCAGTAGAAGTGAAAAGTATATTCTAGAGAGGGGGGGGGGGAGAGAGAGAGAGAGAAAGTACTCAACCTTGCTTAACCCCACTCTTGATTTCAAACTCATCTGAAGTTGCACCATCAAACTTCATTATACCTTTTATGCTAGTGTGGAACGATTCCACAATGGACAGAAAAGTTGGTGGGCAACCAACATAGGTAATTTCTTTAGTGCCTTGAACAGACCCTCGCGACTGGCCAAATCAAACACCTTTGTGAGGTCGATGAAGGCAATAAACAATGGTTGATTCTGTTCACGGCATTATTCTTGCATTTGTCGCAATGAGAATATCATATCAATGGTAGACCAGTTCGGTCGGAAGCCACACTGATTCGTGGTAGACTTGATCTCCTAAGACTTGTCTGCGCAGAACAATTCTGGCAAATACTTTCCCAACGATACACAGAAGTGAGATATCCCTAGAGTTGTTACAGACGCTCCGATCGCCCTTGTTCTTGTACAGTGTTAGTTAGTTAGTTAGTTAGTCACGGTTCCAACTTCACAGCAACGGGTCGTCCCCATTATGCTCCGTTCCTGTGCCAGTGAATATCACATAAAACGCTCCCCACTGCCCAATGTGAAAAGTGGAAAAGACAGGAGTCTCGACAAACAACAGTGTTATGATTCTTGAATCTTTGAAATCCTGTGGAGCGTGTCCTTCTCGCCAGCATAGCCCTATTAGCTTGTGGATCTATAGAGTGAGTGTGTCTTGCCCACTCCTGATAACCACTATTGAAATCCCATCCTTACCTGGGGCCTTGCCAGATTCAAGTTCATTTATACCACACTTAACTTCTGTTATAGTGGGAAGTGTGTCCAGGTGGTCAAGAGTTTGTAGGACCTCTATGTTGTTGGGGGAATCATCCGCTAATTTGGTCTCACTTGAGTAAAGCTCAAAATACTGCTATCCATCTGCTGTTTCTTATCAGTGATGATTTCTCCAGTCAAGGTTTTCAGAGGTGCACTCCTTTTGATCAGTGGACCACAGGCTTTCTTTATCCCTTCATACATGCTTTTGATGTTTCCCTTATCACCTGCATTTTGAATGGACTCACATAACTTGATCCAATAGTCATTTGCACGCTGTCTGGCAGCCTTTTGCCCATCCGTCCTAGCTTGCTCCAGCTCACTGAGAATGTTATGCGTTGTTTTTTCCTTGTTTCTTAAGAGAGCTATCTTCTTTTTATCAATCAAGGGCTGAAGTGTCTGGCTCTTTGCCGCAAACCAGTCCTGGCTCTTATGATCCACAGTGCCGTAAACCCCTACCACTGTTTTATAAAGAGTTTCCTTGAGTTTACCCCACTTTTCACTTGCTGTACAATTTTCTGATTTATCAGTGAAAGCGTCTTCTAGTTGCTGTTTAAACTCAAAGCACTTATCAGGATCGTGGGTGTTTATAATATTAATCCCCTGGCTAGCTTTGTGTTTAGCTGTGTAGATTCTCTTTGGTCTCTGTCTAACCATTGCAACAACCAAAGTATCACAACCAAAGTATAACAACCAAATTATCCGTATCACAGTCAGCACTGTGGTAACTTCGGATTAATGATGTTTGGTTCAGATGTTGTCTCCGTGTGATAATGAAGTCCAGTTGATGCCTTATGCAGCTCTTTTGTTTTCAAGAAGGTGTTTGTAATACATAGGTAATTTCTGGTGCAATGCCCCAACAGCCTTTGCCCTTTTTCATCAATGCGACTAATGTTGTATTTTCCAAGGAACACTGGCCATGAACTCGAGTCCTTGGCCACGCGAGCACTGAAATCACTGAGCATGTAAATGTAGTCAGATTTTGGAACTGCCTTTATCACAGAGTCTAACTCCTCATAGAACAAATCTTCCACATCATCAGGGGACTTGAGTGTCGGTGTATATGCAGTGATAATGGTGGCAAAACAGCAAGAGGTTGCCAAGCGCAGGTATAATCGTCTTTTATTACCCCTATCTGGAATTTCAATCATTCCCAGTAGCGAATTCTTCACTGCAAAGCCCACACCATGTTGCCTTTTTTCTGCTTGCTCTCTACCCTTCCCCAAAAAAAGTGTAATTGTTTTCACTGAGTGACCCTTCCACAGCGAGGCGAGTCTTCTGCAGGCCAGCAATATCATTGTTAAGACGATTTAGTTCGGCATCAATCACAGCTGTTTTGTTCACATCGTCAATATTCGTCAAGATCAGAGGAACATCCTGGACACAAGGTTCTTGCGTTCCAGGTTGCAAGCCGTAGCTTGAAGTTTCTTCTTTTTTTTTTCATTTTAGTAATACCTGGTGCATTGGTTTTAGAGCCTGCGATACAGATTTTGTCCTAGCCCCTAGCCCATTGAAGCATTCAGGTGGGCTGCCCAGCTTGAGGCGGGCGGTAGCTGATCAGTGACACCTGTAGGTGTCTCCCACCGTCAGAGGCAACCCGTGCGCCCAATGTCTACGCCAATTGACAAGGACTTATAACCCGTAACTGCTACCTCTCGCTTTGATTCCGAGACCGGTTAAGACCGGGGATGGAGTTATACCTCTCCATAGCTCAAAGCCTGGGCTAAAATATAGATACCATGTGTTGCCCATGCAGCATGATCCCTCTCACGGTCTGTCTAGTTCACTCCAGAGGAAAGATAACAGCAATACATCTGTAACAAGACAAGATGCAGAAGCTGCCGGATCAACAAAGCAATGCTATATCTGTCCGCCTGTCGGAGCTTCGATCCAAACCATCTGCCAACCAAGGCTTAGGACCTGGTCTGCCCTGCCATGACATTTTGTCTTTAGGATGCATTTCCTCGCACCAGGATAAGGCTTGTACCCTCTCAATTGCTCTCTTCCGCCCGAAGCCGTTGGCACAATGTGGGGTGTTGGATTTGGTAAGCGCCGCCCAACATTCGGCGCTAACAGAAAGCAAATATTACCGTCTGCTGTCATTACGGTAGCTCAGTCATATCTGACTAAGACCAATACACACACACGCGCGCTCACGCACGCACTCACGCACGCACGCACGCACACGCGCGCGCACACACACACACACACCCACACACACATATATATATATATATATATATATATATATATATATATATATATATATATATATATATATATATATAACAGCGGGTTTTATTGACCACATATGTGACATTGTCAGAGTTATCAGTGTAAAGGGGGCGGGAGTGTATCACATCATACAACCAAGGACAAAAGGCAGCCGATAATTGTGAGCGTGTTCCGATCATTCACACCGAGGTGCTGACAAACTAGCAATGCCTTGGTACTAACCAATCAAACAGAAGCACAAACGGCCCATGTCCCACGTGAGCCGCCAGAGTGAGTTTCAAATACCCCATGCCCCGTGCACATCCCTATATAGTGTGTTCAGTTTTGTACTTCTATGAGAGGCAATGATACTAAGATATCATGAGTGGTGCACCTTTCATAGACGTGCCCTTTGTTGGAAACAACATGGAGAGATCAGATTGGCAGCTCACCAGCAAACGCTGGACACACATGCACGTGAAATGTGAGCAGGAAGCTCGGTGTGTCATTCCTTTGTCAAACATTCTAGTCACAGTTAACGCTTCACGGTCGACTTGTCACAGTTGAGGCCGATATTTCCAGCCTGTCATGTTTGAGGAATAACATCATTTTTTTATTATTCTGGTCTTGTTTAGGTGTTATACATTTTTTGTTGGTGTTGTTATTAAGTTGCATATCTCTTACAGGGCGTTGCAGTCAACACCAGCATTTTAT
>JACEFZ010022366.1:0-54530 GCA_014155875.1 Cepaea nemoralis
TAAGCAGAAAAAGGCCCAAAAACGGGGAATATCAAAAAAACCAATGCCCTCGCCATTGTAGTCAGTGTTTTTCTCAAATCATCGCCGCCGTTTACACTTATTACCAACAGTGTGGGCTGACTGCGATGCTCTAAAACACTCTATCTAACGTTCCTACCAACTTACGGTTTGGCTCGACCTTGGCTTACCGGCGTGTGCAAATTGATGTCGCTTGATTCTGCACTCGCTTTCACAACCGTCGTGTCCAAGACCCTGGCAAGACTGCCCCGGGTCTTGCCGCTTTTCTGTTGCCACACAACTAATGTCCGTGATACGCAACTCTTTGGAGCCCTTTTCCCTTTCTTCATCACATCTTTTTGCTCCAGACTTCTTTGTACCCTGTTCTTACTTGTCCGTTTCCCGCTGTACCCCTCTATGGGTCCATGGCATTATCCCCCCCCCCCAATTTTTAAAAATGGTGTAGCCATTTTCACGTCTTTTGGTTTTTTTTTACCCCATGACATAAAGCGATATGAGTAGTCGGTTATTACTCTATACTATATTGTTGTCCTTCCACAACCTTATTATGTCTGATAATATGATAGCATGGCATTCCATTAACCACTGCACAAAAGAAAAAAAAATTATTATGTTCAGGCACGCCCTATCAACCTACTTTCCGCGCAGGCGACGTGTAGCCAACCTATGGGGGGTTTAGTCTAACATACTATGAGCTTCATAAGGTCCCGTGGCCTCCCCATAGTAGTCCCTCATTTGCCCTAAAGACAAGCAACCTCAAACCTATCAAGACCATTACGTCCGAATGAGGGGATATGCGTGGTTAATAGGTACCATTACCATCTATATTATTGTTTATATATGGTATCGTGGAACATGAGTAATGTGTACATGACTTGTAAACCTCTGTAATTCTCGGTTGTCATTTGGGTTTCCCATGTGACGTAATAATTTAATACTCATAGATGGGGTTATTGCATAAGCCCTTGTCTGCTTACGGTCTACTTATATTTCAGTTGTCTAGGGTGATTACTTCTTCTTCGTGAAAGATGTTTTTTCGTCTTATAACCGCAAGTTCATCTTATTGCCGATATAAATCTATCTTGTAGACTCATTGACCTATATCTTTGTGTCTGTCAAAGTTTATGATACTTTAATCTTCTATCTTTCATGTTGGTTGATGTTGAACCGCTTTCTGTTACTTGCATTCCTCATGCCGGTCCAATGACGTCTTTTAGCCTTAAGGTGGTATGCTAGGTTCGCTCAGTGTTGAACCATGGAGATGTACCTTAATATATATGTACATTTGTATGCATGGTCATCTCTAATATGGAATATGTCAATCAATGAATAAAATTATCATCAATAAATTTAATTGACATATATGAGATATTCATGCAATAATATACACTGACAGCAAATTAAAAATGTGACATTGATTTACATTATCAATGTGTTTATATGTTGCAGTATCAATATTAAAATTAACTACTACCATTCACTCGTGTCATTTGTTGCACATTTGTATGTTGACCGTGTCATTTAATGTTATTCTTGTTGCCACCGTTGTTATACTATATGATTTGTGTCTCTTGCTTATTCTTCGTTGGTGTTTCTCTTGTCTTGTGTTCTTGCTGCAAAAAATCAATTATTAAGTATTCCCACACTCTGCATATGTAAGCACATTTTACCATAAATAATAATGTATATGAAAAATTATATCTCACAATGGCACAACGATGTCTTGTTATCATCATTGTAATATGTGTGATGATATGTTTCTCGGTGATTATACCATGGTTTATGATGGCTTGCCGTTCTCTCGGACCTAATCACTGTAGTTTGTGTCGACATCATTAGGTCTTTGATGACCTCAGTGTTCTCGTTGTACTTGTGCTTGATATTGTTGTTGTCTGGTGTAATATTCTCAATTCTCAGCTGTGCTATGTTCTATTTTCGATACCGTAGGTTTCTCTCACTTGGTATCTGAACTTGGCTGTTATATCCTGTATTGGCTGATAGCTTACTTATCATGAATAAAACATGCAATGTGATAATTTACAGCTGATCGATGGAATATGATAATTTACATCTGATCGATGGAATATGATAATTTACATCTGATCGATGGAGTATGCAATGTGATAATTTACATGTGATTGCTGGAATATGCCATATGATAGTTTATACCTGATTGATGGAATATGTAATGTGATAATTTACATTTGACTGATGGAATATGCAGCATGACAGATGAATTCATATTACCTATCCATCAACCTACTCTCACTCAGTTATTTAACCGTGGGTGTGGTTTGTCCTACTTGTTTAACCTGGGCTGGTCTTTTCAGCTAGCTGGTTTATGCTGGTTTGGCGCCCTAGGAATGTAGACCATGAATGGTATCTTTTTCAGGTATATGGATGGATTTACGGTGGTGCTTGCACGTTTCTCCCGCTCTTTCATTCATCTTCTGTGCATTCTGGTAATTAATAAAAATGGAAAAAATATGTACATATCTGACTCTCACTGATTAATTAAGTACAATGTCAAATTGACTGCTGGTATCTGTAGTCATTCTATACGGCAGTTCAGAGTTTTAAGTAATAATTGGATATCTATCTCCTTGTTACCCTTAATGTACTCTGAATCTACTTGTTTTAAATTATCTCATTCCCGTATAGTGTCTTTCTTATGTACTGAAGTTAAAAAATTGTTATTTTTATTGTGTATGTGGTGTTGTGGATTGTGTATTTAGTGCATGATGATGTATTTAATTGTATCTGTATGTGTCTAAATGTATAACAAGATAGTTTGAGATGGTAAGTAACTTGAGTGTTGAATGTCAATCTAAAGAGATGTTTCTTTTCTTATTTGTTAACAAGGTGATATCCTTATATTGTGATTTTACTGTTTTCTCAATGTGTGTGGTAGTGCTGTTTGTTTTTTGTATCTTAACCTAACTAATTAAAATTATAAGATATTTATAGAATATCTGTGAAAGTTACTTTACTTATTATCACAGTTTTACAGTAGGATAAAATAACTATGTTTATTACATTGAACTGTCAGTGATCTAATTGTAATTGTTTATGTGCAGCTCAATGTATCTGTAGTCGTTATCTTTTGGTATCCTTTTTCTCTAGTTGATGTTTTTTGTCTTCGATTTCCAAGTTGTAATATAGTGTTTTCATCTTTTTATTTTTGGTTGGATAAAGTATTGTTGCATCGTCCGACTGTTGGTCGCTCAGAAATGTGTATTCCCATTCCTGTATATCTCGATACGTGCACTCCTTTACATTAGGAATGTTGCCTAGTATTAAGTATGTTATTGGGTGTGGTAACGTGACAGCTGTAATCCGTCCCTTGTAATATGGACAGTTTAAGTCGATCCGTGCTACTTTGTACTGTTCTAATGTTCCTTCAAATGTCTTACATGTTATCTTTTTATTTGTGTAGTCTTTATCCTTAACTAGTCTCTCGTCTACTCCGACAATTGAAGTCCCTATGTCTCTTATCATTGGAACTGAAATTCCGTTTACTAGTGCTACACGCATATGTAAGTTTCCGTCTGTCGAGTACAGCGAATTTGCTTCATCTATGTACGCCTTGTTATTTGTATCGTCACTACTGTCATTTCTTTTAGTCCGTGTGTTCACTGCAGTTTGTTTCTTCATATTCATTTGATGAACTGCTGGTACTTAAGAATGCTGCTCTGTTCTCTTTCCAAGTCTTTCTAATCTTACAGTGTCTACTCACATGTCCATATGTATTACAGGCATAGCACTTCACCTTGTTCTTATACGCAACGTACTTGCTAAGTTTTTGGGATGTTAAGTTCTGAAGATACGTGTCATACTCAGGGTTCTTATCACACATTTCCAGGGAGCCGTGTTGTATCTTGCAATAAGGACATTGTATCCAGTAACCTTTTTTGACTCTTTGTGGTTCCCTTTGTGTGTTCTCACTCTTGTAATATGGTCCTCTTCCTCGATATTGTGAGCCATATTGTTGTAATTTATTTGGTTTTATATCATGTCTTTGATTGGACAAATTGGCTGCTGCCCCTATCACTAAGCCTGGCTGCGCCCCTTCTGCGAAACTATCCTTATGGGCGTTGTAGAATGCCTCGCCTTTGGCTTCCATTTCTGCTACCGTTGTACATTTATTCTCTAGTAGGAATGTTGCCATTTCTGCTGGAACTGAGGCAATTAGTTTGTCTCGAACCATGAGATCGCGGAGTTTACTAAAGTCCGACCCTATGTCGGCAGCTTTGAGCCATTTATCAAAGAGTGAAGGTGTCTCAGCTACGTATTCTAGAAAATTTTGATTAGCTTTTGGTGCTAAGGTTCTAAATTTGGTTAGTAATCCTGCTTGGTCTAGTGAGAAATGTGATAAAACTCGGCTTCTAACGTATTTTTAGTTAGTGCGAAGGCTTTCAGGTATCATCTCCACCACTTGTAAGGGCTCAAGGGCCAAATGCCTGTGGAAGAGTATGGCCCAGTCTTCAGATGGAATTTTGTAGTGGTTCATTAACAATTCGAAGTTTGTTACCCATGCGAGATGGAATCCCCTTGCGTAAAGTTTCTAATAAACCCGCTATATCGTTTAATAGGATCTAACGCTTTTGCGGTTGCCTTTGCCTGGGCTATCTCTGCGTCTTTTTCTTTTCAAGTTTCTTCACCTTTAAGTTGCCCTCAATCTCTTTGTCTTTAATTAATAACTCTGTTGCCAGTCTCTTTTCTCAAGGCTATTTTTTTCTTTTCTATTGCTGCTTGTGCCTCCATGGCTTTCTTTGCAGCTTCCCTGGCTTCCTTTGCAGCTGCTCTCTCTTCACGTTGTTGTGCTTGATGTTCTTTTAATTCTTGTTTGGCCCACGTTGCTAGGTCGGGCCCTGTCATGCCACACTTCTCTCCCATGGCTATGAAGTCTTGTAATGACGACATGTTCGTTAGATATGCTCACCTACTCTGCTACGAATGTGATGTTTTAGCAGCCCAAGGTATTAATAGTATCTAGCATATGCTGTCTTTGGTTATGTGGTGACTGATGGTGTGCTTATTTAGAGTTGATCGTTGTGACGTTTTTCAATGATACTCACCACTAGAAGTAACCTTTGTGTAACGTTATCGTGGTGTCACAAGGTTTTAAATATTACACCAGAAAAGATAGGTGATGTATACTATGAGTGCCTATCTGAAGTATACTATCTTAATTTATCAGCACTGGAACACTCAGAACATATGTCTGATGCTCGTGGATCTTGTTTTTGGTCACTGAAATTTCTTATTGAGATCTTGAATTAATTCATAAATTATCTCAATATTTTTGCTTGATGCAAGCTCAACACCTGTAATGGAGAAAAATGACAAACCCCTGTGGAGAAAATAACCAAATATCCACTCTAATCAGCCGCACAAAATGATACAAATACAGTCAGACAATTTCACTCGCCTGATGCCTTGTTGCTGCTGCTGCGGTGCGGTTCTTCACTGGTCCGGTGTCTTCCCTCCAGTAGTCGAGGTCTTGAGTGTTGCTAGTTGACGTAAGCTCGAACGTCAGATAGATTTGTCAAGAAATTCTGGCCTTCTCTGTAACTTGAATGGAAAAACTTTAATATTATGTAGATTCACTGTGGTGCTGTCGTGTTATTGTTCTGGAATGAATCGATATGTTGATTTCGGTTGTTTAAACTGTTCCATGTTGGTTGGAGACTAAAGTTGAATTCTGGAAAAATGTCTTAGAAAAAGTCTGATTCTTGAATCCAGATGAAAATAACTTGGTATACGACTGCTAGATGGTCTTTACCCTTCTTCCACATGTAGTTATGATTATCTTTGTCGTTTTAAAGTATTCAATCGAAATTTTGATTGTCCCTCAAAATCGACTCAATTGTCGCACTCCTTACTACTTATATACGTGTAGTTGCGAGATTTCAGTGAAAATTCAGCCATCATCGTTGTTTTGATATATTCTCGTATATGATGCGTTTTAACTGTTGACAGGACTGTCTGTTAGCACTTTGAACAACTGATCATGTGCCGACTTCGTATATTTGTAGGTTCACTTTCTTGACTCTTTTTCCTTTTCAATTGTTGAATGTCTCCCGGTAATTCATGAGTCTTTCTTTCTAGACTATTGACACTTAGTTCTTGACACTCGTGAATGTATTTAAGAGTTTATTCGGAGTTCACAACTCTAACGTTTTCTCAGCCAGGGTCAATATTTATCAAAATTAATATTTCATTTGTTGTGTTTAGCGTTGTGGCTTAAATGTTTGTATTATAAAGCAATAATATTGCCAATATTCACACCACGCTTTGATAGTTGAACTTGTTTGTTGACACCTTCATTCAAAATTGCAAATGGCGTCCAAGGTGACTTTCCTTGTTCTTTGTCTGAATGTTACCGAATTTTCTTGAAGGTAACTCTTATTTTTGGTGCTCCTGCTTGATTATTTTCGAGCCTCCCACTTGCCAAGTAGCTGATTACCGGCTCGTCTATTCAGCCACAAGGACAGTTGTAAGCAGGAACATGTAACAACGGAGAATATCAAACAAACCAATGTCCTCGCCATTGTAGTCAGTGTTTATTCTCGAAAGTCATCGCCGCCGTTATACACTCATTACCAACAGGTGTGGGCTGACATGCGATGATTCTAAAACACTCTATCTAACGTTCACTACCAACTTACGGCTTGGCTCGACCTTGGCTTGACATCGGCGTGTGCTGAATTGATGTCGCTTGACTTCTGCACTCGCTTTTCACAACCGTCGTGTCCAAAGACCCTGGCAAGACTGACCCGGTCTTGCCGTCTGTCTCGTGTGCCACACAACTAATGTCACGTGATACGCAACTCATTGGAGTCACTTCCCTTTCTTCATCATCATCTGTTGCTCCACCGACTTCTCTTGTAACCCTGTTCTTACTCTGTCCGTTTCCCGCTGTATCCCTCATATCGGTCCATGGCACGGTGCCTCCTTGGTGGTCTCTTAAGACACCCATAAACATCGCTTAAAAGTCGACAATGTCGGCTTCATTGCACCGGGTGTTTATCCCATATGGCTAACTCTCTTTCCGCAGTGCGGAAAGTGTCGCACAAAGCACGAACTCCGTAGCTCCAGTGACGACCCTCAGGATTGTCCAAAAATGCAGTCGTGAACCGAAGAAAGCGGCCCTGAATGTAACCCACAACCTTCAGAGCCTAAATCAGACGGCTTCCATAAGAAATTTTTGGATATTGCAGGACATAATCGGTCGCCCTAGCATTGCCTGCTTGCTAGGGAAGAGGCAGGGTATGTCCCTCATGAGTCCATACTCCTGGTGCCGCCTCGCACGCAAGCCAGACTTCCAACGTTCACGACCAGTTTACCCATGACCATCCAAGTCCACAGCAGGCTGGTCCACCTTGAACTTGGGGGTTTCTATTTGGAGTTTTCCGTCTCCTAGAAGGGCTCCTGTCCAAAGCTAACGGGTTCAACCTACCTGTGTTTGGGGTTAGAGCGCCCCCGACTCGCTTGGCAGGCACGTCTCCGAGCATATGAGGTATTTTCTAAGGAACGCAGATCCCAAACTGAAATCCCGCATCGCCCTCTGTGCCCGCCACCAGTTGATCCGCGGCTGCTTATTGGGTATTAGCAGCTAACCTCTATATCTAGAGGTCGTTCCACGATCCGCCAACTGTGGACTCGCTGGGTTTGGGGATGGTGGCCCCAGCTTTACCCAAAGTTAAAAGGGCCATTCCCTACTTCTTCCCTTGCAAGCAGGCAATGCTAGGGCGACCGGTTATTTCCTGCAATATCCAAACTTTGCTTATGGAATTAATTAAACACCGGAATCGTCGCCGGAGCTACGGAGCACGTGCTATGCGCTTGACACATCTTTCAGAGACTAGCGACAAGAGAGTGGGGAGGAGAAGACGAGGAAATAGTGTGAGAAGAAGGCATAGAAATAGGAGGGGAGGTGCCAGGAGAACAAAACGAAAAGTGGTGAAACTAGGTTTCAACCATGTAAGAGTGGGATACTGGAGTTGTCGTAGTGCCAGGCAGAGAGGTCCTGTATTGAAGAGGCTAATATATGATTTTGATGTCCTCATGCTCCAGGAGCTAAATATAGACAAATACCATTGCCTTGGGCAGGCCAGTTATATAAGCCCAACTGGGCAGAAGAGATATGGGCAAGGTCTGCTGGTGAAGGAAGGAGTGAAGAATGTGGTACTTAACTTGAGCCAGTGGAATCACAGTGCAAGAGAGGTCCAGGGTATACAAATAGAGTTTGGTGGCTTAAGTTGGAACATCATAAATGTATATGCCACAGTGGACTGTGTCACAGGACCACTGGAATTAACGATCAGATGATATATTTACAGAGACAGCTGCAACATTTTGTTGATTAGGGGAGGGGGGGGGGGGGTGACACTTCCATCGGATCAAACGAAACCAAAAGTCCTTGAGATTTCCCCAGGACACAGGAAAATTGTCGGCATGTTATTTGCCCGAATCGCAAGATGAAAGGAAAAGTGCCGTCTTGATTTGGTTGCCACCAAGACCACCTGTTGTTGACAGCGAATGACGTCACTCGGATAATCTCCGACTGGAGGAAACATAACTTATTTGCCGCCAGTGTGAAAAATGGGATTAAACTAGACTGAAGTGTTTGGCTAGCTCTGATCTAATTTGGAAAGAATCTATTGTGTTCTGTGTCAATTAATGTTGATGAACATGTGGCTTTCATGGCAATGTGTAGATTCAATTCAGGATAGAGCTGGTGTACATAAGGTATTCACTAGATAGAGTTAAGGTATAAGTAATGTAGGATAGTCTAGTGATAGAGTGTAGGACACGAGCATAGTGTTGTTGCACGTCGCCTTTGGTCTTTCCTTGTCTTACCCTAACTCAGACCGGGGTAATGAGCTCCTCTGCCTCATGACAGAGTTTAGTTCACTGTTATATCTGAGTGCGGCCGTCGGCCTGCACTCATCTAATAAGGGTCAGTAACGGGTTGCGCTCACCAGGTGTGTTCTCTCTTTCACAGGTTCCGCTCCGGTTATGAAGAAAACGAGCTGAACATTCACTGTTTAAGATTCTGGATGATTCAGTAAGGGGAGTTTTATTCAGCGGCTGTTGCGCTGGGCCCATAATCAAGAGGGTCTGAAGGAACATGGCTCTGTTGAGCAGAAACAGATAACTTTCTGGAAATTACTCCTTAGTGATAGAGTTCGCGGAAGTTGAGTGAAATTATTTTCATACCACATGTAAAAATAACAATATAGGTTATAAGGGGAACAGGAACAACGAACATAGCATTCATCTCAGTTATTAGATTCCTGTGGAACTGTAATCATTAATTGTGTAATCGTGAAACTCAAGAACAATTAGGAATGAATCATTTTGTTTCAAGTGACAGTGATCCAGGTTTTCATGATACAGGGATTGTTAAATCTCAGAACAGTAGGGACATTTAGTAACATTGTGTGTGATCGATTCAGGATCAGTATTGGAATATATCCGTGATTGGTGACCAAGTATTTGGGTTATCAAAGAGCTACTGGAGGAAGTCAACATCTAGCAGGAGGGACACATCGTTTGGTGAGGTCATTGTGTGCTGAGCTATGATGATGTTGTGTGGCTATTACCGGGATGAACAGACTTTGCTCCTGGGCTGTCCGATCTGATTCTGCAGACACACTAGAGTATACGACATGCATTCTACACATACACTTCGCACATACATACACTTTTCTTCACTAAATTAAATTGTTGATACTTTTTAGAAGCTAGAGTTGTGTAGTATGTTGTTTTGGGGATGAATGAGAGGGGGCATGATCCAGTGGTGAGTGGTGAGAGAGAAAGAGGTATCCAAGGATTGACGGGGTGTTGTGGACGTAATCTAGTGGATTCTCCAGAATAATGATATGGGGTTAAAAAGAATGTGGGTGTTGAATCCCCTCACCCCAGGGAAGATACTATAATTAAATCCACGACATACTTTTTGTCAGAAAGGAACACTGGGACTGGCTTAAGGAATTGGAATAATTACCAGGAGATAGACTACTCATATGTGGAGACTTCAATGCGAGGAACAGAGATTGGGACAGTAGTGGAGAGAACCGACAGGGATTTGCCTTTGCGGATGCCATGGTGAACTCTGATGTGGTCTGCATAAATGATCGTAGGCAGATTAGAATGGCAATGAGGCCTGACGATGAAGACACAGCTATTGACTTGACACTTGTCTCCCAGTCATCAGTCCTTGATGAAAAGTAGACTGTTTTGAATGACCATGGGAGTGATCACATGCCATGAGCAGTCCTCATTTCTAAATCCAGGAAATTTAGTGCTGGGAAAGCGCGCAAAACCTTCCGGTATGAGTGGACTGATATCCTTCCTGGACTGTTAAAACTCCTTTTTTGCAACCCCCATGGTGGACCCCAGAAGTAGACCATGCTTTGAACGCAAAGAGAGCTGCAATGAAGCAGCTAAGGAAAGTGCGACAGACACCCCGAAGCGCACGAGAGGAAGTGGACACAGCGGAAAATGTCAAGAGAGACAAGGTGGAGGTTGCCATACTTCTGGTTTATGGTAATAACAATAACTTCAACGATCCAACAATATGTAACATTCTTCGGCTCAATGAACTGTACAACCAAGAGCTTAACTCAACTGGAGCTTAAACTTGAAAGTGATGGAAGAAGAAGACTCCTGCCTTTAAGTTATAATTCTCGCTGTGTAATTGTTACAACGCACACCGGTTGTTTCGACAAACACTACAATTCATTATTACTTAAACGCCTGTGACACCAACCAGAGCGGGGCTTAAGAATATTTGATATGAATATGTATGAAGAGAAGACAAACCTGGTTTTCTAAATATCAGCCATTGGTTTTATTTGTCTGCAGATGACCTTCTGTTCATCCACTCAGTGTTCGTCGCTCTGCTCTGTGTGAAGTATGTCTGGTCTCTCTGCCTGCAGGTTCGTTACTTTTGTGGCGATATCTTGTAGCATGTTTGTAACCTGTTCTTTCTCTGCTATTGTAACTCCAGCCACTGATATTTATGCCAACTCTGATCCATAGCCATGCCAATATTTTCACTACTAAAATTTGCACTGCCTTCTCGGTTCCATGTCCCCGCAAGTCTCTCCGTTGTTACTCTGATCTCTATGTGACGTTTTTGTTGTTTCCAACGCATCCCTTCGTTTTTATCGTATTTTGGCGTCGATAATTTATATCTAATTTATATGACGTCAATTCGTTTGCATTCACTATATGGTAGTATGCCCCCTCCCCTTTAAAATGACGAAATCATTTTCTGAATCGTGATCAATTAACCTGACAAATAGCAGTGCAGACGTAATGACATATATTAAGCTAGGAAGATGGTATGGTCTCCTATCAATCACACACACAATTAAAAAAAATTATTATACGACGGGCACGCACTCCAATCTACAATCCCACGGTAGACGTCGTGTAGCCAGCCTATGGGGAGGCTGCGCTAACTAAGTAAACCTAATAGTCCCTCATTTGTCAAAACAGGCAAGCGTCCTAACTCTAGCTAAACTAACCGGAGTAGGGAACATGTGTGATTCACAGGTAGCAATCCGTCACCACTAGTTAATGTTTTCACAACTATATCTGCAATATATTTTAATCGCTGTGCTGCAGAGGATAAAAACGTAAAATGGGAATGATTAATGAAGGAGATTGGAGGTGATAAAACACTGCAAAAATTCTTAAACTGCACAGACAAATGCAAAGAAAAGGTCGGCCTATAACAGTGGGAACAATTTATAGAGACAACGGTGTGCGCGTGACAACAGACAAAAAGAACTGGGAGGCGTTTCTCCAGAGATGAGCAGACCAATTGTAATGATGTGGACATCAGGGAAGCAGTTATAGAGGAATTATCTGGCACCATGATGAATATGCATTATGAAGACATCATACGGGTTGAAGATGTTAAACATATTTTGAAAAAGGCAAAAGGCACGGCACCAGGGCCATAGACGTGTACATCATATATATATATATATATATATATATATATATATATATATATATATATATATATATATATATATATATATATATATAAATAGCATATTCAATCATATACTATCACATTCAAACTTAGAAGATCAGATGCTTGAGAAAAGCTGCCCACTTAACTATCCGAGGCCGAGGAAGAAATGAAGTTATACAGACAGTGGGATCAACACATTATGCTACTTGTATTGAAAGGCAGGAGATTAAATGGTTCGGCCATCTCGTTAGAATGCAACCCATCAACTACCAGCGCTGGCCCTACATTAAAGTAGATTTGTTACGAGAGGTATGGCCACATGAAGGCTTTGAGCGATGCAGACTTGAAGGAGATGACCGACTCCTTTAACCAGGGCATTAGGACAGCATCAGTACCACAGGATTGGGTGCACCGCTATCTCATCCCTCTCCCAAAACCATTCAAGGATCATTCAAAGTTTAGCGGCTTTAGGATCATCTCCCTTAAAAATACATTTGGGAAGGTTTTAGAGAAGATAGTCGCTGTCAAGCTGAGAGAGTTTTTGGAAAGGGTGAAGCTTCTTCCAAGAGGCCAGGGGAGCTACAGGCCATGAAAAGATACCTGGTCAAACGCAGGCACTTTTACCTTTGATGCTTATGAGGGGTTCCAGAGTAGACAGGAGTGGCGGCGGCTCTTGATCTCGAGGATGCGTACAATAGAGTCAGATATGATATTTTTATGACCGTACTGATGGAAAAGGGTGTCAATCCCTAGCTGCTGAACTGGATGGCAGCCGTTCTGCATTCTCGTCAGGTTGCTCTCCGTCCGGGCGCATGGATTTCAGAGCCACATGTTTTAACTCCGGGATCGCCACGGGGATCTGCAATTCCACCGGTGCTCTTAACGTGTATATGAGCAAGATTACAAACCTAGAAGCACCAGGTGTTGGAAGGATACCAACATTTGCAGATGATTTTCTTGCATATAGGCAGGGGAGAGATAGAGAGCAAACAGCCCAGGATCTACAGGCGACAGTGCACACAGTGATTGACTAGTTCACTGAAATGGGTGCTGTCATCCACCAGAAAATGCAGCTGTTTTGTGGTGCTCTCTGGACAACAGGATCGTTAAAGCTGATGTCCCAAGCCTCGCGATAAGTGGTAGAAGCGTCAACAGGGGAACAAGCTGCAATATCTGGGAATCACATTTGACAGGAGCCTATCCTTCAAGGACCATGTGGAGACGGTTGTGACAAGGTCTCAAAAGGGACTCAATGCATTTATAACTATGGCTGAAATGGACACAGAGCAGAGAATGCTTTTCACACTATACCAGCACTTGCCTCTCTCAGTGAATGATTATGGACTAGTATAACAGTGTGACCTGTTATAGTGGTTATTTGGCATTATAGGGCTAGCTGATGCGCAACGTAAAGATTAGTTAGTAAGCAGTGCACGGGTGAGCACCGTGATTTTGGGTTGGCACAGAGCGTGTCGTAGGTGTGACAAGTTAGTTACCGGACAGAAGCCGTGTACCATCAGCCAGAAAAGCAGCATACTTGGTTTACTTGGTTCCATCATGATTGAATTTGAGCATGCTTCAGTTTGTAAAATAAGAAATCACTGTCTTTTGTATACCACTGCCCTTTTGGTATTGAACAACAATAAACAACAAAACTTATATTGCTGCGGAGTTTGCTTCACGTCATTTGAGTCAGAAGTTGACGTTGGAAATTGTATCTTCTATACGACACGGCTACCCTTGGTCCCCCTGCTATTCTGCTATACAAGGACTGCTCACTGTCTCAATGAGTCAGCTGATGAAATTAGAGCGTATACAGAGCGAAGCTATGCGAGTCATTCTGAGATGCACCAGAGACACCCCAGTAGTGCTTATGCATTACACCCTTGATCTTCTGACTGCTGCTGGTAGACTCAAGGTGATGCAGGTGAAGGAGGCATACCTCAGAGTAGCTACAGACACAGATCACCCGTTGCATGAGGAGCTGGACGCAGTTAAATGTCAGCGACTGATAAAAGGGAAATCACGGATGGCTCAGGCGGAGGATACGATCAGACAGGTGTACATCTTGGAGAACATTAGGCGAGGAGAGGAGTGGGTCAGGGTGCCAGCGGAGCAGTCAGACTTGTGCAGAGTTATAATCACATTAAGCCGGGAGTGCAGGGAGTGGCCAGCAGAGGCCACGGAAGTGGAAATCCAGCAACTAATTCAGGATAATGCCCTCTCGCTTGATGTGATTATCTACACAGATGGTTCGGTGTTGAGAGGAAGGAGAAGTGCCTGGGGTTTTTAGCAAAAGCTAATGGTCTACGTTTGGGGCAGGAGAGCCTAGCATATTATACCACAACGTTAAACATACGAATGGAGGTGGAGGTGGCCAGACAGCTTTCCACTGGATGGAGAATACGACACACACACATCGTGATTGTAACTGACTCAGAAAGCATGCTGAGGATGGCGAGGACAGGCAAGTTTCGGGCAGCGTGGCATGCTTCGCTTCGGAGGTCATAGGTGGCAAGTATCGCCTGGATCTTTTCTCCGGGGCTGTCGTCAGCTGGCTTGAGGTAGCTCCCGGTTGGGCAACCACTCAGCCAACATCATTTTCTTCTACTGGTGTTTAGTTCTGGATGCAGCTTAAGATCCCCTAACTCTGTTAGAGGGGACTAATTACCACCCCAGATCCCAGAGAGAAAACGTGGAACAAATGTCTGTTATGCTGATTTAAGACACTGTCCCTGATACTCAAGAAAACAGCCAAGAAGTGGCTCGTTGAAGATAGATTATATCTATATAGATTTGGCTGTTCTTGGTATCACCAGAAGTGAGAAAGGAGGAGTTAAGTTATGCAACGTAATCTGGTTACTTATGACTGCATAGGCAAGGTACCTCCCTGACATATATATTCCTACTTCTGGACAATATGTGTGAACCCCCATTAAATGATACAATAATGTGTGTACTTGATTACGCTACACAAACATTTATAAACATTTAGAATTATACAGATACATTGAGTTTTAAAATACAACTGTGTTTATTATTTCTAGTCTTGATGGTCATATGATGATGATGATTATATTATGGTTGCCATGAGTCAGATTACTTAAGACCTGGGTAACAGCAACATAGATTGTTGAAACATTAATAGGGATAAATAATCACGGAGTGTGATAAGGAAAAAGACACCGGTAACGGGCTAAAGATAGTGGCCAATAGAATTGCGAGGAGGAGGGCACGTGAGGTGGTTTGAACACAGTGCGCGGACATTGGAGAAGGGAGTTGGTCCGGGAAACACAGCGAGGTTGACATCGTGAAGATGGCCAAGACCAGCTGTATCAGATGAAGATGGAGAGTGTTCAAAGGTGAAGAGGAAAGCCTACGAGTAAGGCGGCATGGACAGCGTTAGAGTGTTGTAGAATCTGTGTTACCGCGAGAGCGACGACCGGTCTACACATCAGGCTTGTAAACACACGGCAGTGCAGAAAACTGGGGGAGCCGTGTCGCTCGCTGAATTGAGGGCCCGGTAATGACACAGTATAAACTGTAAGTTGATGCACTGTTCTAATGTATTATGAATTAATGGTATTGTGAATAAAGTTAGTTATTCGTTCGGTCGGCTTGTGGAACTGCTATTCTTTGTGTTATTGGACGTGTTTATTCTTAAGTTGCCAAGGTGCATACAACATAACCCCTAGTAACACTCTGGCAATCATGGGGGCCGTCACGGAGACTGAATCCAGGGAATGAAGGACGATACGAACTTGAGCGATTCTCACGGAAAAAGTAAGCAGCTTGGAAAGTTCTAGTAACAGATTGAAGTTAAGAACAAATATTAGAACACGACTAGTGGAAAGCGGAGCTGCAGACGAGCAGTTGGACCAAGTCACCAGGGACACCGGCGCTAGAGATACAAGGGCAAGTTTTCTTATTGATTACTGTGTATATTCTGCTTAGTGGTCCAGGGTCATTGGATACATTTCATGACTATATATATTTGTACCATCATTATTAGGGCTGCTCACTCCACAGGTATTCATTTAGTTAAACGGTTGATAAGTGCCGTTGGTTGTCCAGCAAAGGTATTATTGGTTTGAACAGTGGTACAGCAGGGTCAACACTTTGTTGATGTTATCATAACAAGACAGGCAGCAACACTTGAATGGTCTGCGTGTACAGATAGTAATAGGTATACCACGCAGTAGTGACATCATATAACCATGCCTACATGGTCGGACTTCATAGATTTAGGTGTGAGGTGTGGAGTTGACAGTGACAGAGCTCAAGACAGATACCAGCCAGAACCAACCAATGGAGTAATAGTTAGTAACATTCACTATCATTCAATAAACAAAACTCATAATACACATAGATAGAGATAAATATCATTTTAATGGCTGTAATTACATACATAGACATCAGTACATTCTTATGATCATGATCATCATGCCATGTATATTTGTAATCAATATGCATGTAATGGTAATAGTAATTGTAACAATATTGATTGTACTATTACCTGATTGTAACACAACGTATAAAATGAATGTCGGTAGAAACTGATAAATGATCGCAAAGGAAAAAAAGAAGAATCGACATCTACTAGAGCAGGAAGGTTGACAGTGGGTCTAAAACCACGATACATCACAGATGACACCCATAACATAAAAGGAAAAGAAGAAGAAGGTAAATGAGACATTACTACCATTAATACATATTGTCACAAAGATGATAATGATGGGCGAGTGAAAGTTTGAAAAGTGCTTGCAATATTACATGTGAGTCCAATTGTATATATTATTCAGGTTTTGTGACAATATTGTATATTGGAGAGACAAACATGTACAATTGGTAGGAGAAATTTAGCTGATGGTGGTAACATATACATAACATAAGAATAGGTTGAGTGACAGTGAAGTGAGAGAAAGGGGACGAGAAGACTGAGAGTAGGAATTTGTGCGAATGAGAATCAATTTGAACACAACTGGGATACTTGCACACCGGTATACAGGAAGCGTACAGGCATAGACGGAACATTTGAGGTTCGAGTATGCGTGTTGTAAGACAGAGTACAGAAAAAAAAATAAAAATAAAAAAATAAAAATAAAAATAAAAGAGAGAGAAAATTGTGATGAATGGATGAAAGAGAGAGAATGAAAGAGAGAGAGAGAGAGAGAGAGAGAGAGAGAGAGAGAGAGAGAGAGAGAGAGAGAGAGAGAGAGAGAGAGAGAGAACAGAGTACAAGTACAGGTGAAAGAAAGAATACAAGGATAGTGGAGTAGGATTATTAGCAGTACCATTGATAATAGTACCAAGTGGTAGTACTTTGTACATATAATATGTTAACATGTAGTACTTGGGCATGGTAGTAGATGTATATCAAGGTATATAAGGGTCATGGTATTAGGAACACGACAAGGAAAAAGTTAGTAGCAAGAACACCAGGGATAAACAGAAGGCAAATAAAGGGAAGAGATAGCCACAGAGCACAAGTAACTAATGGCAGCCAACCACGCACACACGTTGACAAGACATATACAAGAGTCATAGGTACTCGCACCAAAGAGATCCACAGTCGTAGCATAGACTACTCAGGAGCAAAATAGAGCTTAAACAAAATATGGGTGAAATTGATATGTCTGCAATACACACGTTCCTGCACCCAGGGCTTAAGGGCTGGGGAGGGTGTCAGTTGCTTGTACCGAGGTATAAATGAGGAACCTTATGGGAATGTCCGGGGTGGGACATTGGGACTCATAGTAGGTTGGTCCTCAACTTGCCGAAAACAAAGGGGGTTGAGGCCACACGAGGTCTATTTGGGAATAGACGGATATTCGTGTCCGGCATTATAATTTGTGTGAAGGTATGGCAGAATATCAACGTAACACAGAGGGAAGTTAAAGGGAACTGAGAAGCAAGCTCAAAGGCATGAGGCAGTAGACAGATATGTGCGACCAGGGGACAGGCATGTGCGACCAAGCTGACTCATGTCAAGTGTAGAGATAAGGAAGAACCCAAAAATGTAGAACATTTTTGAAATTGCGGGGGGCATATGCCATGAGTCAGATTACTTAAGACCTGGGTAACAGCAACATAGATTGTTGAAACATTAATAGGGATAAATAATCACGGAGTGTGATAAGGAAAAAGACACCGGTAACGGGCTAAAGATAGTGGCCAATAGAATTGCGAGGAGGAGGGCACGTGAGGTGGTTTGAACACAGTGCGCGGACATTGGAGAAGGGAGTTGGTCCGGGAAACACAGCGAGGTTGACATCGTGAAGATGGCCAAGACCAGCTGTATCAGATGAAGATGGAGAGTGTTCAAAGGTGAAGAGGAAAGCCTACGAGTAAAGCGACATGGACAGCGTTAGAGTGTTGTAGAATCTGTGTTACCGCGAGAGCGACGACCGGTCTACACATCAGGCTTGTAAACACACGGCAGTGCAGAAAACTGGGGGAGCCGTGTCGCTCGCTGAATTGAGGGCCCGGTAATGACAGCAGTATAAACTGTAAGTTGATGCACTGTTCTAATGTATTATGAATTAATGGTATTGTGAATAAAGTTAGTTATTCGTTCGGTCGGCTTGTGGAACTGCTATTCTTTGTGTTATTGGACGTGTTTATTCTTAAGTTGCCAAGGTGCATACAACATAACCCCTAGTAACACTCTGGCAATCGTATACGTAACTTATGAGGTAACATAGGTCATGCTTCCCCCAGTGAGACGCAGTTCACTGTCAGACTGAAGGAGTCCAAATTGGTCCCTTCACAAGGCTAAGTCACTTCCTGATATGGGTTGTTGACTGTCCATTGCTCCTAAGAGATCTGGAATGAAACGAACGGAGATGGGTAGTATCTACGTCTACACATCTCAAACACATATGTCTATACATTCCCATAAACATGCATTCAAGTCATAATATATGATGGTATGATGATATATGATGGCATGTTACATAAACATATATCAGTTCTAAATAAATAAATATATATGTATATATTCATAAAACTATTTAGAACATCTATAGCTTAAAACATACATAGTCACATACATTTATGTAATGCAGTGTTTCCCATATAAGTTCACCTCACTTTCTCCCTTTCTGATTCATTCATTCCGTCTTGTCGGAAGGACTGGTCGCACAGTACCTGTCGAACATTAAATGCCTTCCCTGAATCTGTCTGGGATATTGAAAGTCCTAAGTCATGTCTGTCCTCACGCGGACATCATGCAGACAAGGTGAACTGGTGCCATTCCTCAAACCAAGTGGTTTCACCACAATCTTGGTAGGCACTCAAAGTGTTGGTCCAAATAATCAACGTTAATGTGGACGCTATCAAGGGACTGGTAGCTCTCAGGAATTTCTCCTAAGTAGTCAGTCTCCCCAATGTTTAACATCATACAGGATGAATCTAAATTTATCTCCTGTACCTGAATAAGCCACACACTCATGTAGCTTGGATAATGGATTTCTCCAAATTATCACACACAACAAATCATACAACCAAATAGTGAATGAAAGAAGATAGTTCTCAGTGGAATATTAAAGCTAGAAACTGGAACATTAAGTACAAAGAAAATCCACCAGTGTAAAGTTTGGGAGAATATGTAGAAACAGAAACTACACAAGGCTTCAGACTAGCAGATAAACTAATCAGAATAATGGTATTACCTGGGTTATAGCTAGGAAATCCTGTCATACGACTTTGTATTGAAGTAACAAAACGAGAGGGTAATCTCTCACCAGAAATTAAAATTCCGGCTTCCCTGGTACGCTATTGTGAATACATCTGAAGTCTTGCTGGCCACTGCTCGTAGTTTTATTCTCTCCGTTCCTGGCTAGTTTCCACGCTAGCTAATTACTATGTTCAAGTTCCTGTTAGCTCCACCTATTTTTCATGTAGGACGATTTACCCAAATGGATTAAGTGCCAAATTCTTTTCACCTCTCCTCCTTTCCTGTGGACGGTAGTTTCATGTGTCAATCAAATTGACCGATGCCCCGCCACGCCTGAAACAATGAAACATGCTTTTGCGGCAATGCAGTTGCGTCATTACATTCCAATAGGCTATTAACACCAACCTTCCTCGGTTGCTGGAAATAATGTGTCAGCCATGTGTTCCTACTTTGCCCCGTATTGCGGATAGGTGTTACGCCTGCATTATATTGCCATCTTTGGATCACACAGGTTTTCCCCTGAGTAGCACTGCCATGTATTATTTCAGACGGGTCTGGCTGACCCTCTTATCTCCCATTCTGCCGTGGCTGGTTTACACGTTAGGTCATGTTAACCGTAAGGTGTTAGGTGTCAGTCCCTATTCCAACCGCAGGATTCTAAACTAACACGTCAATCTCAACTGACTGGTTCCGCGATGTATCAACGTCGTCCCCAGCCCAGATTTGACACTTTGCCGTCTTTCTCTTCCCTGGTATTGAAAACAGTGAGTTTTCAACCTTTGATAGCACCCGCCGACTGGTGCCGTGGTGTCTGGGTTTTACGTTTGATCTGTACATCAAAGCTTTCTCAGACTTAGCATTACAGAAATGATGGGGTGTGCGTGGTTAAAATGTATTTTTCTCTTGTTTTCAATCCTCTTGCATTTCTATCATTTTCTGGTGGACTTTTATGCTTTTAGAGAATGATAGAAAAATATTGTGGGCTCTTTAATTCCTTTCAAACTTGTGTAATAATGATGCTGGCGGGGCTGTCCCGTCACAGGGGCATGCCGGTGTGATGAGGAATGAACAGGCGGACAGATTGGCTGGCTCTGCAAAACTTGGTGGAGTATTGATGCATAATAAGGCAGACATGCTTGCGGCCTTGTGGGAGCACGTGTACACCTCGGAAGAGCACCATGGTCTGACAAGAATGAGACAGCGAGGAGTGACGAGGGGATCTGGCCGACGCTCGACGGTGCTATTACTGGTGTTATTGGTGTTATAACTCTTCGCTGGCTGCTGAGGATAGGGACGGAGCGGTTATGAGAATGCCCCGAAAGCTGTGATTTCGTTTCCTAAATCAATCAATCAATCAGACGACTTGACCACTTGACCACGGAGACATCCGTCTTAAGATACGCATGGTAGGTTGCAGTGTTACTAGTCGTTGCTACCCTTAGTTCAGGAGCACAAGGGACATCGAGTACTAGTTGGTTTACACAAATGTGGCACCTCAAGGTGCTTAAAAAGAACTGTTAATGCTTTCTGGGTATATATATATATATATATATATATATATATATATATATATATATATATATATATATATATATAATATATATATATATATGAAGTAGCACGGCTCTACAGTATGTTTGGCTCATGAAACTTCCAGAAAGGTTGCGTAGCTGCTGCATGCTAGGTAATAAACATGGCGGAAAATTGGCCCACTATTTGCCTCAGCAGTTCAGTTAAGTGGGAGTCCACGCTGAAGGCGGGCGCGTCAGCCCGAACTGGTGTAAAGAGGGAGAAAAGAAACTGTCCCCCTCACACCACCTCCATCCAGAAGACTGTTTGAGATACAATGGCCAAGTTGGGTCATAGAATGCTTGGTGGACAAGTACACCAACTTGCAGTGACCTCGAGGAGGCGGCTGATTCCGCAAGGCTTTTCTGTTGGAGCTTGAGTACAGTTGAGGTACACCTACAAATTGATTTATTCGCTTTTACTTGGTAATGGTGATCTAAGTTATAACTAGCCATGCATGTAATAATTGCCTATAGATGTTCTTAATCCCCATTTTTCCTCACCTCCCATTTTCCACCACCTCACATTTTCACCCTCTCCTCCCAGCTGATCCAATAGTCGAATTTTTCAAATATTAGTTTGTGTCTTCATGGTTAAGGCTACAGTTTCTAGTTTGATTCATTTGAGCTTACCATGCTCGAGAAAAGACTTTCATTTAGTAGGTGGTGATACTGTTTTGATAATGTGCCCCAGTCTGTTTGGGGACTTGACTTTCTCTGGTGGCATTAGGCACAATATTGGATGTGGCTGAGGCACAGGGGTCTGATAATATCTGGAGCCCAATCCACTGATTCTCCGCTGTGTACTACATGGATCCATGTTGTTGTGTTTTGTGTTTCGGGATGGTGAGTCCTGTCTCCACACTGTAAGGCTCATACTCAGATTTAGAGTTATGTTCTTGTTGCTTCTCAATTGATGGTCTCTCAGTTGTCCAGTCCTGGTTAGCCGGCTGTATAGGTACCGTAGCAGGGTTTTAGGAGCACCCTGTAGGCTCTGCCACAACGGGCAGAGTTCTGGCTATATACGGCAGACTGCCTATAATGGTGAACGTGATGTGGAGTACCAATTGTCATTGTTAATGGCAGTTGTGCTTTGTCATCCGCACAGTTGTGTATATGTGCTACGGCACTGCACAAAATAAAGACTCACGCATATTGTTCTTATCTTGTTTGTCTAGTCCTTGTTGTTGTGTTATGTTTAGTTTTTGTTGTTCTAGTAATGTTTCAGCCCATCTCAGTGATCCATTGTCTGGAACATGCACTAAGGCAAAGTTCACCGCTAAAGAGTCCTGGATTTCTTCTGTCTTAACCTTTCCCTTATTTTTAGTTAACTGGGGAGAATATATTAAGTGATCTTTTTCTCTTTCTTCTTATTATTCTTTTCTTCTCTGGCCCACTAAAAGTCAGTGTTGCGCTTCTTTGTCTTTGAGCACATGAGAATAGGAAACCATGTCCTCCTATCCTTTATATTCTTCCTCCTGTTATACATATATATATAGTCCTTCAAGAGACTACTGGCACATGGAGATTGATTGGAGCAATTAGACGTAGACAATCAAGATTTGTTGGCTATGTTGACAGGCGAATATTAGTGACAACTGGCGATCTTGATGGAAGGGATCAAGGGGAAGACAAAGGGCAAAAAATGGAATACAAGAGTGTTAGAAGAAGAGGCAGTAGTCAACCAACACGAAGATGGGCACAGTCATGGAATATACATTTGACATAAGGATGCAAGAGACTGGGAATCTTTACGGCGCGCTGTGGTGCGCAACGGTTCTCAAAAGGGCATCTGTATGATGATGAGCATGGTAATGCAGTAGTAAATCGGACTTGTAATCTCTTCCGACGTGTAAACAAGGTAAAAATCTAGAAGAGCCGGCATGAAGCCGCCACAGATTAAGTAAAAGTTCACAACTGGGAAACTATCCAATTCAATCCAATGTTTTGGTACGAGTATCTCCTTTCAGCCTTCGAGTTTTCGACTTGGCTATAATTTGGTCTTTATGGTGTAGCTTGTAGTTTGTCTTCCGTAGATTGGGCTGCTTGTTGTCAGCTTCTCATCTTCTGATTGTGTTAATTCCTTTCTTGTTAGGTTTTACATGTCTGGACAGAGTCGCGCACTTATTAAGGCCTGGAGTAACTGCGTGCTGTTTCCTTCAGGGAGCTTTACCAGTTGTCATCTCTCCTGGTGTTCCACCTATTTGCCGGTCTCGGATCGTCTCTGATACCTTGTGTCGTGTGCGGGTTGATTCCTCGGTCTATAGGTTGACCAGGGGTTTCTACAGGCCTCCGTCCGTACTTGGTCTTGGTCGCTGTCATTCTGGTTCTCTTCCTCCTCGTCTATTTCTTCTTCTGTTGCTGCTTTTTCTGTTTGGGACTTTGCATCTTCTGCTTCTGGTGTTTCTGTCTTGGACTTGAGAAGTTTTGTTTGTGCCCTTTCTTCTTGTACCTGTTTGAGAGTTTCTTCTGTCTTTTCTCTTTCATCTTGGATCTTTGATAGAGTTTCGTCTGTCTCAGCCTTTATAGAATCCATTTCCTGCTCAGTCTTCTGCTGAACTTGCCTTAAAATGTAGAACATTTTTGAAATTGCGGGGGGCATATGCCATGAGTCAGATTACTTAAGACCTGGGTAACAGCAACATAGATTGTTGAAACATTAATAGGGATAAATAATCACGGAGTGTGATAAGGAAAAAGACACCGGTAACGGGCTAAAGATAGTGGCCAATAGAATTGCGAGGAGGAGGGCACGTGAGGTGGTTTGAACACAGTGCGCGGACATTGGAGAAGGGAGTTGGTCCGGGAAACACAGCGAGGTTGACATCGTGAAGATGGCCAAGACCAGCTGTATCAGTGAAGATGGAGAGTGTTCAAAGGTGAAGAGGAAAGCCTACGAGTAAGGCGACATGGACAGCGTTAGAGTGTTTGTAGAATCTGTGTTACCGCGAGAGCGACGACCGGTCTACACATCAGGCTTGTAAACACACGGCAGTGCAGAAAACTGGGGAGCCGTGTCGCTCGCTGAATGAGGGCCCGGTAATGACACAGTATAACTGTAAGTTGATGCACTGTTCTAATGTATTATGAATTAATGGTATTGTGAATAAAGTTAGTTATTCGTTCGGTCGGCTTGTGGAACTGCTATTCTTTGTGTTATTGGACGTGTTTATTCTTAAGTTGCCAAGGTGCATACAACATAACCCCTAGTAACACTCTGGCAATCGTATACGTAACTTATGAGGTAACATAGGTCATGTTTCCCCCAGTGAGACGCAGTTCACTGTCAGACTGAAGGAGTCCAAATTGGTCCCTTCACAAGGCTAAGTCACTTCCTGATATGGGTTGTTGACTGTCCATTGCTCCTAAGAGATCTGGAATGAAACAAACGGAGATGGGTAGTATCTACGTCTACACATCTCAAACACATATGTCTATACATTCCCATAAACATGCATTCAAGTCATAATATATGATGGTATGATGATATATGATGGCATGTTACATAAACATATATCAGTTCTAAATAAATAAATATATATGTATATATTCATAAAACTATTTAGAACATCTAAAGCTTAAAACATACATAGTCACATACATTTATGTAATGCAGTGTTTCCCATATAAGTTCACCTCACTTTCTCCCTTTCTGATTCATTCATTCCGTCTTGTCGGAAGGACTGGTCGCACAGTACCTGTCGAACATTAAATGCCTTCCCTGAATCTGTCTGGGATATTGAAAGTCCTAAGTCCATGTCTGTCCTCACGCGGACATCATGCAGACAAGGTGAACTGGTGCCATTCCTCAAACCAAGTGGTTTCACCACAATCTTGGTAGGCACTCAAAGTGTTGGTCCAAATAATCAACGTTAATGTGGACGCTATCAAGGGACTGGTAGCTCTCAGGAATTTCTCCTAAGTAGTCAGTCTCCCCAATGTTTAACATCATACAGGATGAATCTAAATTTATCTCCTGTACCTGAATAAGCCACACACTCATGTAGCTTGGATAATGGATTTCTCCAAATTATCACACACAACAAATCATACAACCAAACAGTGAATGAAAGAAGATAGTTCTCAGTGGAATATTAAAGCTAGAAAACTGGAACATTAAGTACAAAGAAAATCCACCAGTGTAAAGTTTGGGAGAATATGTAGAAACAGAAACTACACAAGGCTTCAGACTAGCAGATAAACTAATCAGAATAATGGTATTACCTGGGTTATAGCTAGGAAATCCTGTCATACGACTTTGTATTGAAGTAACAAAACGAGAGGGGTAATCTCTCACCAGAAATTAAAATTCCGGCTTCCCTGGTACGCTATTGTGAATACATCTGAAGTCTTGCTGGCCACTGCTCGTAGTTTTATTCTCTCCGTTCCTGGCTAGTTTCCACGCTAGCTAATTACTATGTTCAAGTTCCTGTTAGCTCCACCTATTTTTCATGTAGGACGATTTACCCAAATGGATTAAGTGCCAAATTCTTTTCACCTCTCCTCCTTTCCTGTGGACGGTAGTTTCATGTGTCAATCAAATTGACCGATGCCCCGCCACGCCTGAAACAATGAAACATGCTTTTGCGGCAATGCAGTTGCGTCATTACATTCCAATAGGGCTATTAACACCAACCTTCCTCGGTTGCTGGAAATAATGTGTCAGCCATGTGTTCCTACTTTGCCCCGTATTGCGGATAGGTGTTACGCCTGCATTATATTGCCATCTTTGGATCACACAGGTTTTCCCCTGAGTAGCACTGCCATGTATTATTTCAGACGGGTCTGGCTGACCCTCTTATCTCCCATTCTGCCGTGGCTGGTTTACACGTTAGGTCATGTTAACCGTAAGGTGTTAGGTGTCAGTCCCTATTCCAACCGCAGGATTCTAAACTAACACGTCAATCTCAACTGACTGGTTCCGCGATGTATCAACGTCGTCCCCAGCCCAGATTTGACACTTTGCCGTCTTTCTCTTCCCTGGTATTGAAAACAGTGAGTTTTCAACCTTTGATAGCACCCGCCGACTGGTGCCGTGGTGTCTGGGTTTTACGTTTGATCTGTACATCAAAGCTTTCTCAGACTTAGCATTACAGAAATGATGGGGTGTGCGTGGTTAAAATGTATTTTTCTCTTGTTTTCAATCCTCTTGCATTTCTATCATTTTCTGGTGGACTTTTATGCTTTTAGAGAATGATAGAAAAATATTGTGGGCTCTTTAATTCCTTTCAAACTTGTGTAATAATGATGCTGGCGGGGCTGTCCCGTCACAGGGGCATGCCGGTGTGATGAGGAATGAACAGGCGGACAGATTGGCTGGCTCTGCAAAACTTGGTGGAGTATTGATGCATAATAAGGCAGACATGCTTGCGGCCTTGTGGGAGCACGTGTACACCTCGGAAGAGCACCATGGTCTGACAAGAATGAGACAGCGAGGAGTGACGAGGGGATCTGGCCGACGCTCGACGGTGCTATTACTGGTGTTTATTGGTGTTATAACTCTTCGCTGGCTGCTGAGGATAGGGACGGAGCGGTTTATGAGAATGCCCCGAAAGCTGTGATTTCGTTTCCTAAATCAATCAATCAATCAGACGACTTGACCACTTGACCACGGAGACATCCGTCTTAAGATACGCATGGTAGGTTGCAGTGTTACTAGTCGTTGCTACCCTTAGTTCAGGTAGCACAAGGGGACATCGAGTACTAGTTGGTTTACACAAATGTGGCACCTCAAGGTGCTTAAAAAGAAACTGTTAATGCTTTCTGGGTATATATATATATATATATATATATATATATTATATATATATATATATATATATATTATATATATATATATGAAGTAGCACGGCTCTACAGTATGTTTGGCTCATGAAACTTCCAGAAAGGTTGCGTAGCTGCTGCATGCTAGGTAATAAACATGGCGGAAAATTGGCCCACTATTTGCCTCAGCAGTTCAGTTAAGTGGGAGTCCACGCTGAAGGCGGGCGCGTCAGCCCGAACTGGTGTAAAGAGGGAGAAAAGAAACTGTCCCCCTCACACCACCTCCATCCAGACAGACTGTTTGAGATACAATGGCCAAGTTGGGTCATAGAATGCTTGGTGGACAAGTACACCAACTTGCAGTGACCTCGACGAGGCGGCTGATCCCGCAAGGCTTTTCTGCTGGAGCTTGAGCACAGTTGAGGTACACCTACAAATTGATTTATTCGCTTTTACTTGGTAATGGTGATCTAAGTTATAACTAGCCATGCATGTAATAATTGCCTATAGATGTTCTTAATCCCCATTTTTCCTCACCTCCCATTTTCCACCACCTCACATTTTCACCCTCTCCTCCCAGCTGATCCAATAGTCGAATTTTTCAAATATTAGTTTGTGTCTTCATGGTTAAGGCTACAGTTTCTAGTTTGATTCATTTGAGCTTACCATGCTCGAGAAAAGACTTTCATTTAGTAGGTGGTGATACTGTTTTGATAATGTGCCCCAGTCTGTTTGGGGACTTGACTTTCTCTGGTGGCATTAGGCACAATATTGGATGTGGCTGAGGCACAGGGGTCTGATAATATCTGGAGCCCAATCCACTGATTCTCCGCTGTGTACTACATGGATCCATGTTGTTGTGTTTTGTGTTTCGGGATGGTGAGTCCTGTCTCCACACTGTAAGGCTCATACTCAGATTTAGAGTTATGTTCTTGTTGCTTCTCAATTGATGGTCTCTCAGTTGTCCAGTCCTGGTTAGCCGGCTGTATAGGTACCGTAGCAGGGTTTTAGGAGCACCCTGTAGGCTCTGCCACAACGGGCAGAGTTCTGGCTATATACGGCAGACTGCCTATAATGGTGAACGTGATGTGGAGTACCAATTGTCATTGTTAATGGCAGTTGTGCTTTGTCATCCGCACAGTTGTGTATATGTGCTACGGCACTGCACAAAATAAAGACTCACGCATATTGTTCTTATCTTGTTTGTCTAGTCCTTGTTGTTGTGTTATGTTTAGTTTTTGTTGTTCTAGTAATGTTTCAGCCCATCTCAGTGATCCATTGTCTGGAACATGCACTAAGGCAAAGTTCACCGCTAAAGAGTCCTGGATTTCTTCTGTCTTAACCTTTCCCTTATTTTTAGTTAACTGGGGAGAATATATTAAGTGATCTTTTTCTCTTTCTTCTTATTATTCTTTTCTTCTCTGGCCCACTAAAAGTCAGTGTTGCGCTTCTTTGTCTTTGAGCACATGAGAATAGGAAACCATGTCCTCCTATCCTTTATATTCTTCCTCCTGTTATACATATATATATAGTCCTTCAAGAGACTACTGGCACATGGAGATTGATTGGAGCAATTAGACGTAGACAATCAAGATTTGTTGGCTATGTTGACAGGCGAATATTAGTGACAACTGGCGATCTTGATGGAAGGGATCAAGGGGAAGACAAAGGGCAAAAATGGAATACAAGAGTGTTAGAAGAAGAGGCAGTAGTCAACCAACACGAAGATGGGCACAGTCATGGAATATACATTTGACATAAGGATGCAAGAGACTGGGAATCTTTACGGCGCGCTGTGGTGCGCAACGGTTCTCAAAAGGGCATCTGTATGATGATGAGCATGGTAATGCAGTAGTAAATCGGACTTGTAATCTCTTCCGACGTGTAAACAAGGTAAAAATCTAGAAGAGCCGGCATGAAGCCGCCACAGATTAAGTAAAAGTTCACAACTGGGAAACTATCCAATTCAATCCAATGTTTGGTACGAGTATCTCCTTTCAGCCTTCGAGTTTTCGACTTGGCTATAATTTTGGTCTTTATGGTGTAGCTTGTAGTTTGTCTTCCGTAGATTGGGCTGCTTGTTGTCAGCTTCTCATCTTCTGATTGTGTTAATTCCTTTCTTGTTAGGTTTTACATGTCTGGACAGAGTCGCGCACTTATTAAGGCCTGGAGTAACTGCGTGCTGTTTCCTTCAGGGAGCTTTACCAGTTGTCATCTCTCCTGGTGTTCCACCTATTTGCCGGTCTCGGATCGTCTCTGATACCTTGTGTCGTGTGCGGGTTGATTCCTCGGTCTATAGGTTGACCAGGGGTTTCTACAGGCCTCCGTCCGTACTTGGTCTTGGTCGCTGTCATTCTGGTTCTCTTCCTCCTCGTCTATTTCTTCTTCTGTTGCTGCTTTTTCTGTTTGGGACTTTGCATCTTCTGCTTCTGGTGTTTCTGTCTTGGACTTGAGAAGTTTTGTTTGTGCCCTTTCTTCTTGTACCTGTTTGAGAGTTTCTTCTGTCTTTTCTCTTTCATCTTGGATCTTTGATAGAGTTTCGTCTGTCTCAGCCTTTATAGAATCCATTTCCTGCTCAGTCTTCTGCTGAACTTGCCTTAGTTCGTCCAGGATGCGCTGAACCGCCGATATCTGTGTTTCTTGCACCTTGTCTTTATCTTCCTCCATGCTTTAGAACTGTGATCTCAGGTCCTTCAGTTGGCCTTCCAATTACGCTTTGTCAATTTTCATAAATCGATTGGTCGCCTCGTACTGCCCCCTAGCCTATTTACAGGGCAGGTTGGTTTTGATGGCGGTTTTAATTGATTCTTTGCTGTCTTGGTAGGGGAGCAGCCGAGGTACTGTCCTCGTGGTTGCCGAGGCAGTTGGCGCACATTTTGTTAGGGTTAAGTCCTTGTCGGTCTTTGCTATCTGGCACTGGCTGTATGGATTGTGTCAAGAGCAGTATCTACATACCTCCACCTAACTCTTGCAGTGGCACGGGTTTACAAAAATGTCTGGCGCTTACAAAACTGCAGCACTCTCGGTATGTAGTGCTTTGGAACTTGGTCTCTCTTGTCCAATCTAATGAATTGAGGGATCACTCAATGCTCGGATGTTACGATGACGACCGTGGTTGGGATGTTATTCTTGCTGATGAACCTCTCAGCACTAGTGATCTTTAGTTTCTTGTTCTCCTTCGTCAGCATCTCCTTGATCTGGCCGTTGATGAGATGGGTCTTGATTCGTTTAATGCTTGCTTGCTTGTGTTCGCTGGCTGTGAACTCCAGCGTGAAGTCCTGTATGTCGGATGAAGACATCCTGTTGTCCAACATCAGTGTGACGTCATACCGGACCTGAGGTTTGCGTGAGTATTCGTTGTCCCATGTCTGGCTTATTGGTGTGCAGACTGGTGGTTCCTCGCCGTGCAGGCAGATACTCTCCGACTTCGGAAGAATCAGCGATCCTACTACGTTAGCCAGGACCCCGAGGGGACTTGTTGCCCAGGACGCACGACTAGGACGTGTTAGTTGCTCTTTGCCAGTATAGAACCTGGCCCTGGTTCCTTGGAAACAACCCTGCATCCCACACGTTTAATGATCCATCGTTTGCTTGTGCGGTGCCGGGTGACTTCCAATAAGCTTGATGTCGGCCTTCTCTTCTTGTGCAATCTTCTGCATAAGTGCTGTGGTCTTTGCGTTTTTGTTGATGGAGACCACTCAATCAGGTGTCTTGCGCAGCTGGTAGATACTGTTTCTTACCAGCTGTTTTCCAACAGACTGATTATCTTGTCTGTTGGTAGCGCCGACTGTTTGGCTTCTTCCACTCTTGTCTGTTTTAGCAGTAATTTGCCGGTGAAGTCATCAGTTTTTGTGGTTTCCTCCTGTGTGGAGGTCTTTAGTAAACTGGGCATCTTCGACTTTGTGTTGTTGAAAACTTCACTGCTGCTGCAGGCTTCAGTTGAGGTTGTTGTCTCTGGCGTCGGTTGAGCGACGGGAGCGGTTTCAACTGGTGTAAAAGTGGTAGTTCCTTTAATGTTACTTCAGGTTCAGGTATGTTGCTTCAGGTCGCAGACAGGTACTTTTCTTGCATCTTCTTGATAGTCTTGGTAGCTTCCGCGCTGCTCATTTTGAATGTCGGGTGTCTTGTGGAATTTTTCTTGCAACCTGCCATTTACGCCCACGTGTCGGTCTTCCGAATAGGCGACTTGATATCAATATCGCGACGAGTTGACTGAGTATGCGGGAAACTACTCACACACGATTATTTATAGCGTGGGTCATTCTGGAATACACACATTTGGAATCTCGCCAGGATTACAGAGTCTGTGTACTTTTCTGAGATTGTTTTTGTGTGATCTATGGGACGAGTCTACGTCCCCTATCAAGATGTCGTGACCGAATAGCGTGATTCTGTACGAGTCTGTCATAATATTTTGTTTCACTTTTGCGATGCCGATAATGTGTACATTCTCCCTATATGACATTACTATGACATTGAAAACCTTGGGTATAATGACATCTGAATCAGTATCATTACATTAAAACTTCGAGCAAACAGTTTCTCGCAAAATTCGCATATCTACAAAGAGTTCATGACATTAAACTTACTTCTGACCGAAATAAATGGATGTCCGTTGGTATAATGTGTACGCGAGGACCTGGAACATAAAACTGTATAATTTAAGACTGCATACATTGACTTTATTCTAATTAGGAAATCAGACAGAAGACTACTATCAGATTCAAGAGCACTCCCAAATACAGATGTTGATACTGATCACAAACCAGTCATAATAAAAACAAAGATTTCAACATACAGTAAAAGACACAACAAGACAAAACACATGTCATCAATTATAGGAGGCTTCAGGAAAATACGGTTAAAGACGAATTCAATTCAAGAAATAAAACACCTACATAAGAACATCCCTGATGACCACTCAAGCGTAGATAAGGAATGGACATATTTTCAAGGCTGCCATGCTCGACACACTGGAAAATAAATGTGGAACAAAGAAAGTAGGGCAGGACAAAAGATTAAGAACAGCCTGGTAAAACAACGAAGTTAAAGATAGCATATTCAAAAAGAAGGTAGCGTTAAAAAAGTTGATCACAACTAAATCTGAACAAGACTATGTTATTTATAGAACAGCACGACGTAATGCCAAACGAACAATTAGAGCATCTAAAGATGAATCCTGGAGAATATATGGTGAACAGATGGCGACCCTTAGCAAAGACTGCCGAAGAGAATTTTATAAACGTGTCAACTACAATGAGAAACAGAGATGCATGCTACAACCCAACCACCATCACAAACAGCAAAAGGGGTATATCGATATTTAATCCACAACAAAGACTAGCAAGGTGGGCAGAATACTTTCAAGAACTACTTAACCCCATACATAACATAGAAAACCTCACTTTTGTGCTAAAAGCCAGGGACAGCAAGAACCAAATTTCATACCAGCAGAAGTCAAAGCAGTTATACAGAAAAGTCCTAAAAACAAATCACCAGGTCCAGATGGAATAACAACAGAAGCTATTCAGGCCTGTGGGGAAACAGGAGTTAAATGGCTACAAGACTTTTCAATATAGCATGGGAAGAAAGGAAAGTACCAGATGATTGGCAACAGGCAATAATAGTTCAATATGGAAAAAGAAAGGCAATATGAGAGAGTGTGAAACATACAGAGGTATATCACTCCTGAGCCATATAGGGAAAAATGTATGCAAAACTATTGGAACAAAGAGCTAGACCCTTAGTTGAACAATAGTTAAGCAAAGTACAATTCAGTTTTCGGAAAGATAAAAGTTGCACTGATGCACTATTTACACTTAGACAAATATGTGAAAAAACTGTCGAATATAGTGATCAACAGAAGATTGTGTTTGTAGATCAGGAAAAGGCTTTCGGTAGAGTAGACAGATACAAATTATGGACCATCCTTGAAGACTATGGGATACAAGGGCAACTGCTAGAACACATCATAGCCATGAAACATTCGAGCCGAAGTGCAGTAAGAACACAAGAAGGTATATCAGATATGTTCACAGTCAATACAGGTGTGAGACAGGGATGTGTGCTCTCTCCCCAGCTATTTAATATCTACATGGACAGAATTTCCAAAGAAGCAAGTCTCGACAGAACATATTCAGAAAATTTAGAGCTCTTTACTCCAGATGAAACAACTGATCCACAGGAAATAAATGAACTTCTATTTGCAGACGATCAGTGCCAGTTTTATAGCGACGAGGGCAGACTGCAAAATCGTATTAATAATCTGAGTTCAACATGCAGGAGTTACAATATGAGCATAAATACAGCCAAAACAGACGTAAAGCGAGTTAGCAGATCGCCGGGCCCACTAAGTATACAGTTAAATAGCAAAACTCTGAAACAAGTTAAAGAATTCAAATATCTTGGAAGTATGATCACAGAAGATGGCAGATTAGACAGAGAAATTGAAATCAGATGTCAAAAAGCTAGTGTACTTACATATCAACTATCACCCTTACTGAAACATCAAAATATACCCATGCCCGCAAAACGACAGATAATAAACAGCATATTCACACCAACCCTTTGCTACCAATCTCAGACCTGGACTTTACCAAAATTACACCTTCGCAAAATCAACACCTGCGAAATGAGATGCCTGAGGAGAGCTTCCAACTTAACAATCCGAAACCGAGTAAGAAAAGCTGTTATCAGACAGACTGTGGGATCAACACCTTGTGCCACATTTATTGAAAGACAGAAGATCAAGTGGTTTGGCCATGTCGTTAGAATGCAACACCAGCAACTAAGATGCTAAGATGCGGGAGTTGGTCTTCTGAGCCGATAACGATATGTCCAGGATTGCCACAGGGTTCACCACTGTCACCAGTACTATTCAACGTGTATACGGTGCCGATCACTGAACAACAGTTGGATGGGAGGGGTAGGACTCTATCATTCGTTGACGACATCCTCGTGTATCGACAGGGTCGAGATAGACAGGCGGTTGCCAACTATATGCAGGGCGAACTAGATCGAATTTCCTCATGGTGTGCTGATGCCGATGCCCTTGTCAACCCTGCAAAGGCAACGGTTACATGGTTCTCACTAAACAACCATATTGTGAAAACAGACCTGCCGGCAGTTAGAATGGATGGGAGCATTCTGAGTAGAACCCAGTCAATGACATATCTTGGCGTGAGGCTTGATCGTAGCCTGTCCTTCAAAGATCATGTCGACTATGTCATAACGAAGGCTCGAAAAGGTTTGGCAGCAATGAGAGTCATGGCGACTGCCAATATCGAGCAAAGACTGCTATTACTTCTGTTCCAAGGACTTGTGCTTTCACGCATCGAGTATGCCCTGGCCATCCTCACTGTCAGCCCTACACAGATTGGAAGACTTGAAAAGGTACAAAACGAAGCCATGCGCATCATTTTGGGCTGCACGAGAGACACCAGCTGTGTAGCAATGAGATACCTCCTTGACTTCCCGACAATGGAACACAGGATCAAGATCTGGAGAGCTCGTGCATACTTAAAAATAAGTGCAGATGAGCAGCACCCTCTGCATGACGCTGTATTCAGAGAAAAGGGTGACAGGCTAAAGAGGGGCAAATCATGGATGGGTCGGGCGGAAGATGTCGTCGGACAGGTCTGCAGTCTTACCAGTATCAACCCCGGCAAGGAATGGGTGCCGGTGCCTCCAGCTTTTAAGTGTACCTTCTCCTGCATTATCACACTCGACAGACGGTGCAGAGAGCAGAACCCTGCCGCTGTCAATGCAGAGGTTAACGCGCTCATCTATGATCACTCAGATAGCCCCGAAGTGCTCATCTATACAGATGGATCTGTTGTAAAGCAGCAGAGAAGTGCGTGGGCATTTACAGCCCGTTCAGCGGGCCGAACCGTTCAAGAATCCAGTGGTGCCCACTCTATGACCACGAGCAGCATGACGATGGAGGTGATGGCAGTTACACAGGCTTTCATATGGCTGGAATCACAGCATTATACCAACGTGTGTGTACTAAGTGATTCAATGAGCATGATTCAGAAGGTCGAAGCTGGATCTGTACGTAGACAGTGGACTGAGTCGCTGCGGAAGTCTGTTGTCCGCAAAGTCACCTTCATCTTCGTCCCGGGACATGCGGGAGTCGAGGGAAATGAACGAGCTGATAAATTGGCTGGCTCTGCACCCCCTGTAGATGGCCAGCCCATGGATCGTGCCGATGTCATTAACGCCCTTAAAGATATGGCGAGAACAGAGGATTTTGACGCCAGTGATTCCACATCGCTTTCCAGGATGAAAGACCTGGGAGTAAGAATCGGCACAGCCAGACGCGAGAAGTACATCGGGAAAACAAAGCGCCTCGTCAACCAACACAGAACTGGCACTATTAGCCACCGGACGCTGATGCATATGCTGGGGGGAGGATCTGAGCACCTATGGACATGTCCGGAGTGCAACGAAGATACCCCAACTGATAACTGATAACTGATAACTGATAACCAGCAACTACCATCACTGGCCTTACATCAAAGATCATCTGCGACGAGACCACGAGGACGTCCAAGAAGAAAATGGATTGACATCAAAGACATTGTACAGCCTCACGGAATGACACTATCCAGTGCCGCCCACCGGGCGCTGGAACGCAAATTATTCCTCCCCAAGACGCTTGACGGCAGAAGAAGAAGAAGAAGAAGAAGAAGAAGATGATGATGATGATGATGATGATGATGATGATGATGATGATGATGATTACGATGATGATGATGCATTGTTCATACTGTAAATGTATTATGTAGAGAGCCGTAGATGATCATCATCACCAGCTGGCGTAGGCGTTCATGGCTCTCCACAGATCTCGGTCTTTGTTTTCTGGATCAACTCTGCTGATGATATTCCTCCTTGCCACCGTCACAGTCCATCCAGCATCATTTCTCTTGGTCTGCCTCTTTCTCGCTTCCCCTCGATCTTTCCAGTTGTCACGATGTTCTCCAATGCCTTTCTTCTCATCACATGACCAAGGAAAGCTGTTTGTCTCTTTCTTATTGTTGTTTTTAATGTTCTAGTTTCATTAGCCTCTTTCAGGCAAAAAAACAAAACAAACCACATCACTTTTGCTTCTAAGTTCTTTCTAATGTGTACATTTACATTCTAAGATTCGCTGCCATACAGCGAAACTGGTTCTGTATAGCTTTCAGCACTGTTTCTTACATTCATTGATAGTGACTTATTGCATCAGATACTCTTCATTTTCTGAAACGCGGCTTTTGCCTGCCCTATTCTGCTCTTAATCTCTGTTGTACATCTTCCATCTGATGTTATAAATGCCTCTAGGTATTTAAAATTATCCACTTAATTAAGAATTTTCCCTTTTACTTCCTTGTCACATGTTGGTGTCACCATTTTCTTTGATATCACCGTTGTTACTGTTTTCTTTATGTTCAAGGAGAGTCTTTTCTTTGCATTCTCTGTTGCTACAATCTCCATCAGTTGCTGTGGGCCTGGTGCATTATCCGCCACCCATACTGTGTCATCTGCACAGCGTATATTGTTTATATTATAAGAAAAAGAAGATAAGTATTCCTTGTTTTTCTTTGATCTTTTATTATTACTTCGCTATGGAGGAAGAAGAGATTTGGTGACAAGACACACCTCTGTCCTACTCCTAGCTTTATATCTTCGTAACTACCCTCTTTATTTCGCATTTTGTTTGCTGCTACTTGGTTCCAGTACATATTCTTTATTATTCTTAAATCATATCCAACAATGTTAACATCTTCCAACATTTTAATCAGTTCATCAAGTTTTACTTTATAAAAATGTCTTAGTATAAGCTATGAAGCACAAATATATGTCTTTCCGTGTCTCTATTGATCATTCTATTAGTCTTCGTAATATATATATATATATATATATATATATATATATATATATATATATATATATATATATATATATATATATATATATCGTCGAGAGAAATAAACGAGCTGATAAACTGGCTGGCTCTGCACCTCCGTAGATGGCCAGCCCATGGTTTGTGCCGATGTTATTAACGTCCTTAAAGATATGTCGAGAACAGAGGACTTTGACGTCAGTGAATCCACATCGCTGTCCAGGATGAAAGACTTGGGAGTAAGAATCGGCTCGGCCACACGCGAGTGGTACATCGGGAAAGCGAGGTACCTCGTCAACCAACACAGAACTGGCACTAATAGCCACCGGACGCTGGTGCATATGGTGCGGGGGTGGGGGGGGGATCTGAGCACCTATGGACCTGTCCGGAGTGTAATGAAGATACCCCAACTGATAATTGATATATATATAGTTTGCATTGTAGATGATAAAAAGATATAACGGCTTGATGTCTGATTTAGAGCCCTTGTTCGTTATAGTTATTGCCGGGAAGAAAAAGAAAATAATGGTGATGATGATGATAAGTATGAGGATAAGAAGACGATCGTGACGAACAAGACGAAGAAAAATGTGCAGAATAAGAAATGGAGAAGAGGAATACGTAGTATAAGAAGACGACGACGAAGAAGAAGAAGAAGAAGAAGAAGAAGAAGAAGAAGAAGAAGAAGAAGAAGAAGAAGAAGAAGAAGAAGAAGAAGAAGAAGGACGAGGGGGAGAAGGAGAAGGAGGAAGAGAAGGAGGAGAAGGACAAGGAGGAGATGCAGAAGGAGGAGAAGGAGAGATAGGAGAAGGAGGAGCTGGGGGAGTAGGAGGATAAAGATTAGAAGGAGGAGAAGGATTAGAAGGAGGAGGAGGAGTAGGAGTAGAAAGGGGAGAGGGAGGAGAAAGGGGAGTAGGAGGAGAAGGAAGAGAAGAAGAAGAAGAAGAAGAAGAAGAAGAAGAAGAAGAAGAAGAAGAAGAAGAAGAAGAAGAAGAAGAAGAAGAAGAAGAAGAAGAAGAAGAAGAAGAAGAAGAAGAAGAAGAAGAAGAAGGAGAAGGAGAAGAAGAAGAAGTGACATTTATACGTTTTCATTTAGTAGTTCTGATTTGCTTTCTGTAATCACGCACCTGCCGGCTTCCTGGCCTAGAGGTTAGCAACTTTTCACCGTAATCTCGTACACTCTCGTAAGTAACGTGACGACGATGAGAATCAGCAGTGGTTCGAATCGCGTCGGTAACTTACGGGGTATTTGAGCCGGCCGCTCAGAAAGCAATGGCAAACTACTGAGCGTAATCTTGCCAAGAAATCAACAATCAACTAATAGATGCTAATGCTGACAGCGATGCCCTGTAAAGGATATGCAAAACTTTTTTTTTTTTTAATCACGCACCTAGACAATTGGTGACAAGAACAACAACATGCAGGCAGACTATTTAAAGCCTACTAACTTCCCATTAATAATAAAACATTAATAATAAAACATGTGAAGCAGTGATTGTCATGTTATTAATGAACATGCATTGATATTGGTCAAGTAAAACTTCCTTTCAAATATGTATATTACAATAGAGTGGGATCTACCTGACTACCAAACAATTCACATACGCAGGGTTGCTGTTACTTAGTGTTTGAGTTGTAACCGATAGTTTAGTTACTAAACAAATGTAATCCATATTTTGAAAATGTAATCCACATATGCCACGATTGCTGTGCCAGATGGAAATCAAGGCTTTGAATCTAGTCGACATACAGAGCATTGAAACGTGTGCGTGTATGTTGCTATATACCACCTTACTTGTCAATACACATGTCGTGATTGTAACGGACTCACAGTCTGCTTCACCCACATTTGTCAACGTCTTGCCAGCCGCAGATTCACATACAAACATCACTTACTCAAGCGAACATGTCAAAACACGAAATGTGAAAAGAAGCAAAACAATTACGTGTCAGGTGGCAGGAACTGATTTTGAATCCAACCGCCACAAGGCATACTGGTAGAAGTTATGACAAGGATCCTGTGCTCTCATCCAGTGACGTAATCATGTCATGGGCTGCAGACATAACGACATTACATAGACGTGTACATTATATATATATATATATATATATATATATATATATATATATATATATATATATATATATATATATATATATATATATCTGCAAAGCTACATAAATAAATAGCATATTCAATCATATACTATGCACATTCAAACTTAGAAGATCAGATGCTTGATAAAAGCTGCCCACTTAACTATCAGAGGGCGAGGAAGAAATGAAGTTATACAGACAGTGGGATCAACACATTATGCTACTTGTATTGAAAGGCAGGAGATTAAACGGTTCGGCCATCTCGTTAGAATGCAACACATCAACTACCAGCGCTGGCCCTACATTAAAGTAGATCTGTTACGAGAACAAGTGGACGCCTGAAAAGAACATGGATTGACCACATCAAAGACACTGTACAATCATATGGAATGACATTATCCAGTAGCACCCATCGGGAGCGGAGACGTCAGATATACCTCCCCTCAACGCTTTACGCAAAAGTGGAAGATGATGATGCTGATGTTGATGTTGAAATAAATTAACACATTCGTTGTTGTGCCGTTGTATGCGTCTCTAGTTCTGAAAGTCTCTGCACCTCCGGGTAGGATATTACTGTACGATACGGCAGAAGTGATCTGGGCCCTATAGGAACGGGTGTATAGTGTGACAAACAAGGTCGTGAGGCCAGTATTCTAGGCTCATATTTCAGGTATTTTTGACCTGATACATGGTACTGATGTCTTTTGTCCTTTTTCCTGTTGTCTTGGTTATGCCATTTACATATTTTAGTTATTACTTCGTAACAGATTATCATAATTTTGAACATAATAGGAATAATTACCCCTTAAGTTGTAACAATAAACAAAAACTCAGAGAAACAAAATCTTGAACGACTGCTCGCGTCGCTTAAGAGTTAAATTCAAATAAACTTATTCCCTTAGTGAATCTAACAACAGAAACCACACATTGCACAGTTTATTGCCTGGCATATATCGCTGCAAATTCGTCATGTGCATAATGCAGAGTTATATATCAAGTGAAGTGAATAAAGTGAATAAACGAATAAAACATTATCTGGGATACTGTCGCGAAACGCACGTGGGTCTCAGACGGGACAACACAGTACCCACTCTGTCTTACCCCGTCTCGGTGGCTAGACCACATTTTAAGGCGGGTGAGGGGGGATTCCCGAGTAAACAGAGTTAGGACCGTCTTCTGGGTCCTTGAGATGTTATGTATCGGGATTGTCATGAACTCACGGGTCGCGAGAAATCATAACTCACTCTTTGAAGTGTGCGTAGCTATTTGCTGTTGTAAATCGCACATTCTGTTAAAACTCGGAGAATGATGAGTTGCCGTCACTTTCGTGAGGTAAATGCTCGGAAGCTTTTCGGCAGGTTCCGTGAGTGTGTTCTTCCGGACCTGACACGAGAGGCCATTCGGTAGCCAGTCATCAAAAAGGGAGTCCGCTTCTATAGCCAGCTGTATAATTGGCATCACGGGATCCGGAGAATGCTCTACAGAGGTTGTTGAAACCATCCTTTCACGGCCGTGTCCGCATAGCTGTAATCTATAGAACTCTTATGGCATCAGAGATTGATCTACAGTGGTGGCATTGTTGTCCTTGTGACGAGAGGCCGTGTCTTTGATCAGCTGTATCATGATGTACCTTTTGGGGCTCCAGAGGGGACCTACAGCCCAGGGCTTGATGAACCTACTGGGTCGCTGTCTGTTGTATAGTTGTTCCTAAGTTTTAAAGGTAACACACTTTTATACTTGGCGTCGCTTAACTAAAGTTTGTATTTCAGTTGTGGGTCAATTCTTGACCAGGCCGGCCAGTTGCGCCGTGAGGCCTGTGTTCTGACCGAGATGTACACGTTGACCTCGGGTCAGCGGACATCAGCTGTAAGTTAAGTCTCGACCAGGCATGCTAGCTGTGTAGCAAGCCTGTGTGTGTACTATGACCTAGATTAAGCGGAGGCCAGTGTTCAGCCGACAATACGGAATGTATTGTGCCAGCCAGCTTAGTGGATCAGTCTGGTTGAAGCAAATTAACAATACATTCGAAGCCCTATCTCGACAATGGGGTATCTTAGGGTATTATTGTTCGGACAGAGAACTTTCTCTTGAACAGAGCTTTAATTTGATTCCCTTAATGAATATGTTGACATTAGTATGTTTCAATCATCATCAGGTGGCTTGGTTGAAATCAGTACTTGTCAAACACTCATGTGACGAGCGTGAACCAAATGCATTTCTCGTTACGGTGAAACAACTATGTAGAAGGCTATAAGCTGGGAAGTGATTATCGCACCATAGGCCTGTGGTTATTTAACTGGGCTTAGCCAGAAGGGGGAAAGATATCTTCACACCTACTAGGGATTGAACAATGGGCCAGTATAGCGGTGGGGAAACACCCACTCATGTATCGCGTGGATATTTCATCAGCGTTATGTGACTCTACAGTACCTTTAATGTGAAAGGAATGATTGTCAGGTGGGTCTATCTTTCTATTGTCTCTATACCGTCATCGGAACCAGATTGTATGGATAGGCTGATTCAACACAATTCCTAGGCAGCCTAAGGAATGTATTTATGTGATGAGTGTCTATCTATATACACATACACCCACACACAGCAGAAATCCAGGTATCTGAGGAAGAAAAGTGAAAAGCGACAAACACAAGAACACCAAACTCTTCTGTTGTTTGTCTAGTCTTTAATTCAGTATTTCAGGTTAGTTACCATTGCAGCTTGATTATCTTCCATTAACCTTGGAGGTGTTATAGAGTACTTACCTGAGGTATCCTGATATGCTTATCTACTTTTCTGATGAGAACGATTGTGATTAAGAAAGAGGATCCAGTGCATAACACTTGATGATCTCCATAGGAGGTATGGATTTCTGTCATCCTCATGAATGGAACCTGTCATCATATCTACTATCTATTAGATATGAGACTTGTGGCTGAAAAGCTACTGACCTACGTTAGGATTACCAGGAGTAGTAACTTAACCAGTAGGTGAGACATGTCTGGAAAGTCAGACATAATACTATTGTGGCCTGAACTGGAGGAACTGACCGCAATGAATAGGATGTTAGTGTAGATGCATATTGATGTAGTGTGTATTGTGCAAGGGTGTGATGGACGTATACACCTGGCCTGTTCTTCCTTACAGAAACCCCTTTGATGTTGCTGTGGGCGAGTGCCCTTTAATGTTACTGGTTGCTGTTCCTGTTGACGAGTGCCCTTTGCGGTGTGCTGTATCTGGTGCTGCATCCTGTGGACGGCTACCTGTTTGCAGTGACCTGTGTGCTGTTGACCCATTGCTAATTCCTGAGAGCCTGTTTGCCGTTGGTCCGTTGCTGGGTGCTGTGAACCTGTAGCTGTGACTTTCGATGATGCTAAAAGCCAAGTGGCTAGTGGCTGCTGAAATTTACTTGGTCAAGTTCCGAGGCTTGAGGAGGCATCATACAGGATCAGGTGAATGTGTCTTACCACCTCGGTCTACACACTGACACTCGATACTACACTGACATACCTATGTGGGATGATGAGAATGTCAAGCAGACTACTCTCACCCAATTGACTGTTCATTGCTGTATGTCCGTCTGTAGGTTTGTTCGTCTGTGTAGTTCGAGTCGGAATCTCCAATAAAGATTCTAGATTCGCCTTTTATAAGGTTGTTCTATTATAGTCAGTTAGGTGTCTTCTTGTATCCACAGTCGTCATATGGGAAGGGTCGTCCGGGAACCGTCCTGGGGACAATTTATGTAAAGGGTAGGCCGAAGTTAATCTAGAACCCCAATTAAAATATATCGGCAACCACCGAGAACCAGGCTGGCGTTGTCACAGATACTTAAAATACATAGTCACAGCTATTGTTCGACTGTGGAGCATTTATTTTTCTCACGATTATCTCAATTATACAACGAAATCTTTCTGTTTGCACAACTATATTTGAATAATAGTTTATCGTTCGTCATAGACTGTATTCCATCATGTGCCATGTCGGTAAGTGTGGGCGGTCAAGATTCACCATTTCACTCGATCACCAGAGTCGTGAATCAGCTCAATGTTCCTGTTTCGACCCTGCCACGTGGCCAATCTATCCAGGTATTTACTTCTCTGTCTTCCCCTTGTTCTCTTCCCCTAGGTCTTGCCAGTTGTCACCAAGTTCTCCAATGTATTTCTTCTCATAACATGTCCACAAAATTTTGACTGTCTACGTCTAATTTCTCTAATCAATTTGCGATTTTGATTTGTTTCTTGTAGGCTTTTCTGCCTGTCCATGGTATTCTTTGCATTCTCCCCAGAAACCACATTTCCACAGCTATCAGATTAGACGAACAATACATGAACAGAAAGAAAACCTACCCACGGGTAGATAGAGCCTCGTGTGTGTAGTGGAATTTGTCTACAGAAAGAAATCCTGACACACATGTATCCTGAGGCGGACACAGTGACCTTTGAGCTGCATAACCAGGTGTGACGCTCTCCCCTCTAAAGAGGAACGAAGAAGAGGACTTATACAGGCCATTATTTCCCCCACCCTCACTCACACCTAGGAAATTTCATGATTGATGGCTCTGGCAGGAATGGCTACACGTGTGGAGGACTCTGAATTTGAGAAACGTGTGTGGATCTATTGTCGAGGGCATGAGGTGTGCGCGATAACAAGAGAACGGATGTGCTAGGTTCAAAACCACGCGTCATTGGGAGAGTAGAGATGGATAGAAGAGATATAACGCAATTAATGAATGCGAGACGGGCACATAAAGGCTGATCTTTCAATTAGTGTTGTCAATCTCAATGTTGGTAGAGTATTTCAACGAAATTACAACTAGCACCGAACTTGGAATGTCCTGGGAGTCTCCGTGGCGAAGTGGTCGAAGCCGTCTACATTGCGGTCTGAAGGTTGTAAGTTCGATTCCGAGCTAAGTCTTTCCGTTCTCGAGGATTCCCCCCCCCCCCCCCCCCCGGCGAATCCTGGGGGTCGTCACTGGAGCTACGGAGTTCGTGCTTTGTGTGACTCTTTCGAAGGTCACCCCGTGGAAAGAGACCGAACCAAACAGTACAAAACCCTATGAAATCAATTCAGTCCTCTCGACTGTTAGTGTATTTTTCTTTTTTGAATATTCAACTTTAACGTTAAACCCGTTCTGCTATTGGAGAATGACGGGTTTGTAAAGTTTCATTATCACTTTGTATGTTAATTCACTTTTTGTTTAGAAGTGATATGTTCAACATATATAACCAGAATTTCAAAAGAACAATGTTTTTGGGGACAGATTTAAGTCATTGTGACGAAACGCGATTATCTGTCTTGGGTCGTCAGGATTCCGCACTATTTTGGCGCGTCATCGGGGACTTTCCCAGCTAAGAATAGACTGAGGGAAGCCGATGAAGGACTTACGATCTAGAATATTCTCGAAACACCGAAATTCGAGTAACCCGTGATGCTGGGTATCGCTCTAAATTCCCGTGCAGAGAGATCTAGAAACTCTAGGCGGGGAATGACGGGTTTCCCGAGAAAGTCTCTTTTCTCGAGAAGCACTAGCTTCTAGTGCGCATTGAGTTGGCACGAAGCGGGAATGTGGCTAAATCAGTCATTCACTTACTGTCGTTGCCACAGAACAGACGCAGGCCAGATGTGATCCGTTTTGTGTGCGTCTCCCCTCAACCATTATTCGGCTGACTGTAAAGTCAAGGAAGCTGAGAAGCCCTTGAACAGTTCGGAGCTGACTGGAGATCTGGTTGTCCAATACAGGTAGATAATTGTTTAAATCATTTAACTTTGTACGTGTGTTCCACACGCCATTGTTCTAACCTCATTACCTATGCGGATGTCCTTGCATACTAATTAGCAAACCGATCGATAACGCAGTTGGCGGCGAATCGTGTTTGTTTACCGTGTGCTTGCGAAACAGCTGTTAGGAACGCCGTATTGTGATGTAGGCGATTTGGGTTCCAAATATGTGTACCATATTTTGACAATCGTTACATCTATTAGGTTGCTGTGGTAGAATACAACCTAGTTACTTGTGCCGGATGGAAACCTAGATTAGTTCAGTCAGTTGCTGAAGCCAGAAGAACGGTTAGAAAACCAGGTAAGTTGGTAGGTGGAGTTTCAGACAAAATTGTGCGTAGTTACTAAGTAAAGGAAGAACTTAGTTCTGTGCCACCAGGAATGATGTAACTATTGTGTAATAACTTAATAGTGAATTCATTGTGTGGAACAGCGGATTTCTGTGGACAGGTAAGTTGCTTTGGTGCTATATTTATATATATATATATGATGGGACATTGTGTGTATATATATTAGGCCATGGCATGTGATACTTCCTGGAGTAAGTCCGAACGCCGATTAGGTCGTCGTGAGATAACACTGCGTGCCGTCGCGATATAAATGTGCGTTCTGAAATCTTATCTGAGCTATCCTGTTTCTTTCGTACTGGCGCTAGTGCGAGTGAATGCTCAGGTGCTGGAAGTATGGAAGGATGCAAGGAGGCTGTATGAGACTGGGGAAATATAGAATATGGGGGATGTAAAAGCAAGTTATGAAAGTATGTGTTGGTAGGCCAAGCCAACGATGAAGTTCAGTCCATGCCAAGGCTAACCCACTTGGGGAGGACAGAACTGGAAGATTACCCTTGGAACATGTGGGGAACATGTATTCTCAAGAAGGCTTCTTGACTCTAAGGCAGAGTCTGATAAGAAGAGTTTGCTAGGGCAGGGGCAGGTGGTCCCACCAGCAAACAGGCTTGTGTACATAGTGGATGTGATCATGTCCTATTCCTATATCCCGAGGGATGGGATATTGATCCAGCTTATGTTTCTTAATGTACACTGATGATGATAGGAACGAGTCCAGGGACTCTTTACCTATGTTTAGTTCGATTAACTTAGAACTATAATAACAGCCTTGTATCACTACTGACGTTAGTGACGACTGGTAGATGATTAGGGAGAGGTGAGACCAAAGATCAGACTCGTCATTCTGATTTCTTGCTCTGCTTGACGGGCTGTTCTGTGAGGCCAGCTGACATTTGCAAACCCATGCTATACTACTCTCCATATAGAGATAATGCTTTAGTTATATGCATAACTAAGTAGCATGACTGAGGGTTGAGTAGTTATTGGTAGGATGCATGTGGACTTATGTTTGGGCCAGTATACTCTCACCGGTCGCTCTTCCTTTTCAGGAGTTTGCCTGTTGAGGAACCAGTCAACTATAATGTTGTTGGCAGGAAACCACTTCGTGTGACAGAGCGAAGGGTTCAGTTCTTTACTTATCACGCCAGACTCAACCACATCAGGTACCCAATGTGATTCACCATGAGTGAAGGTTGCCTCAAGACATACAACCACCCTGAAGGTGCACGTGTGGGAAGTGATGGTTTGTGATTGTTTTGGTAAATAGACGACACTCTGTTTTGCTATGAACAGTTCAGCATGTGGAGTAATCATGCTCAACGACAGGGAACACCGGTCCGTCTAGTTTGACGGGGGTTCTGCCTAAACGCAGAAGTAACTGATCTTCAGACACTTGAATGGTTCTTTGGACAGCTCTAATGGCAGGTCTTGAGAAGAACTTCACCAGTTAGTGACTTGTGTCAAGGTAACCCGGTGGAAGGGACTATGGGACTATAGTCCAACCTGAATTGTTGCTGTGAAATAGATGTCTGATTCTATTAATGTACTGTTGCAGTATCAAGATTATCAACTGTGTTCTAGAAGGACTCAGTAACATTTCAGTAGCCATATCTGATTCTACAAGCAGTGTGACTGTAGGAGACCATTGAATTGGTCCGTGACACTTTTCCATTCATGTTCCGGTGATGCGATGACGAGACCATTGAATTGGTCAATGCCATAGCTGTTCTGCAGTGGGACTGTGTTCTGAATGATAGACCATTAGCTTGGTCAGTGATTAAGTTCATCGAAGTGACTAATACTTGGAGGCAAGTCCAGGCGGATTGTCTCCCAACTGGTATTGTTCGAGAAGTGTATTAACAGTGACTCCGTGGGAGTGATAGAGATGCAATTGGTCCAGTGAAGTGTGGTTCAGCAGTGACTCTAGTGTTGTGGATCCACGCTCTGGAGACAGAGTGGTCTCCAAGGTTCTAGTCATCTCACTGGAAGGAAGCCGGGTGAGTGGCGGACCGACTGGACGGGACATCTGCATCCAATCTACTTCTCAACTCGATGAAGACACCTACATCTCTGAGTCTATCTCTACTCTATCTTCTATTTGTGTAAATAGATTCTTCTATCAGGATGTTCATTTCAGTTCTATATTCTCAAGGGTAGAATAAACTTTATGTAAGTTGACTTGCTCTTTGTATAATGATTGAGTGTGGTCTCGGACGATACCTCCGTGTTCATTGTTCCACAGGTGTAGGTAGTTAGTGGGGGTCTAGAATCTGGAGGGGCTTGTAGACGTAATTAACTAATATGAGATCAACCACAGAGTAAAAAGGTGTATCTGCTCATCCAACCCCTGGGGCTAGAATACACGGGAGTGCCAGAGACACCTAGGGTGTGGTTCACTCTCACTACCCAAGGTGAACTCGTCACAGTCATCGGTTATGACAGCTAGAAAGTAATAATCCCAAATAATGGTCTCCCGTTCTTTAGTAGTTAAGGCATGCATAAACATACTCCCACAATCTGGTCTCCCGTTCTTTAGTACGAGGGGAAGTCAATAAGGAAGCCACAACTGGCTGTAGGAAAATAACTAAATAAGATAACAACTTGAAACCAGTTTATTTTTATACATACATTGTCCCTTTATTTCTCAACATAATTTCCACAAACATTGATGCACTTTTCCCATCGTTTTACCAGTCCTCCCAAACCCGCTGCATAGAACTGCGTCATCTGTTTTCTTAACCACGTTCTCACTTGTCTCCCGCCAAGGTGGGTTTTCAGCGTTTATTCTGACAAATGTTTGTCCCGTAAAGCGGTGCATAGCTGGGTAGAAAAATGTATGAGAGCGAGTCAATAAGTAAGTCACACAGTTCTGCGGGATCGCAGGTAAATGAAAACAAAGCCCGCAGTTCTGTGCAGCCGGTTGGGAAGGATTGATACAACGATGAGATAAGTGCGTCAATATTAGTGGAAATTATGTTGAGAAATAAAAATACAATGTATGTATAAAAATAATCTGGTTTCAAGATGTTATCATATTTACTTATGTTTGTACAGTCATTTGTGGATTACTTATGAACTTACCCTTGTAGTGAAGGTATGCATAAATATACTCCCGCATACTGGTCTCCCATTCTTTAGTAGTTAAGTATACAAAGCCATATTCACCCATGCTGGTCTCCCATTCTGTAATAGTTACGACAGACACAGAAATAGTCCCCAAAACTGCTCTCCCTTCTTCTGGTAGTTTGGCATGAAGAGAAATCCTAAAATCTGATCTGCAATTGTTTGTATCAAGGCGTTCAGAAAAATTGTTGTAAATACTATCTCCCGTCCTTGACTATGTAGGCATACAGAGAAATAGTCCTAAATACTTGTCTACCGTCTTTTATAGTTTGAGACATACATAGAACCATGAGTTGAGTTGCTGGAGAGAATATTCTCATGGTCATTGATAGATAGACACATTCCTAGGGACTGGTAGATGTAAATGTTAAGCATGCTGTGTGAGAAAATGCAACAAAAGGGAATTTGATACAAATGAGGGAATGTCGATGTAGAGACACACATATAACAAATAGACACACATTCTAGAACAATGAAAACTCTCGATCCAAACCTGAGTGTTGGCAATGAAGTTTTTCAGATGAAGAAATAGTTGCTCATTTACCTTAATCACTGTGAGTCAGTTGAGTAACAGACCAATTGGATATGATGATAATGATCATCTACACGCAAAGTTGGCATCTACACAAAGTTTAAATCCATACAAAGTTGACATCTACACAAAACGAATTAAGGAAACATCATAGATTTTAAGGAGATTAAAGCACACATTGAAGGACAAGTAACTCACCCAGAGAAATACACTCTTCGGTCATACAAACATCGTCTGTGGAGTAAAATTGTTTACGTGGCTGATTCGTTCAGATTGACAGATTGTGTAACTGAGAAACCGGGATATTTCTCTCACACATAAGAAGAATCATGCATACATAACAAAAATTAATACTTTCTCTACTGACAATAATAATAATAATAATAATAATAATAATAATAATAATAATAATAATAATAATAATAATAATAAAATCACACTTCATATTTAAACTTAAATACTTTGCATGAGTTAATACTTTCTGAATTGTTAACGTAATGTTCCTACTTTCCGAATTGTTAACTTAATGTTTCTACGTTCTGAACTTTTAACTTATTGTCACTATTTTCTGAATTTTTAACTTTATGTTGCTACTTTCTATAGCGTTAACTAAACGTTCCTACTTTCTGAATTGTTAACTTAATGTTGCCCAGACACTCCTACATCGTCAGATATGGTCTAACGTAAACGCCCTGGACAGAAGATCTAGCCGATGAGTTACATTTGAAGTGTTCAAAGTAAACATTCACTAACTCTGGCTGGGTTGTCAAGGGTGAGAGGGAGCAGCAAAACGGAACTGAGAGTTAACACTTCCAGTCTGTCAGCGATTTTACAATCAGCCGTTAGTTGTGTGCCTTTAATTCTAGGCGGAGAGATAGCGCAGCTGGTGCTTCATTTTTAATTCAAACAAACAGCATTAGTTATGTTTAGCACTGACATAGAAATGGTGGGATCGTTGATTTCAGAATAGGGATATTGGGATTCACTTCGTGGTCGACAAGTCTGTAGATAATTTTGCCATGTGTGTTTTGTGCTTCTTGTGTGTTTTCATCGTGTCATAATGAATTTCGTTGACCTGTCAACTTTGGTCCACAAAAATGGAGCAACGGAGTTCGTGCTTTGTGTGACACTTTCGGCAGGTCACCCTGCGGAAAGAGACCGAGCCAAACAGTACAAAACCAGGTGCAATCAAGTCAATCCTCTCGACTGTTAGCGTATTTTATTCTTTTTTGAATATTCAACTTTAACGTTAAACCAGTACTGCTATTGGACTTGAAACATGGAGGGTGACGAGTTTGTAAAGTTTCACCATCACTTCGAATGTTAATTCTCTTTTTGTTTAGAAGTGATATGTTCAACAAGTATAACCAGAATTGCAAAAGAACAATGTTTTTGGGGACAGATTTAAGTCAACTGGTATGACAACTAGAGGGTCATAATCCCAAATACTGGTCTCCCATTCTTTAGTAGTTAAGGCATGCATAAACATACTCCCACATACTGGTCTCCCGTTCTTTAGTACGAGGTGAAGTCAATACGGAAGCCACAACTGGCTGTAGGAAAATAACTAAATAAGATAACAACTTGAAACCAGTTTATTTTTATACATACATTGTACTTTTATTTCTCAACATAATTTCCACAAACATTGATGCACTTAGTTAGTTAGTTAGTTAGTCGCAGTTCCAACTTCACAGCAACGGGTCGTCCCCATTATGCTCCGTTCCTGTGCAAGTGAATATCACACAAAACGCTCCCCACTGCCCAATGTGAAAAGTGGAAAAGACAGGAGTCTCGACAAACAACAGCCCGCACAGATACACTGTGCATAATGCCGCCGCCAGAATGTCAACACACCAGTCCCCCACGAAACACCCAATTCATCTCTGATGTAATCGGCAGTCATTTTCCTATCTGGATGTTTCCTAGATGTTCACCCACACAGTCCACGAAAATACAGTTCATCGTCGATGGCAGTGGCAGTCAACCAGAAGCCCAGCAGCCACGCATTTCTGCATAAGGCAAAAACCGGTCAACTCTGGGACATAGCCACCTGCCATCGCTCCGAACATGCAGTTACGTTCCACACACAAAAATTTGGGCAGATTCAAAAGCACTTCACACGAAACCCACAGCTCACAGTGTCGCGCCATGCAATCACTCAGTAACATGGCGACGGAACCATCACTTATGGATGCACGTATCTCATCGTATTATCAGTCCTCTCAAACCCTCTGCATAGAATTGCGTGCTCTGTTTTCAAAACCATGTTTTCACTTCACATTCACCTTCGGCGTCATTCGCGAAATGTCTCCCGCCAAGGAGGGTTTTCAGTGTTTATGCTGACAAATGTTTGTCCCGTAAAGTGATGCATAGCAGGGTAGAAACGGTATGAGGGCGAGTCAATAAGTAAGTCACACAGTTCTGTGGGATCGCAGGTAAATGAAAACAAAGCAGGGATTTCTATGCAGCGGGTTTGGGAGGTCTGATAAAACGACGGAATAAGTGCATCAGTGATGGAGAAAATTATGTTGAGAAATAAAAGGACAATGTACGTATAAAAATAATCTGGTTTTAAGTTGTTATCATATTTAGTTATGTTTCTGCAGCCATTTGTGGATTACTTATGAACTTATCCTCGTAGTGAAGGTATGCATAAACATACTTCCGCATACTGGTCTCCCATTCTTAGTAGTTAAAGTATGCAAAACCATATTCACACATGCTGGTTCCCCATTCTGTAATAGTTACAATCAATCAATCAATCATGTGCCATGCCGGAAAGCGTGGGCGGTCATGATTCGCCATTTCACTCGATCACCAGAGTCGTGGATCAGCTCAGTGTTCCTGTCTCGTCTATGCCATGTGGCCAAGCCATCCAGGTATTTTCCTCTCGGTCTTCCTCTTGGTCTGTTCCCTTCGATCTTGCCAGCTGTCACTAAGTTCTCCAGTCCATTTCTTCTCATAACATGTCCAAAAAATTTTGACTGTCTACGTCTAATTTCTCTAATCAATCTACGATTTTCATTTGTCTCTTGTAGTACTTGGTCATTGGTTTTTCTATCTGTCCATGGTATTCTTTGCATTTTCCTCAGAAACCACATTTCTGCAGCCATCAGATGTTTTTCAGCTTGACTGCACATTGTCCAAGTTTCACATCCATACAAAAGAACAGGCTCTATGTATCCCCTCAACACTCTTTTTCTCGTTTCAATTGACATCATTTTATTGGTCAGAATGTTTTTCATCTTGCTAAAGGCTACTTTCGCAATGGCGATTCTTGTTCTAATCTCTTCAAGGCATATGCCATCAGATGTTATGACTGTTCCGAGATAATTGAATTGTTACAACAGACACAGAAATAGTCCCCAAAACTGCTCTCCCTTCTTCAGGTAGTTTGGCATGAAGAGTAATCCTAAAATCTGATCTGCAATTGTTTGTATCAAGGCATTCAGAAGAATTGTTGTAAATACTATCTCCCGTCCTTGACAATGTAGGCATACAGATAAAAAGTCCTAAATACTTGTCTACAGTCTTTTATAGTTTGAGACATACATAGAACCATGAGTTGAGTTGCTGAAGAGAATATTCTCATGGTCATTGATAGATAGACACATTCCTAGGGACTGGTAAATGTAAATGTTAAGAATGCTGTGTGAGAAAATGAAAGCAACAAAAGGGAATTTGATACATATGAGGGAATATCGATAAAGAGACACACATATAACGCATAAACACACATTCTAAAACAATGAAAACCCTCAATCCAAACCTGAGTGTTGGTAATGAAGTTTTTTAGATGAAGAAATGGTTGCTCATTTACCTTAATCACTGTGAGTCAGTTGAGTGACAGACCAATTGGATATGATGATAATGATCATCTACACGCAAAGTTGGCATCTACACAAAGTTTAAATCCATACAAAGTTGACATCTACACAAAACGAATTAAGGAAACACCATAGATTTTCAAGGAGATTAAAGCACACATTGAAGGACAAGTAACTCACCCAGAGAAATACACTCTTCGGTCATGCAGACATCGTCTGTGGAGTAAAATTGTTTACGTTGGCTGATTGGTTCAGACTGACAGATTGTGTAACTGAGAAACTGGGACATTTCTCTCACATAAGAAGAATCAAGCACACATAACAAAAATTAATACTTTCTCTACTGTCAGAGTCTCACATGGAGTCGGTAAGAACATAAAGATAGAAGGGAACTAGAGAAGGGACATAACCCCAATACAAGGGAGACACACTCGAATGCTCGAACAATCTAGAGCCTTCGAGAAGGTCAGTTCGCCTACAGCTCCATGGACACGCTGACCGCGTGCCAGGACCTGTTCCACGAGAAGCTCGAGGAGAGTTACAGCCCGTGTCCTAGACACGTTAGAGGGCAGACGCCGACTGGACATCGAACAAGCAACAGGGCTTAACTTAAGGGGGACTTGATAGATTGAATACACAAGTGTATTTAGGAGTGTTACTCACTCGATAGATAGATGATAGAGTTTGTTGTAATGATTATGTATGATGGATTTGTTGTGAACTCCTATGATCATGTTTTCCACGTCGCTGGCTGCGAAAACTATTCTTCGCCAGCTTACTGTAAATAAATTATGTCAGATGGTATCAGAACGGAGTTTGTTGCCTGTATGAACCCAAGTTTCATTCCCCTAGGTATCTAGGACTTTGACATCTACTGACATTAATAATAATAATAATAATAATAATAACAATAATAATAATAAAATCACAATTATATTTAAACTTAAATAGTTTGCGTCAGTTAATACTTTCTGAATTGTTAACTTAATGTTCCTACTTTCCGAATTGTTAACTTAATGTTCCTACGATCTGAATTGTTAACTTATTATCACTACTTTCTGAATTTTTAACTTAATGTTGCTACTTTCTATAGTGTTAACTAAACGTTCCTATTTTCTGAATTGTTAACTTAATGTTGCCCAGACACTCCTACATCGTCAGATATGGTCTAACCTAAACACCCTGGACAGAAGATCTAGCCGATGAGTTACATTTGAAGTGTTCAAACTAAATATTCAGTCGTTATACGCTGGCTAGGTTGTCGAGGACGAGAGGGAGCAGCAAAATGGAACTGAGAGTTATCAACTATTTTACAACCAGCCGTTAATTGTGTGCCTATAAATCTAGGCGGAGAGATAGCGCAGCTGGTACTTCATTTTTAATTCACCGCAAACAAAAAGCTTAGTTATGTTTAGCACTGACCTAGAAATGGTGGGATCGTTGATTTTCAGAATAGGGATATTGGGATTCACTTCGTGGTCGACAAGTCATTAGATAATTTTGCCAAGTGCGTTTTGTGCTTCTTGTGTGTTTTTATCGTGTTTTCATAATGAATTTCGTTGACCTGTCAACTTTGGTCCATAACAAGAATAGTAGCGTATCTTTTCTGCAACATCATGGCATCTTACATTCTACGAGACTCTGTGGCAACAATCATGTAACGATACTATCGCTGAACTGATGGAGATGTAGTAATTCAGAACATCGGCTGGGCATCCCGATCAGCCAAGGTACATGGCTTCAAGGTTCGCGCCTGCCTTACAGACATATAATTTTTCTTTCGAACGCATGTGGAGAACGGCAAAGGAGAGAAACAAGAGGCAGAAGCGGACACATAGACATCTTTTAGATTCCTGCATGTGAGAGTTCATGTGACGTCGACGCATTAAATGTGCTGGTCTCGACGTTTTCAACC
>JACEFZ010022367.1:0-21207 GCA_014155875.1 Cepaea nemoralis
ATTTTTCTTTGACATTTGTCTCGTCTATAACATTTATATTCAAAGGCGTTTATGCGCTGTTCAGCTTGTTTAGTAAGTGTCCAGGTCTCACAAGCGTATGTTGCAATGGGAAAGATGCATGTTCTTAAAAATCTAATTTTTGTAGTTCTATCTGTCCCTCTCCATAATTTATTCAATTGTTTTAGTCTTTAAAGAGCAATAGATATTCGTCTTTTAACTTCTTTCATTGCGTCACCATTGTTGATAATCAATGACCCAAGATATTCCAAATTTTCCACCACCTCCAATTTTTCATCATTAACATATATTTCTGTCTCCATAATAATTTTATCCGTATGCATTATCTTTGTTTTTGCTACGTTAAGATATAAATTGTATACTGCGGCATATTTATTATTGCACCATATAGTGAGAAATAAAGGGAATCCATTGGACAAGCCATTACCCACTTTGGACATCAATCACCTTCAAATTAATATCCCATTTGTGGCTGATTCAGTCACAGGATTATTAATCTGAGCCAGGGATGGACCCTAAAAAACTTCTCTTTGGGGTTGGAAGAGGTAAAGGTAAGGGTATAATCGAAATCGAAATTCTGGTTGCTGAAAGAGCTAGCACTTCTCTTCACTAAAAGAGAATCTTGTCCGATCTGGTCCGAAGTGCAGAAAAAAAAGAAGTAAAAAGTGTCCACCTCTTCAACCTGCTTCTTCAGCTTTGGTTATAATTGAGGTGGTCCATTGTGCAGTTTGATCTTTTCATGGTCCTTTGTGCTTTAGATATGTTTCCACTGATGTATGTATGCTTGGCAGAATCGCTCTCTCGATCGTTAAGGAAAAAACAGAATTCCGATTTTTTTGAAAAAGTCTGTTTTTTTCCTACAAATTGTTTTTTTTCTACAAAAACAGAATTCCGATTCCGATTCTGAAGTCTGTTTTCCCTTAACGCGTGAGCGAGCGAGCGATTCTGGATGATGTGCCTCTAAAGCCACATAGAATCTTCTCGAAACCTTTGATTTCTCGCTAAAATAAGGCTGACATAAGTTATCATCATCACCAACATCATCCTCGTTTGTACTGCCAAATAGGCAGGCGTTCATGTCTCTCTACATATTTCGGTCCTTGGTGCTCTAAGTCAGTTCTTCTGACCATATTCCTCCACGCCACCGTCTTACACCATCAATCTTAATTTATTTCGATTTTCATGTTCACCCTCTGATATTTCCAACAGTCACGATGTTCTCCAATGCCCATTTTCTCATTATAATACCAAACAACACCGTTGGGGTTTGTCTCTTTCTTATTGTTAGGCCTGTGTATAAAGTTCTACTTTCATTTGCCTCGTCTAGAAAATTCTTAGTCACTATGGCCGTCCAATATATTCGCAATATTCCTGTCAGAAACAATATCTCCTCAGCCTCCTCCCCGCTTCCCCCACCACCGGAAAGAAGAAGAAAAATAACAATGAAACAAGTCCCCAAGCGGGGTCCTGCTGTGAGTATGTGAAGTGAAAGGTCCATCACATTTTCAATGCCGGAGTGCACTGACGAATAGGTGGCCAGTCTTTCCCTCGCGTGGCGAGCTGCGAGGGCAGGCATCGAACCCTTGTCCCACCTCGCTCATTAATTGCGAACTACGCCCGTGAAACCGTCGCCACGAGCCGGCTATAGCCCACTGCTAATCCCCATTTTACCGTTCGCTCACATGGGCGTCTCCCCATCCCTTCCTTCCATCGGGTGGCTAAGCCAATCCATGAGCTTCTGACGTTATTGATTCTTGCTCCATCGACCTGCTTGAACCACACATCCGGTTCATTCCATCTACATCAAACGCGTTAAGCGCTTAAGACGTACGCAACCAAACAAGGATTCAGATAAGTAACTGTAATATTTTCATGTAGTGTTTTTCGTGTAGTTGTGTGTCGGTTTGTGTTTGTTTGTCCTGTGCTGACGAAGGCCTTAGCCGCAACGTCCATTTTGTTTCTTGTAATCATGTTCTGGTAAAGCTCACAATCTACTTCTCGCTTTTTCGTGATTCATTCATAGCCATTACACCAAAGCGGCCGCTGCCTCCAAGTCCTGTCTGATTTATTCGTGTACACTGCTATACATCAGTCAGCCTGACAACGCTCACGGCGTGTATGAACTATAAACATTCTTGTTATTTCACAGATATAGACACGGTAGTTCATGGCGACGGGTTACAAGATCGACTTTCCTTATCTGGACGAGTCCATACTTGAGGTGAAGGGAAATCAGTGTCCGCTCTATCTCTACATGTTTCCACCCACCTTAACTCCGCCCACTCTGGCTGTGATTGGCTGCGTTCAGGCCGAGGGGGCTGTCGTGCCCGTGTCTGAAATGCAATGCCGATTGGCTGTAAGGGTTTTCAAGGTAATGTCTACGTCTGTCTGTCTGTCTGTCTGTCTGTCTGTCTGTCTGTCTGTCTGTCTGTCCGTCTGTCTGTCTGTCTGTCTGTCCGTCTGTCTGTCTGTCTGTCTGTCTGTCTGCCTGCCTGCCTGCCTGCCTGCCTGCCTATGGGAATGCGAACACACGCCAAGTATTTCGATATTAACCACATGACCCATCCAGGTCCAGCTCAACCCAACTATCCATCTAGGTCCAGCTGAACCCAATTACCAACTCATGTCCAGCTCAGCTCAATTACCCATCCATGTCCACCTCAGCTCAATTACCCATCCATGTCCAGCTCAACTCAATTACCCATCCATGTCCAGCTCAACTCAATTACCCATCCATGTCCAGCTCAACTCAATTACCCATCCATGTCCAGCTGAACTCAATTAACCATCCATGTCCAGCTCAGCTCAATTACCCATCCATGTCCAGCTCAACTCAATTACCCATCCATGTCCAGCTGAACTCAATTACCCATCCATGTCCAACTCAACTCAATTACCCATCCATGTCCAGCTCAGCTTAATTACCCATCCATGTCCAGCTCAACTCAATTACCCATCCATGTCCAGCTCAACCCAATTACCCTTCCATGTCCAGCTCAGCTCAATTACCCATCCATGTCCATCTCAACTCAATTACCCATCCATGTCCAGCTGAGCTCAATAACCCATCCATGTCCAGCTCAGCTCAATTACCCATCCATGTCCAGCTCAACTCAATTACCCATCCATGTCCAGCTATACCCAATTACCCATCCATGTCCAGCTCAACCCAATTATCCACCCATGTCCAGCTCAACCCAATTATCCACCCATGTCCAGCTCAACCCAACCACCCATCTATTTCCAGCGCAACCCAACTACACACCCAGAGCCAGCTGGCTATACAATAATAGAGCTAGCACAGTATAGCCAGCACACCTCAAGATGGCCCTTTACTTATGCCTGTGCGGGCTGTTGGTTTGTCGAGACTGCTGTCTGTTCCACTGTTTACATGGGGCACTTAGGAGCAGTTTGTGTGATATTCAGTGGCACAGGAACGGGGCATTATAGGGCGATCATTTGCTGTGAAGTTGGAACCGCGACTAACGATTTATTAACTAACTTATTATTGGTTTACTTTACTCTTCTCTACCTCGAATAAAATAAATCAGTTGACAACCCCAAATATTTTGCAAATAAGAACGATATTGACTGTAAAGAGAAAATGGGTGCAGGATGTGGCGATGATCTCCAGATGGGTGTATCGGAAGCGGGCCATCTTGTTTATGATCGAGAGGTTTTCCGGAAGGTTGTTATGGTGAGCGAAGTTCTGCAAAGGATATTGCTACTGAATGAATGAATGAATTGACTGTAATAGAGTGCAGTAATACAAAACCGAGACCAAACAGACAGTAAAGCTATCGAAAGATTTTGGTGTGAAATAACAAATAACTTGTACAAACATCTGATGCCATACGTCTTCAGTACGCTAGGCCAGGCAGTGACTAGTGTGTGAACAAACACAAGTATACCATCATCATTATCATGTGCTGTGTCGACTGACGTGGTTGTTCTTTCATCCCCACAAATCTCTGTCGACGGAGTTCCTGATCAATTCTGTTGGTGATATTTCTCCATACCACCGTCTCAGTCCGTCAATGGCCATTTCTTTTGGTCTGTCGCTGACTCTCAAGCCACTGATTTTTCCAGTCGTCCTCCAAAAGTTCTCATTCCTATGATAACTGTTTACTTTCCCGCGCTTTAAATCTCGACTGTGTCACAGGCGAAGGATTTACTGGGAGGAGGGGGGGGGGGGAATACAAGAATAAGGCAGGGTATATACCAAAATATCTATCTATGTTATGATAGTTCAACCAGAAGAAACAGGTGCGCAGATATGTCATAACATTGTCAAAACACTCTTTCCCCCCAAGAATTCCGCTCAGTTGCCCTCCCAGCGGCAGATGCTGCAGGATATCGCTGACAGGAAGCGAGCCATGGAGATCACGCTACATTCGAAGCCAACGGCATACCATTCAGGTGGACTTTCTACCTTACATGGATGAGCTGGCAGCCGCAGTTGGATGTCAACCGCAGATCGGTAACTATGTAGTTGTTCAGAGTGTAACCATATCATGTTTCCTTTGCTGTTTTTACTGAGCCGGAGCCTCGAAGTCGGTGTAGCATAGCAACACACGACAACGCCAAAGTTTTATGTGTTGTTTAATATGCAGTTTTGGCCGATAATCTGTTTTTAAACTCAGTTTAATGTGCGCAGCAGAGTGCCAGACATGAACAATAATATCAGGCGGTTTACTCTTAAAAGCTCTTAAAAACTCTTGAGAGGTTATTTCCAAAGATGTATGTTGTCATAGTGTTAGCGTTGTGGCTAGACACACTCGCCTTCCTTCTCGAGGGTAGGGCTCGAATCCGTATAGATGCGGATTTTGAAAATTGACCTGTCAGGAAATGTCTTGGAAAATAAAGGCGACCAATGTGATTCTGACCACCTCACCCAGCGAGTGCCGATTGGTCTTTAACTAAAGAGGTCTAGCACCATAAACCCAATAGCCTATTAACACAAACAACAATTTGTTTCTTTTCCCCATGGTTATACATTTTAAATATTCGCTTTATATCCACTTTTAATCCCTAGTATGTTACATAACCTGGCCGACTCTGTGGTGAAGCATTTACAGAAGCACTCCTTAATCGCGCATACCGCGTTCGATGCACATCTGCGGGCGATATGGAAGCAGACAACGTTGGTTTCCATACAATGGTATGAGTGCCGGTTGTTCAGAAAGCAATAGCAAACTACTGAACATAAACTTGCCCAGGAATCACAAACAGACAAACAATGCTGGGGGTTGACTGCTACGTCCCGTAATGGATATGCAACGAATTTTTTTTTTTTTTTTTTTTTTTTTAAACATAATCAGCAGTGATGGTTTTTTAACCCTCAAAACTACCAAATTAATGCACAAAAGAATTCAGGAGCTTACTAATCAAAGAAACGTATATCAACAGGTTGCCTAAAAACAAAAGATGGAAAAATCATAATAGAAAAAGATGTGATTTTACACGTATGGTAAAATTATGTGGAAAAACCTTTATGATGATAACAGAGAAAAACAGTATGATATTCGAAAAAAATAATGAAGGACCATCAATTTTTAAGATGGAGGTTCAGAATGCTCTTAACCATATGACTTAACTGGCAAGACTCCCGGTTCAGAAAACATCACAACAGAAATGATTAATGATTTAGAAAAATAAGGAATAGATCAAGTCACCAGACTGTTGAATACAATATATGATACTGGAGATATACCTCATGAATTATGTAATTCTATATTTATTGCAATCCCAAAGAAATCAGTAGCCTTGGAATGTGATCAACATCGAACAATTAGTATAATGAGTCATATAACGAAGATTTTGCTAAGAATTATTATGCAAAGAGTTAGGAAGAAAATACAACCTGAAATAGGTGAAGTGTAATGTGGGTGTGTAGAAGGAAAGGGTACAGTAAATGCTGTGTATATGCCGCGAACGGTAATTGAATGCTCTATAGTAGTAAACAAAGATCTAGATCATTGCTTTATTTACTACACAAAGGCTTTCGATAGAGTTAGACATGTCAACATGGTGGATATGCTTGCAGATCTATGAATCGATGGGAAAGACCTTGGACTTGTAAAAATAACAACAACATACATTGGTAGCAACAAGCTGCCATAAGAACTGATAATGAAGTAGGTCAATATCAGCCTATTAAGATAGATGTGAGACAGGGATGTGTAGTGTCTCCAGATGTGTTTTCCCTGTATAGTGAAAATATTTTCAGAAATGTAGAAGATATGAAAGGAATCATCATTGGGGGACGAAACATCACTAACATTATATGTGCGGATGATGCAGTATTGATTGCAGACAATGAGCAGGATCTGCAACATTTAGTAGATGCGGCTGTTACACATAGTGAACAATAAAGGTTAGAATTGAACTGTAAGAAGACACAGATTATGGTCGTCACTAGGGCGAAGGAAATACCACAATATACTATGCAAGTAAATAGGAATATTCTTGAACAAGTGAATCGGTACAATTATCTCGGAACAGTCATAACATCTGATGGGAGATGCCTTGAAGAGATTAGAACAAGAATCGCCATGGCGAAGGTAGCCGTTTACGAGAAGAAAAACATACTGACCAATGAAATGATGTCAATTGCAACGAGAAAAAAGTGTTGAGGTGCTACATAGAACCTGTACTTTTGTATGAATGTGAAGCGTGGACAATGAGCAGACAAACTGAAAAAAAACATCTGATGGCTGTGGAAATGAGGAAAATGCAAAGAATACCATGGACACACAGAAAAACCAATGACCAAATCCTACAAGAAATAGATGACAATCTTAAACTGATTAGAGAAATTAGACGCAGACAGTCAAAATGTATTGGGCATGCTATGAGCAAGAAATAAATTGGACAACTTGATGACAACTGGTAAGATCGAGGGGGAGAGAACAATGGGAAGACAGAGAAGTAAACACCTGGATGGCTTGGCCACGTGGCATGGTCGAGAGAAGAACACTGAGCTGATCTACGACTCTGGTGATCGAGTGAAATGGCGAATCATGACCGCCCACGCTTATCGGCATGGCACATGATGGATGGATGGATTCAACGAACAATAATCGATTGCTCAAATATATCCATATTTCACATTTACATATTTCTCTCCATATTATTATCACCATCCTTATTTTGTAACACCCAGGTCGTCTATTGCTCAGGGATCCACGACTTGCGCTGGCTTGTCTATTTGAACCTTGCACGGCCTACCAGTACAGACTTACAGGCCCGCACGCTTGGTCTGGAGCCAGAAAGGCCATAATGACACAGATGGACAGAGTCAGATTCCCACTGCGCACGCGACTGGTGAATGAGAAGACAGAAGCGCCACCACTGTGCAGCAGTGTGCTTACTGTAAACGTTGTATTTCTTGCTTTGTGTATGCTCTTTATTCATTGCTTCTTCTAAAACTGGCATTACGCAAGTATAGGGTGTATTTTTAACGACTGCAGTATTTGAAAATATTGCCGGTCTAAGTTGTGTATTCACCCTCTGTAAAGTTCATGCAACATAACAGGTAAAAACAAAGCGGGCTGAGTGGTTTAAGTATGGTGTTCGCCTCGAGTGCTGGAGGTCCCGGGCTCAAGCCCTGGTGAACTTGGACCGGCAATATTTTCAAACAATGCACAGTCATTAAAAATACAACTTGTAAAAGTAAACAGCGCTTGTATATCCCTTGAGGAATATTCGTGTGTGGTGCTAGTTTCCCATTTGTATGGACCAAACGGCACTCGATGAGTGAAGCGGTCAATATTAGGCAGACGGCGCTTTCTTCCCATAAAATTTTTCTGATGCCAATTTTTAGAGTGGATAGACCTGCGAACCCCGGTCAAATTAACACACTAAAATCACCATTCCGATAGAGATTTGAAACACATATCTATTGGGGCGATAGACAAGCATGCTAACCATTGCGGTAACGCGATTCTCTGACATAAGCAGCTAGTACATTACGTGTATTATGGGGATTCCCCAAACAGATCCTTTAATCTGCCTCTCAAATGAAACATTTCTTCCCGTGTAGGTCAACTGGGCCGAATGGATAAGAACGGTGCTGATGCCGAGGTAAGGGGTTCAACCCTAACACCGGACAGCTGGACTAAATTGACTTGGGGACGTATATTACAAGTACCTCTGAAGTCAGAGTAGGTTCACCTGATGGCTAATAGGGAAAGCTAATCCACACACACAATTCAGTCCAGCACTACTAGAAGTAGTGTGTATGAACTACGCTTGAGTTCAATGCGAGCGAGAACAAAACAAAATTAGTTCCGTTATATCCACTATTGGAGCCGCGATAGCGCCGAGGCTAACACACTTGTCATGTGTTCAAACACTTTTCAAGGCGGGTATATCTTTAATTAAATCTGGCTCCCAGGTCAAACTAGCCTAAAATAGGTACCAGAAAATTCTTGGGATCTCTAGACGGCAGATGTGATGTTGACTTTGAGGGACATTGGTTGGTACACCATCCAGTGCCGATCTGTCTAAGAAGCTAGCTCCAAATACCCAATGCGCCAAAGACACATAAAAGGATCCTTCCTGTTCATTACTGTTTAACTTTCAAAGAGGCTAAATACACATCGGAAGGTTCCACCGGGGAAGCCAGATTTCTCCAGCATGCTCGGACAAAAATGTAAAAAGTAGGATAGTAGTACAGTATGTTGTTTTTAAATAAACCAAATGACATGACGCAACTAATTTTTTGTTCTTATATAAAGGTCATGTGTCGTCAAGAGAATACGTTACTTTCTGGCTCCTCCAATGTCATATTTCCCGCACTAAGGGAGATTACTACTTCCGGTCTTAAAAATAAAAAAAAATTAAAGATGGCGGTTATTATTGTCTGTAGAGATCTTCTTCTGCTTCTTCCTCATCCTCTTCCTCTGGTAATCGTGCGAGATGGCGAAACATGACCGCTCCTTGCTTATCGGCATAGCACATAATGATGATAACATACTGAAAGCTGCATTTGTACCCGTAATCTCTTTTGACAGTCTGAAAACAGCATGGTCGTCTCGGCTGGTTGACTACAACATAGTCAGGGGTTTGTAATACCTTTGACAATCTGATATAGCATGGCCGCCTCAGCTGGTTGACCACCACATACAAGACAATGTGACATGGAGTACAGGCCCTCGCTGACTTGTTCGTGACTGGTTGGAGGGAGGAGGAAGAAGAATAGAAGGAGGAAGAACGTACAAAGAGAGGGAAAAAACATGAAACCCTTAATCTGTAGCCCTTATACACCGTCATTTGTGCACACGAAAGAAACATGCTGACGTTTGGCCACAAACCTTGAATGCGTGTATGTCGGCCCTTGCCTTACGTGATGGTCGAGCACCCCACCCATTACCTACCACACTCCTCCACCGTTACGTAATGATGATTTGATACCATTGTTGTTGTTTCATTGTGTTTTTACTTTTACAATGTCAATCTTTTTGATTTTTAAGGTTTTCATCTGAAGCGCTGTTATGAATTGGCTGCTATATATACATATAAAGAAGAAAAAACAACAACAATTTACCTACACGAACATCCTCTGAAATAAGTAAAGAGTTTCAAGTACCTAGGAAGTATAATGTTATCAAATGGCAAATCAGAAAACGAGATCGAAAATAGATGCAATAAGGCTAACCAACTCATTGGACAAATGGCACCAATACTAAAGAACAAACATGTATCAATATTTACCAAGAAAGCACTTTACAACACAATCTTCATACCAACTCTATGCCAAATCTGGACAATGACAGAAACAGAGAAAAGAAAAATCACAACAACAGAAATGAGATTCCTGAGAAGAATACTCAATGTATCAAGAAGAGATAAGATCAGAAATGAAGAAATCAGGACTAAAGTGGGGATTATAGCAGCGCTAGATTTTATTAGAAGGCAGCAAGTAAAATGGTTTGGCCATTCAAGTAGGTTACCAACTAATAGTATGCTACAACAAGCAATGGTGTACAGACCAAATGGAAGCAGAGGAAGAGGCCGACCATGTAAACGATGGACGGATAGAATAGAAGAGTCCATGGGAATATCGATACATGATGCCCATAAGCGAATACTCTCCTGCTGTTTATACTTCACCTCGACACCGCAAGGTACAAGAGTAACCTAATGACACACACACACACACACACACACACACACACACACACACACACACACACACACATATATATATTTATATATATATATATATATATATATATATAGAGAGAGAGAGAGAGAGAGAGGAGAGAGAGAGAAAGAGGATGGAGCAGCAAAAGAGATTAGGAGGAGCAGCTGAAGAGAAAAACAAGACTGGAAGTAGTAACGTCCCCTAGCGTGGGAAATGTCTCACTACCCACACCCACACCATTGGACACGACCAAAAGAAGAAAAGTCAACAAACCGCATGAAAATAAAAGTCGCCTTGCTACCCCCATTGTCAAAACCCAACACTGGACACGACCCGACACCCCAAGCTGCAAACCTACCCACCAACTACTTACTAAAGAAGAAGAAGGAGGAGAAATAAGGAGGAGGAAGAAGAGAACTCTAACCATAACACACCATCAATGGTATGATGATAGTGTTTAAGAAACTGAGCCCCGCCTACTACAGACAAAATTACTGCTATGCAGAAAAAGAAGAAGAAGAGGAGGAAGAGTTCAGAAGTAAGATAAGGCAGAAGAGGAAGAAGACCAGACAGAAGAGGAAGAAGACCAGACAGAAGAGGAAGAAGCCGAGGAGGAGGAGGAAGCAACACAAGAAGAGAACTACAGACAATAGTAACCGCCATCTTTTAAATTTATTTTAATTTTTAAAGACCGGAAAGTCGTATTCTCCCTAGGCTCGGGAAATATGAAATTGGAGGAGCTAGAAAGTGACATATTCTCGTGAGTCACACTATCATATATTTAAAGAAAATGAGTTGCTGCACCTCATTTGGTATATCGAAAACAACATATTATACTACTTAGTATAACACAGTTATGCACCCACTCAATAGCACATAAATACACACACCCTCGCATAAACATATAATCACACAATCACAAACTCACTAATAAAAATTTACTTATAAATTCTTACATACTCTCTCTCTCTCTCTCTCTCTCTCTCTCTCTCTCTCTCTCTCTCTCTCTCTCTCTCTCTCTCTCTCTCTCTCTCTCTCTCTCTCTCTCTCTCTCTCTCTCTCTCGCGGTCGAACAAGGACTCGATGTCAGTTCTCGACGTTCTATACGGGCTGTACAGACTGAACCCCCGTTCTCCCGTGCGCCTAGGCCTACAAAACGTGAAGGTCCTAACACTTGAAATAGCCAAGGAGATTCCTGCTGCGGGACTTAGCTGTGGGAGTCATGGCATTTTAAGGCTGGACGCTTGCCTGCCGACCCGGTGTTAATGTGTTCGAATCTGCATAGAAACGGATTTTAAAACTTGACCAAGCCATCAAGCCGATCCCGTCTAAAACGGGTGCCAGGAACTGTCTTGGGAAATAAAGGCGGCCAGTTTGGTAATGACCACATCACTCACTGAGTACCAACTGATCTATAGATATTTGTCTAGCACCAATTGCCCAATACACCTTAATTAAAGTGATAGGGTTCTTTATTTTTTAAACTAAATAATTCTGTCCTGAGCAATATATCTCGTGCGAGCGCCCATTCTGCGTATATCCCAACCAACGCGTGAAGTGTGAATGTATTTCTTACGTTTAATTTGTGCAAAATAACAAAATCAGAAGTGACATAATGGGCTTTGCGGCTAGAAAGACTACTCGAGCACACACAAACAAAAAGGTATTAATGCAACCGCGTCATAAAATTACAAACAAAGTCACGCAGCTGAGGTCCTGGAGACGTCATTTCTATTGCACAAAATCAAAATGAATATAGAAGGGTAGAACACTGTATGCGCCTCAGAAACACAAGTTTCAAGGTTCGTCCCCAAAACAGAGTTCAACATTTCCCCAAGAACCATATGTATCTGATGATATGACACATCCCCCTGATCCCCTGGGTAGTGAGATCAGGTACTTAACCTTCTCTTATAAGCGCAAAAAACCTGGAGGTTCCAAGTGCAAGTTGGGCATGTTAAAAATCACATGGCAGTTAGAAATAGCAAAGAGCAGGCTTTAAGGCTATTGCCCTGGCAAAATTGTTAGGAAGCATAACCTGCCCACGAATAGATAGAGCCCATGACCTTGGATGGAATCTGTCTAGAGGCAGTCAACCTGACAAGGATGTATGCCAAAGTTGGACGCACTGACCGTTGACGTGAAAAACTGGGTGTGACGTACTTCCCTCGGAGGTGTGACGTACTTCCCTCAAAGGTGTGACGTACTTCCCTCGAAGGTGTGACGTACTTCCATCCAAGGTGTGACGTACTTCCCTCGAAGGTGTGACGTACTTCCCTCGAAGGTGTGGCGTACTTCCCTCGAAGGTGTGGCGTACTTCCCTCGAAGGTGTGACGTACTTCCATCCAAGGTGTGACGTACTTCCATCCAAGGTGTGACGTACTTCCCTCGAAGGTGTGACGTACTTCCCTCGAAGGTGTGACGTACTTCCCTCAAAGGTGTGACGTACTTCCATCCAAGGTGTGACGTACTTCCATCCAAGGTGTGACGTACTTCCATCCAAGGTGTGACGTACTTCCCTCGAAGGTGTGACGTACTTCCATCCAAGGTGTGACGTACTTCCATCCAAGGTGTGACGTACTTCCCTCGAAGGTGTGACGTACTTCCATCCAAGGTGTGACGTACTTCCCTCGAAGGTGTGGCGTACTTCCCTCGAAGGTGTGACGTACTTCCATCCAAGGTGTGACGTACTTCCATCCAAGGTGTGACGTACTTCCCTCGAAGGTGTGACGTACTTCCCTCGAAGGTGTGACGTACTTCCCTCAAAGGTGTGACGTACTTCCCTCGAAGGTGTGACGTACTTCCCTCGAAGGTGTGACTTATTTCCTTCGATGGTGTGACGTACTTCCCTCGAAGGTGTGACGTACTTCCCTCGAAGGTGTGACGTACTTCCCTCGAAGGTGTGACGTACTTCTCTCGAAGGTGTGACGTACTTCCCTCGAAGGTGTGACGTACTTCCCTCGAAGGTGTTAAGTACTTCCCTCGAAGGTGTGACGTACTTCCCTCGAATATGTGACGTACTTCCCTCGAAAGAGAAATGAAGAAGCAAGAGAAATTGGAGCGTGGGATACCACCATGTAGCAGTTCGTTTGCAAAGCGCCTCTTTCAACACAACCCACACCTCTCAACATGACCCGCCGTTTTCTTCACCGTTCTCATCATGACCCGCCGCTCTCATCATTACCCACACCTCTCAACAAAACACGTCGCATTCACCACGACCCACCGTTCTCATCACGACCCACAGCATTATTCACGGCCTATCGCTCTCCCGCCGCTCTCATCACGGCCCACCGCTCTCATTACGGCCCACCGCTCTCATCACGGCCCACCGCTCTCATCACGGCCCATCACTCTCATCACGGCCCACCGCTCTCATCACGGCCCACCGCTCTCATCACGGCCCACCGCTCTCATCACGGCCCACGGCTCTCATCACGGCCCACGGCTCTCATCACGGCCCACCGTTCTCATTACGACCCACCGCATTATTCACGGCCCATCGCTCTCCCACCGTTCTCTTCACTAGCCACCGCTCTCATCACGACCCACCACTCTCAAAACGACCCACGTTCTCAACACGATTCACCGCTCTCAACACGACCCACCGCTCTCAACACGATCCACCGCTCTCAACACGATCCGCCTAAAAGATTCTCAATGTTGTACCAGGTTTTCTTCTTCTTGCATCTCATGCGCAGGGTGCATTGCTTCGTGGCCATCTTTGTGCAAGGCACTTGATGATAATGTTGCTGATGATGACTCTAGTAATAATTATGATGATGATGATCTTTAGTTGATTTCTGAGTCCACCAGTCCAGATTATGCATCTCTCACTAGAAACAACCTATCACATATTATACGTAACTATGATAAGACATTTTAATTCAAATAAATAATATAAAGAAATGCATTTAAACAACAACAACAACAACAACAACAACAACAACAACAACAACAACAACAACAACAACAACAACAACAACAACAACAACAACAACAACAACAACAACACCAACAACAACAACAACAACAACAACAACAACAACGAAGAACCAATCTAAATAATGATAATGTGATCCCCCACAAGAGGGCGTTCTTGTAAGTTTATTTCTGTAGAAACGCCTGGAATTATCTGTAGAAGTGGTTACTGCCTCAGGGATTGTACCCCAGCTGTTCTTATGACTTCTAAAGCGTCTTTTTATACACATTTTTGCATATAAATTCACACGCGCGCGTGCACGCACACAATAGACAGAGCTGCCACTTTGGTGAACACTGGTTAGCTTGAATTATTGGCGAGTTTCAAGCATTGAACGTCGCACGATGTTTAATATGTGAACATACATTTCACTTTAGTATTGTGTGAAATCTGGCCATTGTTTGTGTGGGCGTGGTTTTCCCTCGTTTTCTTTTGATTATTAGACAAGATGATCGCTGTCCTATATGCCTGCTTGGGCTTAACGAATTTTATAATTACATTCCCATTGCATTTGCTTGAATGTTTAGCACTATATAATACACACACACACACGCACGCACGCACGCACACACACACACACACACACACACACACACACACACACACACACGATCCAGTCATCCACCAATGCATGCATATATATATATATATATATATATATATATATATATATATATATATATATATATATATATATGCATGCATTGGTGGATGACTGGATCGTGTGTGTGTGTGTGTGTGTGTGTGTGTGTGTGTGTGTGTGTGTGTGCGTGCGTGCGTGCGTGTGTGTGTGTATTATATAGTGCTAAACATTCAAGCAAATGCAATGGGAATGTAATTATAAAATTCGTTAAGCCCAAGCATATATATATATATACGCACGTATACACACACACCCTCTATCTATCTATCTATCTATCTATCTATCTATCTATCTATCTATCTATCTATCTATCTATCTATCTATCTATCTATCTATCTATCTATCTATCTATCTATCTATATATCTATCTATCTATCTATCTATCTATCTATCTATCTATCTATCTATCTATCTAGCTATCTGTCTGTCTATCTGTCTGTCTGTCTGTCTGTCTGTCTGTCTTCTGTCTGTCTGTCTGTCTGTCTGTCTGTCTGTCTGTCACATCTGAAAAAACACTTCGGATGAACGCAAAGAAGAAGTATCGATTCACTTGTTGAAGAATATTCCCATTTACTTGTATATTACATTGTGGTGCTTCTTTCTTCCTAAAGACGACCATAATATGTGTCTCTTAACAATTTAATTCTAACCCCAGTTGTTCACTGTGTGCAACAACTGCATCTACTAATTGTTGCAGATCCTGCTCATTGTCTGCAATCAATACTGTATCATCTGCATATCTAATGTCATTGATGTTTCGTCCTCCAATGAAAATTAACAGTTTTAAGCAATAAACCATTTGTCGCTTAAATAAAATTCCCCCTGATTATCTAAATAATATAAATATGTGAACCCAAATGCACTTTTCGTGGAGAAAATATGTAGCGATACATACCACCGCAGAATAAACAGACATGGTGCAATGCTCGCATTCTGAATAAACAGGGAAAAGAAAGTTGTTTTGTGTGTACAGTTTCCGTAATTCGTATAAGTTTTTGTGTATTTCTATACTTTTGTGTGTCAATAAAATCTGTTGTTTTTATACAGTACATCCCATCTGGGCATTGCATATAATTCAGTTTGTTGACAATGACATAGAAAGTAAATAAAATAAAGGTCCATATTAAACGCCTTAATGGACATCCGGTATATGTTTCTGGATCAATATTTTGGTAGACCAATGGGCACTCGGTGGGTGTGGTGGTCCGTTTAACGCCTGTCGTCTTTACTTCCTGGTTTCCTGGTAGCTATTTCAGGCTGGGGCGACCTGAGAGCCCAGATACAGTTTAAACATTAGAATCCACCTCAGTGAGGGTCAAACCGTATCTACTCTAGCTACTTTTCTACCGCTAGCACCATGACAAATTAAATGCCACTACCGTGACAATGAAATATCAATACTCTGACAACGAGATACCACCATCGTGGCAATGAAATACCACGACCCTGACAATGAAATACCACAATCCTGACAATGAAATACCATAACCGTGGCAATGAAATGCCACTGCTCTGACAATGAAATGCCACTACCCTGCAATGAAATCCCACTATCCTGACAACGAAATACCACTACCCTGCAATGAAATCCCACTATCCTAGCAACGAAATACCACTACCCTGACAATGCAATATCACTTCCCTGACAATGAAATACCACCACCCTGAAAATGAAATGCCGCCACCCTGACAATGAAATACCACCACCCTAACAATGAAATACCATTGTCCTGACAATGAAATATCACCACCCTGACAATGAAAACCACCACCCTGACAATGAAATACCACCACCCTGGCAATGAATACCACCACCCTGACAATGAAATACCATTGTCCTGACAATGAAATCTACCACCCTGACAATGAAATACCACCAATCTGGCAATGAAATACCACTACCCTGACAATGGAATACCACCACCCTGACAATAAAATATGAAAGTCACGTGGAAGAAACATTACCAGCCCAGGCCTAACGCAATCCAGTTTGTAGATGTCATGCCGAATCATAACAATTCAGGTGCGCTGATGCTGAGGTTGCGGGTTCAACCCTAACACCGGTCAGATCAGTCGGACTAAAATGTTGACTTCTCGTCCTTGACTAGGGGGACGTAAATTACAACTTCCTCAGAAGTCGGAGTAGGTTCGCCAGATGGCGAGGAACACTGGTACGTCAGACAATTTGAATGTATCTTATAGTACTGCTGACACTTTTCGTAAAGTGCACTTCAGCTCTGACCCTAAATGATATAACGCATATAAACAAACATTGCGATAGGCACTAAAATCTCCAGAACAAAAATGTTTATGTTGGACGTACATAATGATATACTAAATCTCATAATTTCTTCTCAGTTGGTTACTACATTATGAATTTTTATACGGGGCAAATATTTGTGAAAGCACCATAGAAGTTGTAGCATGTGTTTAGAGTAAGCTTGGGTTCAAAGCGAGCGAATGCATACCAAACAACAACAACAACAACAACAACAACAACAACAACAACAACAACAACCAGAATATCATGGTTACGTCCTAATGTGCATCTGCACAGTTGTAAACTTCTAGTATTGGTCTTTAACACCTCGCTGGCTTCATAACTTGGAGAGGAAAAGTAGATTTTTGCAGCAGTCTTCGTGTAATGGCTGTCGTCAAACAAATTTGAAAACATTCTTTCTTCCGCTGATAACACCATTCTGTTAGGAGTGGAGTGCACAGAATTACTCCAGCAGACGACTGCCATTCGTTGCATATTGCTTCACGATAGACTGTGGAGCACACTTTTTGATGACATCATATACTTCATTTTTCAAATTTCTGCTATATTTACAAGTATAGTGAGGCTTTACAAACACCCTATATAAGCGCAGTTTTAGACCAGGTCAAGCAACTGGAAGAATCAATTAAATAATAACAAGAAACGAGAAAATTACGAAGAAAGAAAAAAGAAACCAATAAGCAGGGACGTGCTGTGGACTTGTGAAGTGTCAGGATCATCGCATGTTCTGTTTCATTCTTGTAGCCAACAACGAGGAGACAAGTAAAGAAGCCGTTAAAAAAAAACAAAAAACTCTGGAACGTTTGAACGGAAAGATATGAAGGTTCGACAAATAAAATAGTTTATTAACATGAATAGACATATCCTTCACCCCATTAGTCCACGGAATAGTTCCGTCTCCTAGCTAATGAGATGAACGACACTGAGCTGTCAATTTCGTGGTGTATCTTGAAATGCATATTCAGAAAAATTGCGGTCAACCGTTTTCTGTAGTGACTGGGCTTGCCTTATGCAGTAAAGTGTGGCTGTTGGTTTTCTAGTGAGCGCCGCTTCCATTGACGATGATCTGTATTTTTCGTGGCGGACTTTTGTGTTGGCATTCTGGCATAGTATGCCTGAGCGGGAGTTTGGTTTGTCGAGACTCCTGTCTGTTCCACTTTTCACATGGGACAGTGAGGGGCATTTTGTGTGAAATTAACTGACACAGGAACGGAGCATTATAGGGACGACCCGTTGCCATGAAGTTGGAACGGCGACTAACTAACTAACTAACTAACTAACTAACTAACTAACTAACTAACTAACTAACTAACTAACTAACTAACTGACTGACTGACTGACTGACTGACTAACTGACTGACTGACTGACTGACTAACCAACTAACCAATCAACTAACTAACTAACTAACTAACTAACTAATTAACTAACTAACTAACTAACTAACTAACTAACCAATTGACTGACTGACTGACTGACTAACTAACTTACTAACCAACCAACTAACCAACCAACTAACTAAGTAACTAACTAACTAACTAACCAACCAGCTAACTAACTAACTAACCAACCAGTGAACTAACTAAGTAACTAACTAACTAACCAACCAGTGAACTAACTAAGTAACTAACTAACCAACCAACCAGCTAACTAACTAACTAACTAACCAACCAACCAGCTAACTAAGTAATTAACTACCTAACTAACTAACTAACCAGCTAACTAACTAACTAACCAACCAACCAGCTAACTAAGTAACTAACTAACTAACCAGCTAACTAACTAACTAACTAACAAACCAGTGAACTAACTAAGTAACTAACTAACCAGCTAACTAACTAACTAACTAACAAACCAGTGAACTAACTAAGTAACTAACTAACTACCCAGCTAACTAACTAACTAACTAACAAACCAGTGAACTAACTAAGTAACTAACTAACCAACCAACCAGCTAACTAAATAACTAACTAACTAACCAACCAACCAACTAACCAACCAACCAGCTAACTAAGTAATTAACTACCTAACTAACTAACTAACTAACCAGCTAACTAACTAACTAACCAACCAACCAGCTAACTAACTAACTAACCAACCAACCAGCTAACTAAGTAACCAAGTAACTAACTAACCAACCAGCTAACTAACTAACTAACCAACCAGTGAACCAACTAAGTAACTAACTAACTAACCAACCAGTGAACTAACTAAGTAACTAACTAACTAACAAACCAGTGAAATAACTAAGTAACTAACTAACTAACCAACCAACAAGCTAACTAACTAACTAACCAACCAACCAGCTAACTAAGTAATTAACTACCTAACTAACTAACTAACCAGCTAACTAACTAACTAACCAACCAACCAGCTAACTAAGTAACTAACTAACTAACCAGCTAACTAACTAACCAACCAACCAGCTAACTAAGTAACTAACTAACCAACCAGCTAACTAACTAACAAACCAACCAGTGAACTAACTAAGTAACTACCTAAGTAACCAACCAGTGAACTAACTAAGTAACTAACTAACTAACAAACCAGTGAACTAACTAAGCAACTAACTAACTAACCAACCAGTGAACTAAGTAACTAACTAACTAACAAACCAGTGAACTAACTAAGTAACTAACTAACTAACCAACCAGCTAACTAACTAACTAACTAACTAACTAACTAACCAACCAACCAGCTAACTAAGTAATTAACTACCTAACTAACTAACTAACCAGCTAACTAACTAACTAACCAACCAACCAGCTAACTAAGTAACTAACTAACTAACCAGCTAACTAACTAACTAACCAACCAACTAACTAACTAACTAACCAACCAGTGAACTAACTAAGTAACTAACTAACTAACCAACCAGTGAACTAACTAAGTAACTAACTAACTAACCAACCAGTGAACTAACTAAGTAACTAACTAACTAACAAATCAGTGAACTACCTAAGTAACTAACTAACCAACCAACCAGCTAACTAACTAACTAACTAACTAACCAACCAACCAGCTAACTAAGTAATTAACTAACTAACTAACTAACCAGCTAACTAACTAACTAACCAACCAACCAGCTAACTAAGTAACTAACTAACTAACCAGCTAACTAACTAACTAACTAACCAACCAACCAGCTAACTAAGTAACTAATTAACTAACTAACCAACCAGCTAACTAACTAACTAACAAACAGTGAACTAACTAAGTAACTAACTAACTAACCAACCAGTGAACTAACTAAGTAACTAACTAACAAACCAGTGAACTAACTAAGTAACTAACTAACTAACCAACCAGTGAACTAACTAAGTAACTAACTATCCAACCAACCAACCAGCTAACTAACTAACTAACTAACCAACCAGCTAACTAAGTAATTAACTACCTAACTAACTAACTAACCAGCTAACTAACTAACTAACCAACCAACCAGTTAACTAAGTAATTAACTACCTAACTAACTAACTAACCAGCTAACTAACTAACTAACCAACCAACCAGCTAACTAAGTTACTAAGTAACTAACTAACCAACGAGCTAACTAACTAACTAACCAACCAGTGAACTAACTAAGTAACTAACTAACTAACCAACCAGTGAACTAACTAAGTAACTAACTAACTAACAAACCAGTGAACTAATTAAGTAACTAACTAACTAACCAACCAACTAACTAACTAACTAACTAACTAACTAACCAACCAACCAGCTAACTAAGTAATTAACTACCTAACTAACTAACTAACCAGCTAACTAACTAACTAACCAACCAACCAGCTAACTAAGTAATTAACTACCTAACTAACTAACTAACCAGCTAACTAACTAACTAACCAACCAGTGAACTAACTAAGTAACAATAACCAAAAAACACAATAACTAACTAAAAACCAGTAACTAACTAATACTAACTAACACAACAAATCAACCAACCAAACAGTCTAACTAACTAACACCACACTAACTAAACTAACAAAGCTAACTAACTAACTAACTACAACTAACTAACTTAACACTAATACTAATCTACTACTACCACTAAAAAAAAAACTAAAACCCAACTAAAAACCCCAACTAATAACCCACCCTAATGAACTAAAACCAAAAGGCCAAAAAACCAACT
>JACEFZ010022368.1:0-20893 GCA_014155875.1 Cepaea nemoralis
CCTTTTTTGTGGAGACCTGACACTTACTAACAAGCTAAAGTGCATAAATACTTTTGAATATATATGTTACAGACGGGTTCTAAGAATATCTTGGGTAAAGAAAAGACCAAGTGCATCCATACTTCAAGAGTTGAATATTGAAGCGGGTTGGCTATTAAAGGCGATAAAACAAAGAAAATTTAAATATTTTGGTCACATGAAACATCATGAAAGTTTGGAGAGAACAATAATGGAGGGGTATATGCCTGGTAAGAGAGGAAGAGGAATGCTAAAGAGAAAATGGGTGCAGGATGTGGCGGATGATCTCCAGATGGGTGTATCAGACGCGGTATCAGACATCAACAGTGGTTGTGTCACCAGGACAGAGCAAGCCGTCCAGGAGATGAGGACAGTGCTATTGATCTTGCGCTGGTTTCTCCTTCGCTCACTACAGTGTGTTGATGGGGTGTCCTAGGGTACCATGGCAGCAACCACCACTCTTGCAGCATATTAGTGGAGAAAGGCAGAACCAGGCAGCACAAGTCAACGGTCAAGACTTTCCAGTATGACAGTACAGGGCAATATGTGGTGAGTAAAATAAGGCGCGACAAGCGCAGAACGTTTCAGAACAGGAAAAAAAGCTGCCAGCAGCCACCATGGTGGAATTTTGAGGTGGAGAAGGCCTGGATGGATAAGGTAGTGCTGTAAGGAAATGGCAAAACACCAAGAAGAACAGAGTTGACCATCCTAATCCCTGCATGCACTTAGAAAGAGAAATGCACACAAAAGTAAGCTATTTAAAAAAAAAAAAAAAAAAAAAAAAACTGGTTAAGGTGGTTAAAAGTGAAAAATGGGCAGAGATATGTCAAAGAGTAAGCACAGACAAGTCACTGAAATTATTCTGGGGACTACATAAAAGCATGAGTGGGGTAGTCAAGAATAAGAGCATTTCTGACTTCCAAGGTGCTGACATCATCTGGCAGAGGACTGACAAAAAGAAGAATAAAGACCTCTTCGAACGCTGTCTAGAGCAGAACAACCAGACAGACATGAGAGGCCGAAATCTTGCCAAGATGGTCACCTCAAACATGTGTAAGACCCAGAACATTTCGGTTGAAGACACAGTGACAGTGAAAGAAATCAAGGCTGTGCTTCAACGATCAAAAAACAGTGCTCCGGGGCCTGATAGCATAAGATACGACGACATCAATAGGTGTACCGACGAGCTAGTGAAACTAGCAGACATGTGCAACAACAATATAGGGAGTGCTAGCATCAAGGAGGGGTGGTTACACAGCTATCTGATTCCCTTGCCGAAACCTGGCAAAGACCACACAAAAGTTTAGGGATATCGTGTAATAACCATGCAGAATACAATAGGCAAGCTGCTGGAGAAATTAATTGCCAGGAAACTATCAAGCCAGCTTGAGAGGCAAGGTGTTTTCCCACCTACCCTGGGAGGGTACCGTCCAAAAAGAGAAACCTGGACCAATGCAGCAGTTTTTGCCCATGACGTCTATGAAGGTTTCCACTCAGGCATTGAAACCTTTGCTACAGCGATTGATCTTGAGGATGTGTACAACGGAGTACCATTGGATTTCTTAATGCTTCAGCTTATTGAGCTCAAGATAAGTCCTTTCCTCCTTAGTTGGATCGCCTGCAGCCCTCTTCCAACGGAAAGTAGTTTTCAGATGTGGCAGTTGGACTTCGGAAACCAACAACAATATATCCTGGCCTACCACAGGGATCACCATTATCTCCGGTACTGTTCAACGCCTACACTGTGAGAATCACCAGCGAGCAGATCACTGGACCAGGGAGGAATTGTCATATGCCGACGATGTTTTAGTGTATCGTCAGGGTAAGGATAGAGATCAGGTTGCTGTGGAACTACAAACCGAACTCAATCGCATAAGTACTTGGTGTGTTAAAGCTGTGGCAATGGTCAACCCAACAAAGGCAACAATGGCATGGTTCTCTTTGAATAATCATATTGTCAACACTCCAACACCAACAGTAAATGCTGTGTTCAGAGACTGTGGAAAGAACGCAGGCAATGAATACCTGGGGATACGTTTTGATCGAAGCCTTGCTTATAATGAGCACATAGACCAGGTGATAACAAAGGCCAAGCGGGGTTTGGCTGCGATGCGGGTGATGGCGGCAGCAAACTGTGAGCAGCGCCATCTATGTCTTCTATACGAGGGGCTGGTCATATCTGTTTTTGAGTATGCGATGGCGATCCTGACTCTCAGCCGTAAGCAGATAGAAAGGATGGAAAGGATACAGAACGAAGCTATGCGCATTATTCTTGGATGTACAAGAGATACAGCATGCAGGGCGATGCGCTACCTTCTTGATTTTCCAACCATTGAAGAGAGAATACAAGTTTGCAGAGCACGTGCCTACCTCAGAGTTAACGCAAACACACAACATCCACTGCATAGTGAAATTAGGAAGGTGAAGGGCAGCAGGTTAAAAAGAGGAAGGTCGTGGATGGGTCAAGCCGAAGACATTCTTCAACAGGTGTGTTCACTTGAGGACTTAGAACCTGGCGAGGAGTGGGTACAAGTGCCAACAGATTTCTGTACGTCCTTTTCTAGTTTGCATCCAACTAGACAGAAAATGCAGACAAGAAAATCCGGCTGCTGTGGAGGCGGAAGTACAAGCGTTGATTTTCGAGAATTCGTTAGACGGTGATGCTGTCGTCTACACAGATGGGTCAGTCGTCCGACATGTGAGAAGCTCATGGGCCTTTACGGCTCGGGCCAGAAGGAGAATTGTGAAGGAGGACTCTGGTGCTTTTGTTGAGACCACAAGTAGCCTGACTATGGAAGTCATGGCAGTAAGTAAAGCAATAACATGGCTCGAGACACAGACATTCACTAGGGCATGTTTCCTTAGTGACTCAGTGAGCATGCTCAAGAGGATAGAGATGGGGTGGATCCAAAAAGAATGGTTGCTGTCTCTGGAGCGGTCTCGGCTGGCAAAGATTAGTTTCATCTTCGTGCCAGGGTATGCGGGGGTACAAGGAAATGGGCGGGCTGACAAGCTCACAGGTAAGGCTGCTGTGGAGGGTGGTCGCGCCATGGACCAGGCTGGCATTCTGAATGCTCTACGAGAAGTAAGACTTTTGCGAGAACCAAGTGATGACTGTGAATCTACAACCATGGCCAGACTGCGAGAACAGCAAATTAAAAGAGGTGTGACCAAACAAGAACACTACGCAGGAGGCCAAAGAAGATTGATAAACCAACACAGAACTGGTTTCGTTAGCTGCGGGATTTGCTGAGGGGGGGATCCGAGCACTTATGGACTGAATGGTTTAATGAGCAATGAGGATGATCTGTCGAATAACTAACTAACTAACTACCTAACTAACTAACTAACTAACTAACTAACTAACTAACTAACTAACTAACTAACTAGTATCAGACGCAGGACATCTTGCTCGTGATCGAGCAGTTTTCCGGAGGGTTGTTATGGCAGCGAGGTTCTGCAAAGAACATGCTACTGAATGAATGAATGAATGAATGAATGAATGAATGAATGAATGAATGAATGAATGAATGAATGAATATACAGTTAAATGGGAATATTCTTAAACAAGTGAATCGGTACAACTATCTCGGAACAGTCATAACATCTGATCGCGGGTGCCTTGAAGAGATTAGAATAAGAATCACTTCGGCGAAGGTAGCCTCTTTCGGGATGGAGAAAATACTGAACAATAAAAAATATGTCATTTGCAACGAGAAAAAGAGTGTTGAAGTGCTACACAGAACTTGTACTTTTGTATGGATGTGAAGAGTGGACAATGAGCAGACAATCTCAAAAAAAGTGTGATAGAAATTACAATAACTAAGCCATTGTCTTGTAAATTGTCGATATTGTTGTTAAGGATGTAAAGAGTGTTGAACACGTGATATCACTGTGCAGACGAACAAGGGGACGTTATAAGGAAAGTTTAAAATGCCCCCCCCCCCACACTTTTGACATGCACCAGAGAGGAACAGCGTTCCCTTATTCGTGTTTTTTTTTTTTTTTTAATCTGTGATGGGATGTAACCTATAGAAATCGGCGAATGAAGGTAGAGTATAGTGATGCATGCCTGTCAGTCCAGCAAGTGTATGAGTGGTGTAGGAAGTTTCAAATTGGCATGACTTCTGTGACAGACTTTTAACGACCGGGTCAGGCACACCAAGTAGTGACCCCAGAGTGGTTACACACGCGACCAGGAGAATTGTTTTCTACAGGAATCCAAGCACTTTATCGGCGCTGGAGGACTTACATTATGTGGTGACTGCATCAAAATGTGATACATACTGTTCTGTACTGTATCAGAATATATTCACACACACACACACACACTCACACTCACACTCACACACACACACACACACACACACACACACACACACACACACACCATCTGATTCAGAAGATATTCATCAAAAACAAACAAACACACACACACACACTCTCTCTCTCTCTCTCTCTCTTTCTCTCTCTCTCTCTCTCTCTCTCTCTCTCTCTCTCTCTCTCTCTCTCTCTCTCTCTTTCTCTCATATAAATTTAAGGTTTTTATTTGAAGCCCTCATATAAAGCTACAAAATATGACTAAGAAGCACGACGAATGAAACACAGAACAAAACAAAACACGCAGATACAGGCGAACGTTTTGACAGAAGTCTGTCTTTATGAACGGAGCAACAAGATCAACAGTGTTTCCTGTACTCCTGCATTAACTCGGCAGCAGCAAACCCAGTGAGTCGATACCATGTGGGAAGCCAGCAGGCCACAGATAGGTCGGGTCTCAATCTCAGCTTCTAAGAAAGTTTTTGTTTTCTATTTTTTTTTCCCCCCTTCAAATTAAAGAACATTGTTTTATTAAAGTTAAAATTGAAATGATACAGATGCTCAAAAGGTGATCTAGCACACATTATGTCTTCATTAGTGCAGAAATATCTTGATTCCTTGTTTCTCAAGCTCAGCGCGGAGCTGTTTAGAAAAGTCATCATCTATGTTATCATCATCCCAGTTATCTTCACACACTTTGATGTCCTCATGTGCCTCTTCTTCATCTGTCCAGTCTTCGGCTGGGAACTCTTTAAATGCTTTATCTTCTTCTAGTAGTCCCAGAAATTCACAGGAAATTAGGAAGCTATGCAAATAGGCAAAAGAAACATGGCTTGAGGAAAATTGCAAGGAATTTGATAGCCAACACAACACCCGGAATACCAAACTAATGCACAAATGAATTAATGACATCACTAACAAAAGAATACACACATCAACGGGTTGGCTAAAAACCAAAGATGGCAAAATCGTAATAGAAAAAGATCAGATTTTGCATGCGTGGTCACATTATGTGAAAGACCTTTATAATGATACAAGAGAAGAACAATATGATCATCGGAATAATAATGAAGGACCATCAATTTTGAAGATGGAAGTCCATAATGCTCTTAACCATATGAAAACTGGCAAGACCCTGGGTACAAATAACATCATAATAGAAATGATCAATGCCTTAGAAGAATATGGAATAGACCAAGTCACCAGACTGCTGAACGCAATATTCGATACTGGAGATATACCTCCTGAATTATGTAATTCTATATTTATTGCAATCCCGAAGAAATCAGGAGCCCTGGAATGCGATCAACATCGATCAATTAGTATAATGAGCCACATCACAAAGATTTTGCGAAGAATTATCATGCAAAGAGTTAGGAGAAAAATACAACCCGAAATAGGAGAAGAACAATATGGGTTTGTAGAAGGCAGGGCACAGTAAATGCTGTGTATAACTGAGAACAGTAATTGAACGTTCTATAGAAGTAAACAAAGATCTATATCTTTGCTTTATTGACTACACAAAGGCTTTCGATAAAGTGAGACATGTCGACGTGATAAGGATGCTTGAAGATCTACAAATTGATGGAAAAGACCTTAGACTTGTAAAAAACATATATTGGAATTTGGAAACAACAACCTGCCATCAGAATTGATAACAATGTAGGTCTTCTTCTTCTTTGCGTTCATCCGGAGTGTTTTTTCAGATGTGATTGCGGTGTGTCTGTTATGCGCCCTTGGGCCGAAACCCGTAGGCAAATACATCCGACTATAGCGTGCTTTTTTTTGACCAGGTAGCATTCCTGGGAGACTCTCACTTTTGTGGTGCCATCTACAGCCCAGCTGGCCAAGGTTGGACGGTCGAAGACAACGGTCATCCCTCAAAGGAAGGCAGGGACAGTCCATAGCATTTTCCGCCATTCAAGGTTGCTTCCATAGTTGCAGGGTCGACACATAGCGCCCTGGTTCTGGGCTTAACGAGGGAATCGTCACGTCCTGCTCATGGCTGCTTTAAATCCTCACTTCAATATATTGGTCATTTCGTTTGCCCCGGACCATTCCCGCACAAACCAGACAAGTTTGCAGACGGTATCCACTCAGCGAGTTTTCGGACATGTGCTTGTCGTTGCGCCCGTCAGAGCTGTTCCAGGCACGACAGACATTCGGAAAACTACCTAGTCAGAGCTGTTCCGAACAAGAGCGGAATTCGGAAACTAGGTAGTCAGAGCTGTTCCTAGCACGAGAGACATTCGGACGAGACATTTCACTCGGACGTAATTGCGTAGTGTCAATTTTTAGTTTGCCACCCGTAGGACGACACTTCCGACTTCCGGCGGGCATTTTTTAATGAGGTTAGCCTTCCTCTGGTTTCGAGGCACGTTAGACTGTTGTGATGTCGCCCACATCTCAGCTGGTCAAGATAGAACTGTCAACGACATCGCGGTCTGCCCTCAAGGGAAGGCAGGGGCAGACCATGGGCATTCCCTCGCTATCCAAGGAGGCTTCCATAATTGCAGAGCCGGCACATATTGCTCTGAGACTGGGCTCACCCGAGGAGTTGCCACGTCCTGCTCATGGCTGCTTTAGTTCCTCACTTCCATGTGTTGGGCATCTCGCTTGCCACTGGTCGCTCAAGCACACACCAGGAGCGGTCAGACTGCGGGCGACATCCACTCAGGTAAGCTTTTTCTTTTGACTTCGGACACGCAATAGGTTCAGCTCGCCGTGCGATTCCATTCGCGTCATTGAGACGTTCTTCCACTTTTGTCTACACTCTATGAGTTAGATACAGACAGTTGTCGTAACCATTTCCTTCGACTGGGGCACTTTTCTGACTTTTTGTACTCGCTCACGAGGTAGGCTACATGTGCTGCCGGCTCAGCACCTTACCTTCGTGCAGCAGTGAACGAGAAACGGCCAGGCCCTCTCATCCGGGAATCCCTCATATCCCCCAGCTGAGAGCCTTCGAACATGTATCATACCTGAGCATGTAGCTTGCTCAGTATCTCGCCTCTATTTTTCGGTAGGTGGGTATCGGCCTGGCTCTCAGATCCGAGGGTTTGTGGCTTAGAGGCGTTCAGCCACAGCCCTCGACAGGGAGCCTTAGAGTTTTGTCCGGACCAAGGTCTTCTGCCTTCGTGTACCTGATTTAGTCTATTGACTGCTATCCTCAGCCTACCTGCAGAGCAGCAAGTTGTGTCTCTCTTAGTCTGGCCCCTAACCCATAAGCTGTCCGATATGTAGTTTTCATCCATCGGCAAGCAGATGGGGTCAATGGGACACGCAAGCGCCCCCACCACGGCAAGGTGGAGACACATCGGGGGAGACAATGTAGGTCAATATCAATTAGAGGTGTGAGACAGGGATGTGTAATGTCTCCAGATCTATTTTCCCTGTACAGTGAAAATATTTTCAGAAATATAGAAGATATGGAAGGAATCAACATTGGGGGACGATACATCAATAACATTAGATATGCAGATGATACAGTCTTGATTGCAGACAATGAACAGGACCTGCAGAATTTAGTAGATGCGGTTGTTACACACAGTGAACAACTAGGGTTAGAGCTGAATATTAAGAAGACACAGATTATGGTCGTCACTGGGAAGAAGGAAATACCACAATGTGATATACGAGTAAATGGGCATATTCTTAAGCAAGTGAATATATACAGTTATCTCAGCACAGTCATAACATCTTATGGGAGATGCCTTGAACAGATTAGAACAAGAATTGCCATTGCGAAGGTAGCCTTTTTCAAGATGAAGAACATACTGACCAATAAAAAGATATCAATTGAAACGAGATTGAAGTGCTACATAGAACCTATACTTTTGTATGGATGTGAAGCGTGGACAATAAGCAGTCTAGCTGAAAAACAGCTGAAGGCTGTGGAAATGTGGTTTCTGAGGGAAAATGCAAAGAGTACAATGGACAGACAGAAAAACCAATGAACACGTCCTTCAAGAAACAAATGAAGATCGTAAACTGATTAGAGTCATTAGACGTAAACAGTCAAAATTTGTTTTGCATGTTATGAGAAGAAATGAATTGGAGAACTTGGTGACAACTGGCAAGATCGAAGGGAAGAGACCAAGGGGAAGGCCTAGAAGCAAATACCTGGATGGCTTGGCCACATGGCATGGTCGAGACAGGAACACAGAGCTGATCCACGACTCTGGTGATCGAGTGACATGGCAGTACATGACCGCCCACGCTTATCGGCATGGCACATGATGGATGGATGAAGTAGTCCCAGATCTTGTTTAGTCGGATTGGCATCCATGATGTAGCTTTCAGAAACCAGTGTTAGCTTTTAAGAAAGTGCGCCCAAAACACAACCCTGGTCAAGTGAAACGCCATGATGCTCTCAACATGGCCTACGGCACCCAAAGTGGTCTCCCGCAGAGCCGGATTACAATGGCTGTCTTCTGGCGTAGGAGAACCCTAACGACCCCACCATTTACTTGGGGGACACAAGGGTCTGTTTACAAGGGAGGCAAACATAAGGACTGGGTGGGACGGGCGGAGAATGAGATATGGGATTCTCAGAAGTGAAAGTGTGAACTGCTGAATTGCCTCCCCTTGCCTAAATACTGCGAATGGTTCAATAGCTTAAACTGAACTTTCTCACAAGTGAGCGGGATTCGTGTAATATGGGGCATGAACAATTCGGCCCTGTTAACTTCTTTAAGAGTGTCTTAAGGCATAATCAAATCTCGGTGGAAAACACTACAGACGAGAGGTGCTGTTGGAGTGCAGGCGCTTAAGGGTGGATGCTTTCTGAATAGAAGGACAAGGGCGACGATGTGAAAAAGCGCCAAAAAAGAATATAGATTATGTTGTGGTAATGCAAAGTTAGTGGCAAGTCTAGAGTCATTTGTGTGGTGATCAAATGTAGGAAGTAAGTAGCACATATTGAGAGAGTGAGAGAGAGAGAGAGAGAGAGAGAGAGAGAGAGAGAGAGAGGTCGGAGAGGGAGAGAGAGGGCAGAGTGAGAGAACGGACAGAGAGGGAGAGTGCAGAAAGAGAGAACGGTGTGAGAGAGAGAGGACAGAGTGAGAAAGCGTAAAAGAGAGAAAACGTAAGAGAGAGACCGTGACAAAGAGGAGAGAGTGAGAGAGATTAAAGAATTAGAGAGAGAGAGAGAGAGAGAGTGTGTGTGTGTGTGTGTGTGTGAGTGTGTGTGAGGAGACAGAGTGACTTAGAGAGAGGACAGGGTGAGAGGGAAGACAAAGTGAGAGAGACAGAGAGAGGGGAAAGGGGTGAGGAAAGATAAAGAAGGAGAAAGAGAGAGAGAGAGGAGACAGATACTTCTTCTTCTCCTCTACATCCTCATCCTTATTGTTGTTGGTGTTGTTGTTGTTGTTGTTGTTGTTGTTGTTGTTGTTGTTGTTGTTGATCTTCTTCTTCTTCTTCTTCTTCTTCTTCTTCTTCTTCTTCTTCTTCTTCTTCTTCTTCTTCTTCTTCTTGTGCTACTCTGTATCAATACTGATTTTTTCTCTACCGTCCCGCATCTTCTCTCTACCTTCTTCTCTATTCTCTTTAACATGTATTGCTTCCTCTCTTTCATTATGCATCACATCTCCTTCCAAACACCCTTCATATTATATGCGTCTTCTCTCTGCCACTCATATTTTTACAATCTTTTACCTTCTTTCTAACAATCACAATCGGCCCAGTGCCATCTGTCATCTCCTCAATACTACAATCCATTTCCTCTCTACCATCCTCCATCTCCGTTTTACCAATGTTCTTTTACTCACTAACATCGCCATCTGCTGTCGACCTCTGTCCATTTCTTCCCTAACTATGCCCATCTCTTCCATACCATCCCCCATTTTCTCTACACGATATCTCCCAACTCTTCTCTATCATCCTTCATGACTTCTCTACCATTTGCTCTCTACCATCATCCATCTTTTCTGTTCTATCTCCTCTCTATCATCCCTCTCCATCATCCTCTCTATCATCCTTCATCTCCTCTCTTCCATATACTCTGTACCATTCTTCATCTCCCATCTATCATCTCGCATCCTTCTCTCAACGATAACCCATCTCTTCTCTTCATTTCCTCTCTACCATCCTCCATTTCCTCTCTACCCCCTATGTCTCCTATAGTCCATGATCTATCTACAAATCACTATCTCTCCTGTAATATCTCCAGTTATTGCTTGTACCTTGCTCGGTAGCATCTCTACCACCCGCAACATATTCTAGTACCTTACACTTTGTCGTTCTGATTATAATTCGCTCTTTGCTAATAATTTTGCTGTAGTCATTTTACCAATAATTGTAAACAGTGTGTTCTAAAAAATAAAAATTGCATTATCACACGATGACGTAACCACTATAATTGTTGCTACACTACCAATAGACACCAAAGTGGTCGAAAGGATAACAGCGCTCGCTTGTAAACTTTCGTTACGCTGATGGCGAGGTAGGCGGTTCAACCTCGACACCGTCGTTATGTTGGACCTAAATGTTGACTTCTCGTTCAGAAAGCAATGACAAACTACAATTGCCTGGGGTTTAGTGCAACGTCCTACAAGGGACATGAACATAACAAAAACAAAAAGCCGTTATTTTTATATTTAAAAGAAACATAATGAAGCATTGTTTCAAGCCATATTTTCTATGTTATCTCCCTTAGTATTTAATAGCAGAAACAGCAACTTGTGTCATAAGGGGTTTTTGTAAAGTCTCATAGAACAAATTGGAAAAAATGAAGTACATCATGTCATGAAAAACGTGCTCCACAGTCCATCGTGAAGCAATATGCAGCGAATGGCTGTCGTCTGCTGGAGCAATTCTTTGCAATTCAAACACACGTGAGTACCAGTGAATACGTCATTGGTACTTTTCAGCTTCCCCAAAAACAGCGTTAGACCAAAGCAGTAACTATTGTAACTAATTTAAAGTATTTTTAGCACATTTTTGATGACATCGTGTACTTCATTTTTCAAAATTTATTCAACATACAAAGTGTAGTGAGACTTTCCAAACACCCGGTATAATAATACAATTGCTTGTCCTTTGCCGACTGTTGCAGTCACCCCAACCTATATTGGCTGTTTGTCAATTACTAGGCAATGTTACGTTCAGTAGTTCGCCATTGCTTTCTGAACGAGACGTCAACGTTAAAGTTCAAATAACCGGTCTACTTCTGCTCTTTACCCCGCAGTAGGGTACAGTCTCTCAACCAAATCCCACAAAGATCTTACGGGGTAAGTCAATAAGTAAGTCACAATTGGCTGTAGAATAATAACTACATATGATAACAACTTGAAACCAGTTTGTTTTTATACATACATTGTCTCTTTATTTCTCAACATAATTTCCACCAACATTGATGCCCTTATCCCGTCGTTTTATCAGTCCTTCCAAACCGGCGGCATAGAACTGCGTGCTCTGTTTTCTAAACCACGTTTTCACTTCACATTCAACTTCGGCGTCATTCGCGAAATGTCTCCCGCCAAGGTGCGTTTTCAGTGTTTATGCTGACAAATGTTTGTCCTGTAAAGCGGTGCATAGCTGGGTAGAAAACGTTACGCGATGCGAGTCAATAAGTAAGTCACATAGTTCTGTGGGATGGCAGGTAAATGAAAACACAGCACGCAGTTCTATGTTTGGGAGGACTGATAAAACGATGGGACAAGTGCATCAATGTTGGTGGAAATTATGTTGAGAAATAAAGGGACAATGTATGTATACAAATAAACTGTTTCAAGTTGTTATCATATTTATTTATTTTTCCACAGCCATTTGTGACTTACTTATTGACTTACCGTCGTATATTTTTGCTATTTCCTGCAGCTCCCGCCTTGTTCTTACAATATTATTCATCTCTTCTCCGTGTGTGTTATGTCTCTCAGTATTTCGTTAGCCTTGTGGTTCCAGACAAGAGAGTGTCTAATTATATTGACCTTTGTGTGGAATAGACCTATTGCCTCGCCGTCAGCGCAAGGAAGATTAAGCGTGAACAAGTTAAACGTCCCAACCACGCTGACCCTTGGACCATTATATAAGTATGGTATTTCTGGACTGTTTAGAGAAACTAACAAGTAAAGTAAAATAAACAACAATATGTGGAGAAAATAAACATGAAAGGTAGATTTGAATAATAAAAAAATAATCCAATAAAACAACAGAATACTAAATACCAACCAATTTGATAAGACATATACCAACAACAATAGTAAAGTCAACAGTAACTGGGGGAAAACGATACGAATAACAACAAAAGACAATAAAACAACGAGAAACATGGGACAATAGAAATTTGAAAAAAAAAATAGGACAATTAAGCAATAGCTTTAAGAAGAAAAGGGAAACAAATAAATATCAATATAACTAAAATAATACAGATGAGGTAAATAAAGCCATTGTACTGAAAGGTATATGGAGTAGCAACGGTACAAACATCAAGGGTATCGTCAGCGAAGGAAAGAATGAAGGACAAGGGCAAAGAAGAACCATGCCAGGCATGTATTAGCGGAAACTGTCTAAAGCACAAAGGACCAGGAGGAGTCTAAACCGCATCATGAACCACCTCACTTATAACCAAGGTTGAAGAAGCCAGTTGAACGACCTGGAAACGTTTGTTTGTTTTTGCAACAAATATAATTGCATCGACTGTTTAGGCACCATGGTAGACTTTGTTTTGACCTATAATTGGATTTACAATGGTTTGCTGATGCTGAGGTCACCATGGTAGACTTTGTGTCCACCCATAATTGGATTTACAATGGTTTGCTGATGCTGAGGTCACCATGGTAGACTTTGTGTCCACCCATAATTGGATTTACAATGGTTTGCTGATGCTGAGGTCACCATGGTAGACTTTGTGTCCACCCATAATTGGATTTACAATGGTTTGCTGATGCTGAGGTCACCATGGTAGACTTTGTGTCCACCTATAATTGGATTTACAATGGTTTGCTGATGCTGAGGTCACCATGGCAGACATTGTGTCTACCCATAATTGGATTTACAATGGTTAGCTGATGCTGAGGTCACCATGGTAGACTTTGTGTTCACCCATAATTGGATTTACAAAGGTTTGCTGATGCTGTGGTCACCAATGTTAACTGTTTGACTAAATGTTAGTCATGAGCCTTTTCACTATGCCTCCCCCTCCTCATTATCCTTTGATGTATTAGCGGGGGAGAACAGGGGGTTGGGGAGGGGGGTGCTCCAACGCACAGGTTAAGACAATGTCACATAAAATTAAAGAAATGTTTATAGAACACAGCGCAAACTTTAAGTTTATAAAGTCACGTTTTCATTTCCACTGGGATTAATTAACACGGAAGCCAAACATAATACATTGCACAATTTCTTGCCTGTCAATGCACCGCTGCATGTGGTCAGGTGCATACTGCAGAGTTGTTTACTTTGGCTGAAATACTTTTAGATATTTCAGCCATATTATCATTCGTTTATTCGCTGCATGATATACACTGAGATTTAGCGAAATACAACAGGCAAGAAATCGTGCAATATTATTCAATATATTGTTTGTGACTTATGTGTTTACAACCAAGCAACGAAAAAGCAACCTGTCAAACAATCAATCAATTAGTCAATCAACCAACCAACCAACCAACCAACCAACCAACCAACCAGTGTGTCTGTCAACCAACCAACCAGTCAGTCAACCATCCAACCCAACTACCAACAAATCAACAAACCAATCTTTGGTTTTGATGAGTGATTCGTTTCCTTGTGATTTTTTTTTTTTTTTTTGCTTTTGGTTTTGCTACATTTAGTTTAATTTAGTCGATGGATCAACATCACGGCACACTGGTGCAACCAATAAGTGCTCCGTTCTCCTCCTAACTCAAACCTGAGTCTGGAGAAACTCAGCTCAGTGCACGAACTCCGTAGCACCGGCGAGGATCCTGAAACACTTTGGGTAGATTTTTAACTCGAAATTTTGCCCTGGCAGCGCCATTAGGCTACTCTTTTTCGATTTCCAACTGCCAAGGGATTTTTTACGTGCGAAACAATACACACGGGCGTCCGATCTCACTACCCAGAGACCAGGGGAAATTAATTACTAGAGGTCCACGAGAAAAAAATCCCGGCATCGCTGGGGCTTGAACCCGGGACCTCCAGCACTCGAGGCGGACACCATACCTCGAGACCACGGTTTTGCTACGTGATCTATTAAAGCCTAACCGATGCTTTTTTAAAATTTTTCTCTATACACGGTACTCTCAACATTCTTCTTCAGAACCACATCCCCAATGCCTCCCGTTTCTCCGTAGACCCCTGTACTACATCCGTCCTCCAATAACGGGAGTTACGACACATACAGAACGTTGCGGCGGTTAGCCTTCATCAGCAAACAAACACATTAACAAACACAACATACAGTCAAGGAGAACTCCTGTGACTACATTAGAAGGTGATGACAGGACGAGAGGAACAAATGCATGGAAAAATGGAAGCAATGAAGAGGAAATGAGAATTGACAAAATGTTAATTGAAAAGAATGTTAGTCGAAGAAAATGTTTAATAGAAAAACTGTTTATAGAGAAAAAAAAACCAAAAGCTGTATACTCACCTCACGTACGGACCTGTGAATGTTTACGGAAATCTCAGGTGTATTTTTATAACGGTGCTGGATGTTACGGTACAGTGAACACATAGAAAGAAGGGGGCGGGGTAGGAGGCGTGTAAGATTGACCACGGCCCCATCTCTCTCTTTCACCCTCTCGCTCTCTCCCTCTCTCTCTCACTCCCTCTCTCGCTCTCTCTCCCTCTCTCACTCCCTCTCGCGCTTTCTCTCCCTCCCTTGATCTCTCTCTTGCCCCCCCCTCTCTCGCTCTCACCCTCCCTCACTCTCTCCCTCTCTCCCTCCCTCTCTCTCTCCCTCTCTCTCTCCCTCTCTCTCCCTCTCTCTCTTCCTCTCCCCCTCTCTCTCTCCATTTCTCTCTATCTCTCTCCCTCTCTCTCTCCCTCTCTCTCTCCCTCTCTCTCTCCCTCTCTCTCCCTCTCTCTCTTCCTCTCCCCCTCTCTCTCTCCCTTTCTCTCTATCTCTCTCCCTCTCTCTCTCCCTCTCTCTCTCCCTCCCTCTCCCCCTCTCTCTTCTCCCTCTCTCTCCCTCTCTCTCCCCCCTTTCGCGCTCTCTCTCTCACTATCTCTCTCCCTCTCTCTCACCTCTTACATCTGGCCTCTCTGTGCATACCTTCTTCACGTGCATTGCTAGTGGTTGGATCTTACACAACCCCAACAACTCTAGGACTGGGCGAGGGGCTCCTGAAGCGCGTTGTATGACTAGCAACCATACTGACTATTTCGTAGGTTACAATATACCCCATGTGGTAGGTCGCAGGCACTTTTCCTCTCTCTGTCTCTCTCTGTCTCTCTCTCTCGCTCTCCTCTCTCTCTCTCTGTCTCTCTCTCTCTCTCTCTCTCTCTCTCCCTCTCTCTCTTCTTGCATGTCAACATACACTAGCATTTTGTCTGTTGAAGTGTGTCTATGTAGAACGCGTGTTCCTACACACCAGTCCATTCAGACCAACAACACAATGGGGCCGTGGTCAATCTTACACGCCTCCTACCCCGCCCCCTTCTTTCTATGTGTTCACTGTACCGTAACATCCAGCACCGTTATAAAAATACACCTGAGATTTCCGTAAACATTCACAGGTCCGTACGTGAGGTGAGTATACAGCTTTTGGTTTTTTTTCTCTATAAACAGTTTTTCTATTAAACATTTTCTTCGACTAACATTCTTTTCAATTAACATTTTGTCAATTCTCATTTCCTCTTCATTGCTTCCATTTTTCCATGCATTTGTTCCTCTCGTCCTGTCATCACCTTCTAATGTAGTCACAGGAGTTCTCCTTGACTGTATGTTGTGTTTGTTAATGTGTTTGTTTGCTGATGAAGGCTAACCGCCGCAACGTTCTGTATGTGTCGTAACTCTGTTATGTAAAGCTGCACTACTTTGTGTCATTATATATTGTTTAAACTTTCACAGCTTTACCGCAGTTCCACCAAATTTTATGCATACTTTTCCAATAACGGGACAACGTCCTCTCCTTAGATATATCTCTTGGACCCACAAAGCGGGAGGCTGTCACCTCGGACAGAGAAAGAAAAAAGACTGCATCCGTCCTGTGTTTTGGTATCCAGCTTCAAACACGACCTGACAATGAGCAGACCTCTTTCTTGATCAAGTTAAAGACTGTTGTGATCCACTTAATACTTCCACTGGAGATGAGGAAGCACGAAAACACTGGCCAAGATAATAGCTCTCTAAATTGTGCCCACGGCGAGAGATCGCTGCTGAGTATCGGTGAAAACACGATTAATTAACTGAAGATTCTCCCAGGACTCAATAGGTATCGCTTTCTAGAAATCGAGCGCAGATAATCGTTGTAATGGGCGACCACGATGTGCTGTTACAATTTTCCTTGGGAACAGCTCGTGCATCCCGTATTAAGTGTGTCCGGATTGGCATCATAATTTAATTGAGCAGCTGGTGGTGGGTTCCAGCGGTTAGAGATGTGACCATGTCTCGTGGTAGCTTCTGGCACTTGGGCACTGTAAAAGAAATGGGAAAACATTTATTCTTAGAGACAGGACTCCGGGAGAAAATCGTATTCTATTATTTTTGGGGATGTTTTTACTGCGTTTGTAGTAGTAGTAGTAGTAGTAGTAGTAGTAGTAGTAGTAGTAGTAGTAGTAGTAGTAGTAGTACCAGCAGCAGCAGCAGCAGCAACAGCAGCAGCAGCAGTAGTAGTAGTAGTAGTAGTAGTAGTAGTAGTAGTGATGGTGGTGGTTGTGGTGATAGTAGTAGTAGTAGTAGTAGTAGTAGTAGTAGTAGTAGTAGTAGTAGTAGTAGTAGTAGTAGTAGTAGTAGTAGTAGTAGTAGTAGTAGTAGTAGTAGTAGTGGTGATGTGGTGGTGGTGGTGGTGGTGGTGGTGGTAGTGGTAGTAGTAGTAGTAATTTGCCACGAATTGTTTAAAAAAAAATAAGAACTTCTTCTTCTTCTTCTTCTTCTTCTTCTTCTTCTTCTTCTTCTTCTTCTTCTTCTTCTTCTTCTTCTTCATCTTCTTTGTCTTCTCCTGCTTCTTTCCCTCCTCCTCTTTCTTTTTCTTCTCCTGCTCCTTCTTTCATTCCGTCGTCGTCTTCTTCTTCACCTTCCTTATTCTTTTCTCCTCATCCTCTCCTCCTTTGTTTCTTCTTCCGCCCATTTCTACTGGCAACTGATTTACTGCAAGCAAAGGATAGATAGATCTACCACTTGCTAATACCAACGTCTCTGCTTTTTATTATTTTTAATAATTTCAAATCCCCCCCCCCCCCCCTTTTTTTTGGCTTATGCGCCCGTTTCTCTATCTCTTATCGATGTGATTTAGTAACCCCGTTGTTTCATGTCCTTATTAGATTCCACGATTAAAAACAAATCTCTTAGCATTCTAGTTGGTTTCCTTGGCTCATAAAGGCCTGAAAAACTATTTCTCGCCGATAGATCCAAGCATTCATGATGTGGTTGCTTCTATGAACTTTTCGTTTCTTAAGTATCCTTGTTATTGCCACTTATAACGGCAATATAGCTTTGGGAATATGGAAATAATCTTTTTTGTTTAATTGATTAGTTACTAATTGTTTTGTTTGAAGTTTCTAGGATTAGACACATATTTGCTATTTCTTACCAATCTTATCAAAAAGTTACCAAATTCTTATCTTTATTCTGGTTATTCTCCTCTATAAAAATTAACCTAGGCTATTTTGTAGCTGCCCTCTTTCTTCAAAACCAGGCAATAAATTGCAACCCGGACACGCCTTCTGTTGACCTCTGACACAGGGCCGACAGATGTCACCTGATTATTCTCTGACGGGATTCATTGGTCGGAACCCTATCATTAGCTTCAGTACTATCTTCAAAACAAACGTCTGGCGTTTGATTCCAGCTGATCCTCCCATTTCCTCTCCTATTCACCAGTCTGTGATCCTCGTCTGTGGCTGTCCCTTGTCTCCGGTTCCGTGTTTGCTGTCGCCGCCGCTGTGGAGTTGTTAAGGCTTGCACAATGCTGGATGGTTAGAAACTAGTGGACTGTCTACCTACCTGCCTACCTACCCACCTACCTACTCACCCACCTACCTACCTACCTACCTACCTATCTCAAGGTATTGATTTCCGCTTAAGTATTAGAACTTTTCTCTTGTGTCCTTAGCAGTCGAAAAAGTATAGCCTAATATCCCCTGACTGGGAATCTGTCATGGGCATTGAGGTGTATGTATGTCTCATGCATTCATACCGCATCAATTTTGTTTTCATAAAGACGATTTGTTAGAGGGACTTTTTGTTGTTAAGGACTCCTTTCAGCATTCCATTGTATTATGTTGAATGTCTATAGTGTCTGATCAATAATAGCTCTAATCCTATGCATCAATCCATTGATTTCACAGACCAGAGGAAAGCGATCACCAATAGGATTGAGTGGACCCTTCCTGGAAAAAAAAATGAAAGTGGGGGTTGGGCGGGGTGGATGGGGGGGGGGGGGGGGTCTAGCACTATCACCACTTGCCAGGACTCCATGGGATTAGCACCATTCTTCTTTCCTGTAATTTATGAGATCAAGTGAGGTCATTGGAGCAAGCACGCGTCTCCACGACCCCAACGATGGTACACAACAAAGGGCTGTGCGGATTTTGAAGATTGTTACTTGTTCCCATTGGTGGAGTTGGCAATACACATCATCTTTCAGATCTGCCTGTGTGCTCTGATTACCGCTTGGTTCTCTTTCTCCACCTTACACCTGAAAACGTAACTGAATATATAAAGTAGCAGTCTTCGTGAGACTTTGCCATCTTTCTGGAATTTGTCCTCAAATAGCAAGTGGGTTCAGTAAAAAATCAAATTTGGGGAACACTCTGAGGCCACTAAGACAGTTCATAAACACCCCCGATTGTCTAGTTGCTCATGCGTCAAAGTACACTTGTTCCTGCAGCGAGGCGCCGTCGCCAATATAAGGTGACGGGTTCGAATCCCGGTCGGTAACGATAGCTTTCAATTGTTATGTTGTTTATTGCGTCCTCTAATCTCTACTTCCTTCGCAATGCGCTGCGAACAACCAGAGCCGTGCCGTGCTATGATACAGAGAGGCGGTCGCATCAGGAGGCATCGTAATGAGACTTTATACGGGGGCGGCATTTTTAAAGAAAATAACACGTAAGGGGCGGCATTTCGAAGACTTGCATCATACTGAGAAATCTACCGCACGGTCCTGCGAACAATAAGTCAGGTTGATATACAAGGTAATTTCACGTTCAGTAATTTGCCATTTGACAGTTGGCAAGATTGAGGGGAAATGAACAAGAGAAAGGCAGAGAAATGGCATCATCAAGACAAAAACACAGAGCTGATCCACGACTCTGCTGATCATTCGCCGACGCTTATCGGTATGATGATGATGATGATGATGATGATGCTGATGATGATGATGATGATTATGATGAGGATGAAGATGAGGATGAGGATGATGATGATGATGATGATGATGATGATGATGAGAATGTTGATGATGATGATGATGATGATGATGATGATGATGATGATGATGATGATGATGATGATGATGATGATGATGATGATGATGATGATGATGATGATGATGATGATGATGAGGTTGGTTATTTCTTTCTGAACGAGAACTCACCGTTGAAGACCAACTAACCTGGCTGGTATAGTCAACGATCACACTACCCGGCGGTCAGCACACCGGAAGTTTAATTGCAAGTGTTTCAAACCCTGCGGCCGCGCTGGCTCCCCTCTTCTCATTACATGACAACAAAAACATGGCTGACCTCCTCCTGGTACCTGCATCTAGTGTTCTACTTTCACTAGCCTGTTCGTGGCACTCGTCAGTTCACTCTGGCAATATTCGCAGCATTTGTCTCAGGAACATCTCCAGTACATCCGGTAAAATGGTTACGCCGCCTGAACGCCTTCCGAAACACGATTCCGATCTATGTATCCGGTTCACAGGTGCAATTTTCTCGGAGACTTCTGGGGTTCGTCGCTGGAGCAACATATTTCGTGCTTTGCGCGGCGTTTTCAGCAGGACGCCCTGCGGTGTTGGACAAAACCCGTTGCAATTAAGCCAGTTCTCTTGTCTTTTAAACAGGTTAATCACAGCGCATCCGAACTCTTCCTGTTTGTTTATTCGCTTTCCATGAATCGCTGTCACACAATATTACATGTTCTATATAAGACTTCAGTATGCTCTTTCTTACGTTCAATGATAGAAATCTTACTACATAATAGTTTGCATAAATAGGCTTGGAAAATATTGATCACATCCTGGAATTCTGAGATAAGAAGCAACTTTCCCCCTTAAATTTTAATTTTCTCTTCATTATTCTATGTTTTCATCTTTTAATTCATCTCCTCCCGTCCTAATGCCGTAATGTAGTCACTGGAAGGTCTTCTCAATTATTAGATATTGTGTTGTGTGTATGTATTTGTTTGCTGATGAAGGATAGTCGCCGCAACATCCTGTGTTTTCCGTAATTGTGTTGTATAAGCTGC
>JACEFZ010022369.1:0-21077 GCA_014155875.1 Cepaea nemoralis
CATAATATACACATACGGGTCCAAGAACGAACAGGGAGAGGTAGGAGCAGGAGTAATGGTCCCAGACTGGAAGCTAAAGAAACAGTTCAAACTAACAGACCAGACAGCAGTATGCACGGGCGAACTGGTAGCCACAATGAAAGGGCTGGAGATTGCAGCCAAAATACCACCGCTGAAACTGTGTATATTAACAAACTCCCTGTCCTCAGTACAAACGCTCGGGAACTTCGCTAGAGAAAACAGACCCGACATAAAAGAGGAGATATTAGCGACAGCCACCAACCTCAGGTAATGGGATGCCAAGTCCCCATTGGATGGATACCAGCTCACAGGGTATCCCGGGAAATGAACAAGCAGACAGAGCGGCGAAACGAGGACTAACCAGCAGCAATAAAATCAGCACAGGCCTAGGTAAAGTAGAAAGAAAAAAATATTGTCCAAAGCTATATACTCCAGGAATGGAGGAAACAGTGGCGAGACAGCGCTAAAGCATACCAAGTACTAAGTGAACCCAGCTACAAGCCACAAGTCAAGACCAACATGAAAGCACCGGCAAACAGACAGCTGTGGAGAATCAGACTAGGTAACTGGAAAGTACACAAGAGAAAACCCATTCTGCAGAGCATGCCTAGAAAACAACACCATTGAACACTATTTACTAACATGCGACAAGTACTATAGTGAGCGAAGGGAGCTAAGAGATTACTTCGTCAAAACTGGGAATCCAATGACGATGACAGAGTGCCTACACACAACCAACAACCCAGAAATACAGCGGCTGGTCAGACAGTTCATCTGCAGAACTGGGAAGGCCATATAACCTCCCTATATTGTATATATTTATATGTTTATTATTTTTTTTAAAATGCATATGCGTATATATACATATATATCCTTTAAAAAAATACTGAATGGCGGGGTGAATGGCAGGATGGTGAGTTGGCTCTTACTGAAGGGCACCTGAACGGGGATGACAGGGAGACCTGGTCGTCTTGTTGTTGCACCAACCCATACACCGATGATGAAAACAAGAAAAGGAACGTAGAGGAGGACGGGCAGCTGACCGGGGGGACAACTTGAGACTACACTTAAATTCACTACCTTTGCCAATATCGTGTCCTTATGAGGACTGAACGTGACCGGGACCAGCCCCAGTGAGAGCAACACAGCATAAGACAGAAGAAAATAACCAGACAACACAAAATAACCTTATCCGACAAACAGAGCGGAACCAATAAAACCAGTATGAATTAGGACTAACAATCCACACAACCACGGATCTCAACAATAACCGATGCTGATGAAGCAGGTTGGACGAGACCGAATTTGGAGTTTTTGTTTTGAAAATTGGAATTGGAATTGGAATTGAAGAAGTAAGTAACTCGTGCTTGATTGATGAAGTAAGTAACACTTGTTTTATTGAAGAAGTGAGTAACACTTGTTGGATTGAAGAAGTGAGTAACACTTGTTGGATTGAAAAAGTAAATACACTTGTTGGATTGAAGAAGTAAGTAACACGTGCTTGATTGAAGAAGTAAGTAACACTTGTTGGATTGAAGAAGTGAGTAACACTTGTTGGATTGAAGAAGTGAGTAACACTTGTTGGATTGAAGAAGTAAGTAACACGTGCTTGATTGAAGAAGTTAGTAACACGTGTTATACTGAAGAAACAACACATATGTCACCTTCAGGCTGTGTGTCCTAAGAAAAACTTCGTGCTGGTCATCTCTGCTTCTACTTGCAGGAAGCATACATTCCATCACCGTTCTTTCTAACCCCCCGTGGCGTTTTATATAGTGAACAAGAGACGTTTTATATAGGGAACAAGAAACAAAACAGTAAAAGTTCCTTGTACACGCTTAAGGTCTGTTGAACCTATATAATGGTGTATGACTGCAGTTTATGAAAATAATGCTGTTCCAAGTTTTGTATTTACCTATTATGTTGCATGAACTCAATAGAGGACGAATATAAAACCTGGAACGGCAATATTTTCAAAAACTGCAGTCGTTAAAAGTACACCCTATACAACTATACGTTTGAATAGATCAAACGGTACTATGTGTTGTATGTGGGTGTTTCCTTAACTCCTACAAGATGTTTCTCTGTTTCCTCTCTGGTGTAACCTTGATGCATATGTTTCGCTTACTCCAATAAGATGATTTCGTATTTTTTTCCCAAAACAAATAGTTGGTGTTTCCATAATGCCTATAACGTGTTTCTCTAACTCCCACAAGGTGTTTCCTAGCTCTAATAAGATGTTTCCCTATCTTCTATAAGATATTGTTTTATATTATAAAAGGTGTTTCCTAGCTCTAATAGGATGTTTCCCTATTTTCTACAAGGTATTGTTTTATATTCTAAAAGGTGTTTCCTAGCTCTACTAGGATTTCCACCTATTTACTACAAGGTATTGTTTTATATTCTAAAAGGTGTTCCCTTAACACATGCAAGACGTGTCTCTATCACCCATTAAGTGGTTCAAAAATCCCAAATAACAGTAAAATAACAGTCTTCCGTTAGTTTACCGGCGGCGTGTGATAGTAGGCACGAAAACCCCAGACCAGGTCTTGTTCCGGCAGGAAGCATCAATCAAACAAACTGCCGGTTCTGGCGTCACATAAACTTAATTTAAGATCAGAAAAGACGGTGATTTGTAAACCAAAAACACACTTCCTGCATGTGTCCTCTTTGTTTAAGTGAGAACTTGCTTCTCTGAAAGTTTATATCCTGTGATTCATATGTTGCTTTATGTCTGATAATCTAAACGTGTCAGATAACACTTGCTTACTTTAGATATCCTCTGCTATTTTATTTGTATATGCACCCCTTTTTTCAGACTAGTCTCCGTAAAGAATTGCACTTCAGAAACCAATGAAGCAGACACGCCATAGAAAACATTATTAACTGATTCGGAGTCAAACAAAAAGTACGTCTGGGCCAAACATGGTACACAAGGGAATGAACAAGTATTTTAAAGTAAATGTCTATCCACCGAGCATTGAAAATGCAAAACAAACAACACGATGACCCTAGTATAACAATATCGTTCTTCTGTAGAAATGGAAGGTCACACCTAACGATATATTGTCCTTCGGCACTAAATCATCCAAGAGCCCATGGAACAACACCAGCAACGAAGTAAATGGAAAATTGTTACGAACATTATCTATCCTGTGGCAACATATGGATGTGAGTCATTTGCCATTTCGCAATCACTAACATGGACAATTTTGACTTTTGGACGTAAATTCTGCAGAGAAATGGGAAGTAGGAAAACAATTATATTAGACGGATAGTGCCATGATCCTATAACAGGTCATGGAGTACTGAGTGGAGTACAGAGCTTCACGCCATCCAGCGCGAAGATCGAGCTAGTTCACATTTTCACGCTTTGCGTGAAGACAGCAAAGCGAGTCGCTGAGTAGAGGACAGCCTCTCCTCCAAAGCTTGGACCGAGTTCGGGGTCGGATCGGTTGAAGCCGAATAAAGGCTATGATAGAATCTCACCTTGCCGCGACTTTCAGTGTGAATGAGGATATCATTTGAGAGATCATATGTCGACAGAGTTTGAATGCAGATGTCGTTTGAGAGCTTCTACATCGACAGTGTTGACTGCAGATGTCGGTTGCAAGTATCTTACTGATATTGTTTCAAATGATCTAGATATGTTTACAGTGTTGTGAAGAAATTACAAGGTATCAAAATTGTATCGCTGTTATGTTATACCAATTCCATGTGGAGTGATGTCAATCGTCACGTAATGTGTGTGTGTGTGTGTTTTTTTTTTTTTTTTTGGGCATATTCTTTACAGGACATCGCTGTCCAGCATCTTTCAGCTGTATGTTGATTTCTTCGCAAGATTACGCTCAGTAGTTTGCCCTTGCTTTCTGAGCTGCCGGCTCACATACCCCGTAAGTTACCGATGCGAATCGAACCACTGCTGATTCTCTCCGTCATCACGTCACCGACGAGAGTATACGAGATTACGGAGAAAAGTCATAACCTCTAAGCCACGAAGCCGGCTGTAATGTGTGTACAAAGATTAATATTCTTCAATAAGCTATACAAGAACTACACCTTGACAACAGAAGCGAAAGGAAAAGCTAAAATAGCGTGTCGCCAACGTTCAACCAGTCTCGGAGAATGTGACAGATATTGCTCTGATTCAGCTCAGTCATCTAATGGGGCATGCCAGCTATGATGTGATCAATGATGCCATGTCAACTAATAAGACCGTTGGCATATAAAAGACTATTATTATTATTATTATTATTATTATTATTATTATTATTATTATTATTATTATTATTATTATTATTATTATTATTATTATTCTTAGAATACCCAGAAGCGCAGTGGCATATAAAAGCGCAGGGGTATAAATAAAGCCCATTGGCATAGTGCTACAGTATGATACAAACGAATTGGCAACCCTTACAATATGAGAAAGCACAACGGCTATACTATATTACAACACAAATACAAATACAGCTCTCTGGCAGTGCTTACATCGTATATCTCCTTTCCTCTTCTTCTTCACTCGGGCTTTATTATTAAATGGGTCATCGGCCCTCAACAAACTTACCCCAAGCCATCTTACCCTTAGCTATCCTATGCAGCTCCGCCCACGCCCTCCTTATATTATTAATTTCTTTTTCTACTTCTCTTCTCCGTGACATGAAAACAGCACTGTTTAATATGTGCTTAGAAGCTTATTTGCCTCTACCTTTCCGCCTACTTTCGTATAATCCCAAAATGCAATTCTCATAGCGTGTCATCTCCTCCACGATCTGTGCTGTCTTTTCTAATTCATTCATAGTTCTAACGTACCTGGTACCAGTTATGGGAATTTCCCTAGGTGAAAGGAAAACCATCTGCGATCCTGACTCCTTGCGGCTGACCCTTGATCGCGACATACTTGATATAGAAGAGCCTCCTTATCTCTTGGTTAGCTTGGTTATTCTGTAGGAAATAAAAACAGTTAGAAATGAATATATAGAGGGAAGTCGGCAGACATATCTAACTGTTTGCACAACTTCGGCTCCACATGTTCTTATTTGACATCTTTCACAACTGAACTGAACTTCCGCGCCCGCTTCCTAACAACGAAGGATCTGTGCTTTAATTTTACTATTATTAAATTGCCTAATTTCATGTTTTCTTTAACGGATAACATAGTACCGTATATCATTGCGTCCGGGGTGGCGAGGCCTAACGTGACGTATTATGTATTTTTCGATAGGATGTGCCGTGACCTAATTAACAATTAAAAATGGCCACCAATTGTCTATTATTCATTAAAAGTCTGTCACATCGCTAACAAACCTGACAAGATGTATATTTTATTGTGCATTTTGGTAACAGGAAAGTAACAGTCACATTCCTCTTTCCATAGAATGTCGACAGGATCGAGATAATCGACTTCATTGCACCTGGTTTTATCCCATATGGCTCGGTCTGTTTCCGCAAGGCCTCGCACAAAGCACGAGAATCTCCAAGTCTACGAGAAAAATGCACTTGACTTTTAAGACTTTTCGATAGGATGTGCTGTGACCTAATTAACAGTACTCATTACAGTACTTACAGGTGTAGGTTTAGAGACGGGTCTGAAAACTGGCTTTCAAAATTATTTTCAGTCATGTCAAATGCTGAAAAATTATACAAGTACACAGATGAATTTCTGCTACAAATGAAACTTGTGTTCTGTTTAATTTTAGTAGTTAAATTGCCAGTTCTAATTATAAATAAATGCAGGTCCTCTATAGTTTAGGACGGCACTCTTCCGATTGACGGGTCTAAATAGTTCCGCAGTGAATAAGTTAGGGTTAAGGGTTAGGGTCAGTGTTAGTTTAACACTAACCCTAACCCTTAACCACTGACTTATTCACTGCGGAACTATTTAGACCCGTCAATCGAAAGAGTGCCGTTTAGGACTATTGTACGGGCGCCGCCATCTTGAATTGTGTGTTATGACTGCCATATCTCGTTGTCATGGTTGTGCTAAATATTTTTTCCCTGAACGTTATTGAAAGCCATGGTTGTTGAAACTCTTCATATATATGTAAAATTGTACGGAGAATCAAAAAATGCAACAAAAAGTCAAGGTTGATTTAAAATACAGGAGTTATAAGACACGTTAGCTTACTGCGGATGAATAAACTTCAAGAAATTCAAGAGAAGAAAGTTTCTCAACGGCAAACGCTTGCAGTTTAGCATACGGACCACTACTGAAATTATTAGAGTTGTTTCCCACGACGTCGTGCTACGTTGGTTTCGAATATATCGAATCAAACGAGACATGACTAAAAACCGGAAGTGATTGGAGGGCCGCTAAAAATCTCCCTGGAATAAAGATCTCTCTCTCTCTCTCTCTCTCTCTCTCTCTCTCTCTCTCTCCTCTCTCTCTCTCTCTCATCTCTCTCTCTCTCTCTCTCTCTCTCTCTCCCCCCCCCCCCCCCCCCCCCCATCCTCCCATACTAACCACGCTCGGTTAATTTCATTGCTTCTTTTACGACATATAGGATAGGTTAGAATACAATAGGCAAGCTGCTGGAGAAGGTAATTGCCAGGAAAATATCAAGCCAGCTAGAGAGGCAAGGTGTTTTTCCACCTACCCTGGGTGGGTACCGTCCAAAACGAGAAACCTGGACCAGTGCAGCAGTTTTTGCCCACGGTGTCTATGAAGGTTTCCACTCAGGCATTGAAACCTTTGCAGGAGCGATTGATCTTGAGGACACGTACAACAGAGTACCATTAGGGTTTTTAATGCTTTAGCTTCTTGAACTTAAAATAAGTTCATTCCTGATTAGTTGGATCGCTGCAGCCCTCTTCCAACGGAAAGTAGTTTTTAGATGTGGCTGTTGGACTTCGGAACCAACAATAATATATCCTGGCCTACCACAGGGATCACCATTATCTCCGGTACTGTTCAACGCCTACACAGTGAGAATCACCAGTGAGCAGATCACTGGACCTGGCTGGACATTGTCATATGCCGATGATGTTTTACTGTATCGTCAGGGTAAGGATAGAGAGCAGGTTGCGGTGGAACTACAAACCGAACTCAATCGCACATGTACTTGATGTTTTGAAACTGGGGCAATGGTCAACACAACAAAGCCAACAGTGACTTGGTTCTTATTGAATAATCATATTGTCAACACTCCAACACCAACTGTAAAGCTGCGTTTAGAGACGGTGAAAAGAACGCAGGCAATGAATTACCTGGGGATACGGTTTGATCGAAGCCTTGCTTATAATGAGCACATAGACCAGGTGATAACAAAGGCCAAGCGAGGTTTGGCTGCGATGCGGGTGATGGCGGCAGCAAACTGTGAGCAGCGCCATCTATGTCTTCTATACGAGGGGCTGGCCATGTCTGTTTTTGAGTACGCGATGGCAATCCTGATTCTCAGCCGTAAGCAGATAGAAAGGATGGAAAGGATACAAAAATGAAGCAATGCGCATTATTCTTGGATGTACAAGAGATACAGCATGCAGGGCGATGCGCTACCTTCTTGATTTTCCAACCATTGAAGAGAGACTACAAATTTGCAGAGCACGTGCCTACCTCAGAGTTAACGCAAACACACAACATCCATTACATAGTAAAATTATGAAGGTGAAGGGCAGCAGGTTAAAAAGAGGACGGTCGAGGATGGGTCAAGCCGAAGACATTCTTCAACAGGTGTGTTCACTTGAGGACTTAGAACCTGGCGAGGAGTGGGTACTAGTGCCAACAGATTTCTGCACAGCATTTTCAGTTTGCATCCAGCTAGATAGCAAATGTCAACAAGAAAATCCCGCTGCTGTGGAGGCGGAAGTACAAGCGTTGAATTTCGAGAATTCGCTAGACGGTGATGCTGTCATTTACACAGATGGGTCATTCGTACGACATGTGAGAAGCTCATGGGCCTTTACGGCTCAGGCCGGAGGGAGAATTGTGAAGGAGGACTCTGGTGCTTTTGCTGCGATCACAAGTAGCCTGACTATGGAAGTCATGGCAGTAAACAAAGCAATAACATGGCTCGAGACACAGACATTCACTAGGGCATTTTTCCTTAGCGACTCAATGAGCATGCTCAAGAGGATAGAGATGGGGTGGATCCGAAGAGAATGGTTGCTGTCTCTGGAGCGGTCTAGGCTGGCAAAGATTAGTTTCATCTTCGTGCCAGGGCATGCGGGAGTACAAGGAAATGAGCGGGCTGACAAGCTTGCAGGTAAGGCTATTGTCACCGACCGTTAGGGTGTTTCTATGGAAATAGACAGAAATCCCTATCCAAGAGTTTGCCGACAGTCTCTAGAAATTATGGCTCGTTATCAGAAGGTCTAAAGGGATGGTCCCGATAGGAGAGACTGGGATTCACTTGGTAGACAAAGGCAGAAGGTGAAGAACACTCGTGTATGTAGGAAGACCTAACACGAATGTCTAGTTTATCTGTCGGTGATCCTTCGTCATTTGATGAAGCCCTCTGTTTTAAATACTTTCACGCACTCACGCACACGCCTTGCGTTCAAATGATCACGAGGGGAGTACGTTGGTACAAGTATAAAACAATAATACTCTTTAATAGTAAAAGAGATAATGAAAATTGTCGTTTAAGTGGTGAACTATGACAGTTACATTTATGTTACATGTACAAAAATAAAACAGTTTTCTGATGCTTAGCTAGATTGCATATCATCATTCACACCATCCAGACAGTGACACACTCAGACCACATGTAGACACAGAGTCACCTGAGACAATCTGATCTCGTTTAGGAATAGTGCTGGCTTTCGTTTGGATTATGTCTTGGAGTCGACCCTGGCATTCGACAGGTGTACGATGCTCCTCCGGATTCCAGGTTCCAGTAGTGTAACTCGGGCTCCATCACCTCCTTTTGCGGATCTTATATAAATCAACCATTTATCGAGCCTGATCCGCAAAGGGCGATAACTCCCAGATCCCGAAAGGATTTTTTAAAATGTCAAGGGCGATAACTCGTTTTTTTTTTTACATAGGTGTGGTGGCCAGAGTAGGTGTGGTCTAGTGACGTTAGGTATGTGTACAACATAAAAAAATACAAAATAACAAACGAGTCAAGTAAGTTATATGTTTTTTTAAATTAAATCATATATAGAGACAATACAATCCATATTAAATAAGTAATGGCATAGTCGAGATATTATCACTGTCAACCTTTCTTTTTATATACAGATAGAACAGAGATGCACGATGTTGCTGATATGTATATACAGAAGAGTCTTGGGTCTTGAACCCTATATTGATCCCCCCACTTGGTGTTTGGGTAGTGAGTACTTCTAAAAATGTGTCCTTGTTTAAATGTGTGTTGTGGTTTTTGGTCAGACCTTTGGTACTGATTTTATCATAATCTCCAACACAAATATACGTTTTACTACATAACGAGACCATCCCCTTCCCTTCGTATTCTAACTTGAAAAGCCCGGGGGTTCTCTTTTCATAGGCTTTGATAGCCACACAGTCCTGACAGGTAGTAGTTTTATGAACAGGGCAGGTTTCAGACGGGAACCACTGATTATAGACTCTGTCATATTCTTCTCGTAGGTGTGGTCTAACTACTTCAGAGAGTGAGTCGGCGCTAAGGGCCAAATATAAAGAGTCAGTGTCCATTTCACAAAGCTGAAAGTCGTCTTTAGAGATAAATTTGTCTAGAAAGTCGTAGTAGAAAGCCAACATTCTTAATTTGGCATACTGATAAACGAAAAAACCTATTTGTAGAGGTAGATCCCAGACAGTTTTCTTCTTTAGGGTTTCAACTTCGAATAGATCAGATGTAATACCAGTCATGCTTTTAAACCTGGGGTTATTGAGTACTTTGGTGGCTGTAAGTTTCGGTAACCTGACCAGTTAGGCTTCAGGAGTATCAGCAGCGAGGCTCCTTAAATCAAACAAACAGTTGCAGACTCCTTAGTGTCTTGACAATAGCAATGTGTCTGAGTGCTGGTGTTGTGTGTCTGTTGTGTATGTGTCAGATGCAGAATAAGAACAAAACATGGTTCCTCTCTGCTATTCTGTATCAAAAGCAAAAGGCCACTAGCTCTTATCAGCTTGGCTATACATTGTATGACATGGTGATACAAGGTGAAAAAGGGTCCAGAAGTGGACACATTCTAAGACCGCATGGTCCATTGGAGTAAAACAAGTAGACAAATCTTTGTTTGAAAAAAGCATTCCAAAATGTACATGGTTGTAAAACCTGAAGTGACTCATATGCAAGAATTACTGGTGCATTCCTTAACACCATGGTGAGGAAGTCAACAGCATGCCACAACAAGCAATGATGTACAGACCAGATGGAAACAGAGGAAGAGGCCGACCACGTAAACGTTGGACGGAGGGAATAACAGAATCCATGGGAATGTCGATATACGAAGCCCATAACCGGGCACTCTCACGAAGTTTATACTTCACCTCGACACCGCAAGGTACAAGAGGAACATGATGAGATGATATGAGATGAGATGAGGAAGTCCTGGGCAGCCAGGATGTTTCCCTAGATAGCTAAGGGAAGGCCAACAATAATTCAACCTAATCCCACATCAGTCATTAGGCATAAAGCAATCAAGTGTCGCCATGAAGTCGTGAGGTATACCCCACATAATATACGAGCTAAAAGATAAGAAGAAGACCAGCAGGCAAGCAAGGGGGCTGAGATATTCCGGGCATTGGGCTTTAGGATGTCTCAGTTATCCCTTGTTGAGTTATTTACTCCCCAAATTCTGATTCCTCACCACATGGTATTTGCTTTGAACTTATGACCGTCAGTGTCGTGTAGTTCGGCATGGCGGTGAATCAGGGGTAAGCAAATTTATGTTTGAATATAAATCGCCTAGTAATATTGCTGGCATGTGAGAATCATGTTCCACATGTCTCTTCTACTTCTGCCCACATGGCAAAATCATGTTATCATATTTTCAATAAAATATACACGTAAATACATTCACAAAATGCATATGAAAATAATCAGTAAGGTTTATACATTATATATTTTTATCTATAAATATATCTAGGCCTCGCATGTTTTCTCTCAATGTCTCCCCTTTCAAATACCACATTTCATAAATATACATGGTCGGGAAAGTTTTGTGTTTTCCCAATATCAGAATATAAATGTGTACACACTCCTTACTATAATCGTAACTATTGTGTTATTACACTCACCCCCAGTCTTATTGCAGCAATTAAGATCTGTTTTGGTATAATCTACCAAAGATGGAGTTGGATATGGCAGCTCACTTCATGTAAGGTCTGCCTAGCACAGCAGCTATGGTCGTTGTGAACCGGACGGAAGTCGTGAGTCACAATTTCCGGTGCAGCAGTACTAATAGCATATCGCCGTATTCCCGTTGCTAGAGAGTGACGGACCTATATCCCCAGTCATTAGACTTGATATTAATAAGGGTTGAAGACAGGGGATTTCCCTTGTGACATCATTTGATGATGACGTGAAAATATGTGCTGTCCCCAATAGTACAGTGTGTAGTTTTAGTGCAGCAAATGTCCAATATGACGTCATCATTAGTAATTTAGCTGCCGTACTGAATCCAGAATGTAAATTAGGAATTCCACTAACGTAGTAGTGGTGGTGTTTGCATAGTGATCTAGACTCATCCCGTCACAACTACGGCATTTTTCCTTAGCGACTCAATGAGCATGCTCAAGAGGATAGAGATGGGGTGGATCCGAAGAGAATGGTTGCTGTCTCTGGAGCGGTCTAGGCTGGCAAAGATTAGTTTCATCTTCGTGCCAGGGCATGCGGGAGTACAAGGAAATGAGCGGGCTGACAAGCTTGCAGGTAAGGCTACTGTGGCGGGCGGACGCGCCATGGACCAGGCTGACATTCTGAATGCTCTACGAGAAGTAAGACTTTTGCGAGAAACAAGTGAAGACTGAATCTGCAACCATGTCCAGACTGCGAGAACAGCAAATTAAAAGAGGGGTGGTCAAACAAGAACACTACGCAGGAAGCCAAAGAAGATTGATAAACCAACACAGAACTTGTGTCATTAGCCGCTACACGCTGCGGGATTTGCTGAGGAGGGGATCCGAGCACTTATGGACTGAATGGTTCGATGTGCAATGAGGATGATCTGTCGACTAACTAACTAAATATAGGGTAGGTTACAATATGTTACTATTCTTTGCTTCCCATTAGATTCCCGGTAACACACGGACGGGAACTGCTTTAGTCGCCTCTAACTATTATTTGCCTTCCGATAGGGTTCCTGTAACACACGGTTGTACATCTTACATAAGAAGGGAAACATCCTATAGGGATTCGTAAAGGATCAGTAAACATCGTATACGAGTTGTGGTAACACTTTATTAAGAGATAGGGTATCATGTTATAAGAAATAGTTTACTTTCAATAACCTTTACTCGACGCCACATTGTAAAGGCATCTGAAGTACAGTACTAAAGATACTAAAGTCGAGAGAATCGAATTTACCGCGCCGGGTTTCCGCAATGAGGCTCGGTCTATTTCCACAGAACGGCAAGCCACTGGACGAACTCCGTATCTGTAGTGATCATCCCCCAGAAGTCTCCAGAAAAATGGCACTTGTGCTCTAAACTACACAGTCCGGGGAACGAACTTTCAGAATACTAGGCAGGCGGTTAACTACTTTGCCACTGAGGCCACCCCCCCCCCCCCACCTCCCCCACCGTCTCCCTAATCCTGTGTGCGGCAATGATGGGAACACTACAGTAGGAGAATATTTGGTAAGCACGTCTATGTTTGGCCTGATAAACCGTTGACTCATTTCATCTTGTTCCTCTTGTAGCTTGCGGTGTCGAGGTGAAGTATAAACAGCGGGTGGGTGCCCGTTTATAGGCTTCATGTATCGATATTTGTGTCTGTGGCGTTTATCGTTTAAATATACTACACATTCCGAAGCCTAGGATTGACTTATACAAAACAAGCTTAACGTACTCTGCATCTCAGCTGTGGAACAATCTTCCACAGGAAATCAAAGACATCACCAATCCCTATTCATATAATCGCAAATTATTCGAACACTATCTCAATACGGATTACCTTCCCCCTTAATAATTGAGATAATAATAATAACAAAACCCTAGTATAACAGCCAATCACCTTTTTGTAGGCCAGTATATTCCACATGGCTAATAACAAGTGTCAGACCAGTCAATTGAAACGAGAAAAAGAGTGTTGAGGGGATACATAGAGCCTGTTCTTTTGTATGGATGTGAAACTTTGACAATGTGCAGTCAAGCTGAAAAACATCTGATGGCTGCAGAAATGTGGTTTCTGAGGAAAATGCAAAGAATACCATGGACAGATAGAAAAACCAATGACCAAGTACTACAAGAGACAAATGAAAATCGTAGATTGATTAGAGAAATTAGACGTAGACAGTCAAAATTTTTTGGACATGTTATGAGAAGAAATGGACTGGAGAACTTGGTGACAGCTGGCAAGATCGAGGGGAACAGACCAAGAGGAAGACCGAGAGGAAAATACCTGGAGGGCTTGGCCACATGGCATGGACGAGACAGGAACACTGAGCTGATCCACGACTCTGGTGATCGAGTGAAATGGCGAATCATGACTGCCCACGCTTTCCGGCATGGCACATGATTGATTGATTGATTGACCAGTATCTACTATTACTGTGTCGTGTAGTTTTGATGTTTGCATTTTGCCCATGCCTTTATAATGCATATCTTTTATATTGTTACTGTTCTTTGTTAGCCTTGAATGATGTGTGAATGAAATAATGTATGAAAGAGAGTGATAGAAGGGCAGAATGTTAGACGGGCCTGCGTGCCCAATTCTTAACCCTTTGAAAATAAAGTTTGTTCGTTCGTTCGATATTCACATGGACTCTGTTATTCTCTGCGTCCGTCGTTTACATGGTCGGCCTCTTCCTCTGCTTTCTTGTGGTCTGTACATCATTGCCTGTTGTGGTATATTGTTAGTTGGTAACCTAGTTACACGGCCAAACCATTTGACTTGCTGCTTTACATAACATTACACGGTGTTTTAGACTACAAGAATAGAATACTCAGATACACACTTTGACTGTGAAACCGATTTCGAGTACTATATATATGACGGAGAGATCGTCCCGTGGTTGACTACAGAGGAAGAAATCGAAAGGCAGCTGAAACTCAAACTCGACAGTGGAAAAGGGCGCAAGGAGGAAAATGACAACATCGAAAAGCTTCCACAGACAATACAAACCAAAAAAAAAAAAAAAAAGGAGGCATAAAGACCAAAAAAAAAGTCCTTATAAGGACTGCAAACAGTCAAGTCAGACGAGCCAGGAGCCTTCACAAACCAAATAAAACACCAGAGGAGACGGACACAAAGGACAACTCGCCGACCAACTCCCCAGCTAACGCCACAGACACAAATGCTTACATAACCAGTCCGAGCCAGGACTCACTCGTAAGAGCGCACAGACAAAAACAGGGTAAAACACCCACATAAACCATGGACCTCAACTCTAACAACGGCTTAAAAAAGCAGGTTGAACGATACCGAATTTGGAATTTTTGTTTACGAATCAAGTCAAGTCAAGACTACAAGAAATCGACCGAACCACAATACAAGGATTGATTGATTGATTGATTGATTGATTGATTGATTTAGGAACCGACATCACAGCATCTCATGGAATGACAAATCACCCAGCATTTGTGTGATTGTTTGTGATTTATTACCAAATTTACGTCCTGTAGTATGCCACAGCCGGTCTCCCTGGTTTAGGTGTTACACGACTTTCTTAGTAATCCCGTATACTCTCTTGAGTAACGTGACGTGCGCGAGAATTGGTAGCGGTTCTCTCCACGTCGGTAACTTACGGGGTATGCGAGCCGGTCGCCCAGAAAGCAATGGCAAACTACTGAGCGTAATCTTGCCAAGAAATCAACAATCAGCTGAAAGATGCTGATGTTGACAGCGATGTCCTATAAAGGATTTGCGAACCAACAAAAAAAAAAGTTTGCTATGGCTTTACGAACGGCCAGTACTCATACCATTGTATAAAAATACCGGGCAATGCGGTCTGCTTCCAAATCGCCCTCGGATGTGTTTCCAACGTGGTTTGCGAGATTACAAATCGTGATCGTAACTTCTTTGCCACAGAGCCGGTAGCTTGTAGCTTGTAAAAAAAAAAAAAACCTTGCCTTGATGGAGATTCAAACACACCATCGCCAGAGCAGCCAGTAATCGCTCTGGCCACTGGGCCATAGCGGCTCCCTTATTACCTGATCATCATTATCATCATGTGACATGCCGATAAGGGGGGGGGGGTGGTCATGTTTCCCCATCTTACACGGTCACCAGATCGTGGATCAGGTCCATGCTCTTGTCTCCACCATGTCACGTGGCCAAGCCATTCAGATATTAATTTCTCTGCCTTCCCCTTGTCTTTTTTCCTACAATCTTGTCTGTTGTCACTAACTTCTCTAGTTTATTTCTTCTCATAGCGTACCCAAAACATTGTGACTGTCTGCGTATAATTTCCAGTTTGCGGTTTTCATTTGCCTCTTCATATCAAGCTAACAATCATCCAGTGCTAATAAAAAATAACGAAATATTTCAAGCTAACAATCATCCAGTGCTACGCACCTACCAACGACGATACAGACATCAACAAAGATAATTTCTATGAACAACTAATTGGTACCATCAACTCATCTCCCAAGCACGACATTGTTGTTGTAATGGGTGATTTCAACGCCGAAATAGGGTCTGACGATAAGGGTGTTGAGAGAGAGATATATGGGAATTCACGGCTTAGGGGATATGAACCAAAACGGAGAGAGACTACTAGAATTCTGTGAAATAGCAAATCTGATAGTAGCAAACTCTTTATTTCCGCACAAAGATTTACACAAAGTCACGTGGAACTCGCCTGATAGCATCACAAAAAATCAGATAGACCATTTTTGCATTAATGCCAAATTCCGTTCATCAGTACAAGACGTCAGAGCCTACAGAGGTGCAGATGCTGGCAGTGATCACAATCTCTGCATTGCCAAACTAAAAATAAAGCTCAAGACTCTGCACAGATCACCCAGAATTAAGAAAATAAACTCACAGTCCCTACTGACTAAAGAACACCAACTCGCATTCAATTCAGAGGTACAAAGCATCTATGCTAACAAAGAAAGTATATCGAGCAGTGCGAATATTAAAAACAACATTGAAGAAAATTGGAATTTCCTAAAAACTACCTTGCTAAATGCTGCAACAAATACAGTCGGCTACGTACAAAGACAGAAGAAGAAGTGGCTAAGCGATAACACCTGGACGAAGATACAAGAAAGAAAACAAGCAAAACTAACACTTCTTTCTGCAAAAGACACATCTACATATGAAACCCATAAGCAAAAATACTCTATGTTGGATAAAGAGGTGAAATCAAGCGCACGAAAAGACAAACAGAACTTTATTCACAGCCTGGCCTCCGACGCCGAAGCAGCTGCCAGAACTGGAAACAACAGAGCCGTATTCCATATCATGAAGCAACTATGCAATCACTCACCTACACCAAATATACCCATCAAAGACAAACAAGGCAATCAACTGTTATCCGATGACCTTCAAAAGCAACGATGGGCAGAACATTTCAAAGAAATATTAAATAGACCGCAGCCTGACACTGTTCCGAACCTGGATGGAGAAATTACTATGCCCCCACTGGATGCCTCCTGCGAGTCATTCACCATGGAAGAGATTAAAGCAGCCACCAAAAAATTGAAGAACAACAAAGCTGTTGGTGAAGATGAAATCTCAGGAGAAATGCTCAAAGCAGCGGATGAGAACACCTTACAACGTTTGTTACAGCTGATCAATGAAATCTGGCAAAGCGAATCCCCACCACAACAGTGGAAAGATGGTGTAATTTTCAAACTGCCTAAAAAGGGCGATATGTCTGATTGCAATAATTGGCGTGGTATCACTCTATTGTCTGTACCAGGAAAACTTTTTTGTAGCATGTTACTTGAGAGATTGAAAAAGGCGATAGATGAAAGGCTCAGAGAAGAACAAGCAGGCTTCAGACCAAAACGGTCATGCATAGACCACATTTTCACCCTCAGAATAATCATTGAAGACTCCGTAGAATTCCAGTCGAAATTAATCACAAACTTTGTCGACTTTCAAAAAAGCCTTCGACAGCATCCACCGTCCTTCACTTTGGAATCTACTTAACATCTATGGTTTTCCTACCAAATATACCAACGTCATAAAATCTTTCTACAAAGAGACACGTTGCTGCGTAAGAACAGAAACAGGCAACTCTGACTGGTTCTCAGTCGAAACAGGAGTGAAACAGGGTTGTGTCTTATCACCGATGCTTTTTGGAATAGCTATCGATTGGGTCATGCGCAAATGCACAAGCAACACAAATATGGGTATCCATTGGGTTGACAAAATTCTAGAAGACCTGGACTTTGCCGACGACATAGTGCTTTTGAGTTCAACACATCCGGATGCCCAAGAGAAAATAAACCACCTCCAAAATGTTTCAGGGCAAATTGGTCTCCAAATTAACACCACAAAAACAAAGACTATTGATCTTACCAACAGTTCAGATGAGACCAAATTGAACAGCTACGTTCTTGAAAAAGTCAACAGCTTCACATACCTAGGAAGCAAAACGACATACACAGGGGACTCAACACCAGAAATATCATCTAGAATCGCACTGGCATCTAGTGCCTTCAATAAACTGTCAAACATCTGGAAGTCAAAGACACTCAGCAAACACACAAAACTTAAAATCTTCAACTCTTGTGTGATTCCAGTGTTAACGTATGGATGTGAAAGTTGGAAATCAACGGTAGCTTTAGATAAAAAATTAGACAATTTTGAGAACAAATGTCTTAGAAGACTTCTAAACATCCACTGGACAGACTTCAGAACCAATTCGCAAATAAGACAAGAGACTAAGCAAGATACAGTATCCAATTTCATAAGAAGACGCCGTTGGAACTACATCGGCCATGTACTCAGAATGGACAAGTCAAGACTCCCCTACCAAGCCCTCATATGGTCACCGGTAGGGAAAAGAAAACGGGGAAGACCAAGAGAGACCCTGCGTAGAACCATCATTAGAGAAGGCTCATTCAATGGCCAAGTAAATATCCAAGATCTACAACAGGTAGCAGCGAACCGCCAGGCATGGAGAGACAGGACTTCTGCCCTATGCGCCGCCTTAGGCTCAAGAGGAAAGACTAACTAACTAACTAACTTCATATCAACCACCACATTTCATTACGTCTTATTGACAACCATCTTTCATTACGTTTTATTTATATCCGACCTCCATTCCGTCGTTTTTGATATCAATCTTACATTAAGCTTTCCGCAGCCGTATTTTAATACGATAACAGTAAATGACAGCTTTGTTATAAAAATGTAAATGCGCAGGACGACTGCGCGTAGGCAAGCGAGTAATCGAATTATTGAAGTCAATATTTCCAATAAAATGCCAATAAAAGTTACGTTATTTTCTCTTCTTTATCTTCTTTTTAAACCTTCACAAGGCCAGCATGAATATATCCAGAGAAATCGGTTGTCAAGCTGAGCTGTTGACATCTCTATAGAGTTTGCTGCAAATAGAGTGGGTGTAGATTAACATAATTTTATCTGTCCTGTATATTGTTGACACTCCTGCAACAGATATTCAGCTGTCATTTTACCAGTTCCACAATCAGCTTCATTAGTATCTGCGAGTGGTACTGTACGGCGTTAGCCAGTATGAGCAGAATATTATATTCTTATTAGCGACTAGTTAAATCGTTTTTTGTGTGGGTAGTTTTTGAAGCTATCCGTGGTCATTGAGGGAGAAAGAGGATAAAACATTTGATACCTCAAGTTATGAATATCGGATGGTTGTTATTGTGGTGACAGCGGAAAAGAAAAGATGAGAATAATAAAAATATATATGTTATCCACACAAATGTTGGTGGTGGCTTCTAGGATATGACACCATACAACAGCAGCAGAAGAAGGAAGAGGAGGAGGAGGAGGAGGAGGAGAAGAAGAAGAAGAAGAAGAAGAAGAAGAAGAAGAAGAAGAAGAAGAAGAAGAAGAAGAAGAAGAAGAAATGACAGGAAGTGGATGTTAAAAAGAAAGGTTTCAAACTAACGAATCCTCGACCGAGTGGCTAGACTCGATCATACCACGTGGCGAAGACATCCAGATATTTACCTCTTGTTCTCTTCCCCTCAATCTTGCCAGTTGTCACCAAGTTCTCCTATTTATTTCTTCTCATAACGTGTCTAAACACTGACTGTTTACGTCTAATGTCTCTAATGAGTTTACGGTTTTCATGTGTTTCTTGTAGGACTTGGTCATTGGTTTGTCTGTCTGTCCATGATATTCTTTGTATTTTCCTCAAAATCCACGTTTCCACAGTCATCAGATGTTATTCAGATTGTCTGCTCATTGTCCACTCTTCACATCCATACCCATACATAAGTATAAGTTTCATGTAGCACATCAACATTCTTTTTTTCTCGTTGCATTGTATGTATTGGTGCATTATTTGCCAGCGGGTCTGCGCTTTCATTGCCTTAAACTCCGGCATGTTCCGGTGCGTAGATGCAGGTAAGCGAAGTGAAGCGCGACTTCCGAATGCTGTCTATCCATTCGGACTGGAGACTGGCGGTTGCCATCTTCTGTAGTATGTTTATTGCGTTTGAAATGATTGTGGCGAGTGTGCCGCCTCTGCGAGTCTCTGGAGGAGGTGGTGCGCTCCATAGTCAAGCTTGCTGTAGTTGTCTTGAACGCGTTACAATCCCCTTTAATTGCTCTCTTAATTCAAAATGACATTGAATCGCACTTGTAGAAGATGTAGTCTTCTGGACGCGAATGTTGTTCGACAGATTCCTTCATTCTCCTTCATCAGAAGAGAAAAAAGATAGAAATTAGGCATTTTACGATATAGTTTAAGAGTATACATGTGTGTGTGTGTGTGTGTGTGTGTGTGAGAGAGAGAGAGAGAGAGAGAGAGAGAGAGAGAGAGAGAGAGAGAGAGAGAGAGAGAGAGAGAGAGAGAGAGAGAGAGAGAGAGAGAGAGAGAGAGAGAGAGAGAGAGAGGGAGAGAGAGAGAGAGGAAATCATTAAGTAAAATAAGTGTCACGAATAACTTTTTTTTTAACAATAATGTGAACCCGAAATTTTGTATGTGTTATTTCTCAACATAGTCCCCCTGTCTGGCAACACACTCGGTCCACCTGTCTTCTAGCGTCTTGATGTCTTCTTGGAGAAAATCTTTGGGTGTAGTCTTAAACCAGTTTTGTACCGCCTCCACTACCTCGTTGTCATCTGCAAACCTCTGACCCCGCAATTGTGTTTTCAAAGGTCCAAACAAATTAATGCCGCATGGCACTAAGTCTGGATTGTATGTTGGATATTTCAAGACATAAAATTTCAGAGCACGTTGTGAGTCCATTGTGGCGCAGCCGTACGAGGGCGGGCGTTGACGTGCAGCAACAAAACTTCTTTTGAGAGATGTTCCCGGCGTTTCGATCATATCGTGAGTTTCAGTTTGTTCACTAGCATGTCAGTGTATCAAGCACTAGCCACAGTTTCACCTCTTTCTCGGAAATGCACCAATGTAGTTCCCATAATACCCCAAAAGATGGTCATTGTGACTTTCCAAACGGAAATGTTCGTAATGATGCACCCAGGACATCCATTCCTCCATCCACACATCCATCCATCCATCCACCCGCCCGCCCATCCGTCTGCCTGCCCATTTATCTATCTCTATATATGTCTATTGGTTTATCTGCCTGCCTATCTGTTTGCCCCTCCGTCTGTAATCTGTCGGTAAGATGAGACAGGAAAAGACGTGATTAGTTGCCCGTGTAACACGTGTATGTGTGTGTATTCGAGGTACACCATAGGTCAGATGTACGTGACTGTGAGTGGCACCTTGTCGTCTTGACAGACGAAAGTATGTGGATTGGAATTTGGCCAAAATTCAATCGCACAATGCCTGGGTATGGATTCAGAAAACATTGGTGTTTTTTAGCCGCGTGTCTTCCCGTTTGGGGTTAAACC
>JACEFZ010022370.1:10000-21351 GCA_014155875.1 Cepaea nemoralis
TGGTGGTGGTGCTGGTGGTGGTGGTGCTGGTGGTGGTGGTGCTGGTGCTGGTAGTGGTGGTGGTGGTGGTGGCGGCGGTGGTGGTGGTGGTGGTGGCGGCGGTGGTGGTGGTGGTGGTGGTGGTGATGGTGGTGGTGGTGGTGGTGGTGGTGTGGGTGGTGGTGGTGGTGATGATGATGATGATGATGATGAATATGGTGATGATGGTAATAATGACGACTATGATCGATGGTTTATTAAAAGGTTTAAAAGGCTAGAGTGGCAACTTCATTGCACTGTGTTTTATCCCATATTGCTAGGTGTCTTTTCACGGGGCGACCTGCCAAAAGCGTCGCACAAATCAGGAACTAGGTAGTTCTAGCGACGACCCCCAGGAGACTCCGAGAAATTTGCACTCGTGAACTGAACGTACTCCGGAAACGAAACCACAACACTCAGAGCGCGAGGCAGGCGAAGCTAACCACTTCGCCATGGCGATGATGAGTGCCATGATGGTGGTGGATTGTAGTAATGATGATGATGATGATGATGATGATGATGATGATGATGATGATGATGATGTTCACAATGATTATGGTAATGATGATGGTGACATGACAATAATAACGATGATGACGGTGGTTGTGATGATGATGATGATGATGATGATGATGATGATGATGATGATGATGATGATGATGATGATGATGATGATGACGGTGATAAAGATAATGATGATGATGATACATTCCACTCACCTTGACTTTCTGTCATTGTAAAAGTATGAAGCTCCGTGTCGTTCCAGATGTCGTCATACTCGTCGCACACATCAATGCTCACGTTGAACACAGACACAATCTAACCACGTGATAGCCGAGCCCAGGGACAGTTGGAAGAGAATATCGTATCATATCAGAAAGATACTTGTGACCACAACATTCTTCATTCATGATGACTTCATAAAAGCAATTTCGTCACACTTTTTCGCCAAAGCGTGTGACCTAGTCGCTCCTGTGTCGACATATATATATTATTGATTTGCGTTCCCAGGCTTTGACTGTCCACAGTCTACCTGAAAAATAACACATGTTCGTGTCTCTTTTAGTTTGGTTCTTATAACAGACCTGTGCCACTTACGGAAACCCTGCCAGCAGTAGCGCTACCGCTAACATAGCCACTGAGATATAGAGACAGGCAAGCCACTGTAATACTGCACACTGGAGACACGGGAGAGAGGAGACATGGGCGAGTGGAGACACGGGAGAGTGGAGATACGGGAGAGTGGAGACACGGGAGAGTGGAGACATGGGAGAGAGGAGACACGGGAGAGTGGAGACGCGGGAGAGTGGAGACACGAGAGAGACAGGAGACACGGGAGAGAGGAGACATGGGAGAGTGGAGACATGGGAGAGTGGAGACATGGGAGAGTGGAGACGCGGGAGAGTGGAGACACGAGAGAGACAGGAGACACGAGAGAGACAGGAGACACGGGAGAGAGGAGACATGGGAGAGTGGAGACATGGGAGAGAGGAGACGCGGGAGAGTGGAGACGCGGGAGGGTGGAGACACGAGAGAGACAGGAGACACGGGAGAGAGGAGACACGGGAGAGAGGAGACGCGGGAGAGTGGAGACACGGGAGAGAGGAGACACGGGAGAGAGAAGACACGGGATAGAGGAGACACGGGAGAGAGGAGACACGGGAGAGTGGAACACGGGTGAGTGGAGACATGGGCGAGTGGAGACACGAGAGAGACAGGAGACACGGGAGAGTGGAGACACGGGAGAGAGAAGACGCGGGAGAGTGGAGACACGGGAGAGAGGAGACATGGGAGAGAGGAGACATGGGAGAGTGGAGACACGGGAGAGTGGAGACGCGGGAGAGTGGAGACACGGGAGAGTGGAGACACGGGAGAGAGAAGACGCGGGAGAGTGGAGACATGGGAGAGTGGAGACACGGGTGAGAGGAGACATGGGAGAGTGGAGACGCGGGAGAGTGGAGACACGGGAGAGTGGAGACATGGGAGAGAGAAGACGCGGGAGAGTGGAGACACGGGAGAGAGGAGACATGGGAGAGAGGAGACATGGGAGAGAGGAGACATGGGAGAGTGGAGACATGGGAGAGTGGAGACACGGGTGAGTGGAGACACGGGAGAGAGGAGACATGGGAGAGTGGAGACGCGGGAGAGTGGAGACACGGGAGAGTGGAGACACGGGAGAGAGAAGACGCGGGAGAGTGGAGACACGGGAGAGAGGAGACATGGGAGAGAGGAGACATGGGAGAGAGGAGACATGGGAGAGTGGAGACACGGGAGAGTGGAGACGCGGGAGAGTGGAGACGCGGGAGGGTGGAGACACGAGAGAGAGGAGACACGGGAGAGAGGAGACACGGGAGAGAGGAGACATGGGAGAGTGGAGACACGGGAGAGAGGAGACACGGGAGAGAGAAGACACGGGATAGATGAGACACGGGAGAGAGGAGACACGGGAGAGTGGAACACGGGTGAGTGGAGACACGAGAGATTGGAAGCACGAGAGAGAGAGGAGACACGGGAGAGTGGAGACACGGGAGAGAGGAGACACGGGAGAGTGGAGACACGGGAGAGAGGAGACACGGGAGAGTGGAACACGGGTGAGTGGAGACACGAGAGATTGGAAGCACGAGAGAGAGAGGAGACACGGTGGAGTGTCCCCTTAGCTAAAGCGCCGTCGACTACTGACTAAAATACCTTAATTCACGATCAAATAGACAAACAACAACAAACATTGCCCATTGACTACTGACTAAAATACCTTAATTCACGATCAAATAGACAAACAACAACAAACATTGCCCATTGACTACTGACTAAAATACCTTAATTCACGATCAAATAGACAAACAACAACAAACATTGCCCATTGACTACTGACTAAAATGCCTTAATTCACGATCAAATAGACAAACAACAACAAACATTGCCCATTGACTACTGACTAAAAATACCTTGATTGGCGATCAATAAGACGACAGAAAAAAACATTGTCCAGAAACTATCCAACAATCAGTCTCTTGATGCATGATCAATGAGAAGACGGACAAACATTTGTACAGTGATTCGTCAATAAGCACTACATTAATGCACCATCAATGGACGACAAAGAACAAGACACATCCAACACGTATTATCTGAACCTATAATCAATAAGACGACAGAGAAACAATTGCACAAATGGCAACTCAACAAACATTACCTCGATTCCGTAAGTTGTATTCCCCAAAAGACCATGCAGTGAGATGTACGCCTGTTGAATATTTTTTTTACATGAATATTTAAGTAGCATATTATGTAGGAAATATCAAGATAAACCCACCACATACATTTTCAAAGAAAACATCAATATGCAGACACAAAACAAGATTTACGATGCTGTGGCTTCAGTTTTTCTAAGAATATGATGTTAACTTATACCTCCACATTCGTTGTTTTGTGAATATTATAAAACTTTGAGCGTGATACTGTAAAATGTGCATAGATGCGGGTTGAAATCCCGTTGGAAGCATTCAAGTAGAACATTATCCCAGGATCCGCACGTCGTGCTCGGAGTTGTTGTTTGTCCATCAAGAATGATAATGACCATTCATTTCATCCAGTGGGGTTGAAGGTATGGAGCCGTGGGTTCTAAGATGGCTGATAAGGCCTATTTTGGCTCGAAATGTTCTTTGACAATGTGGGCAAAGAATGCTTGACGTTTCTGGAGGAGGATTTTCTGCAGTGGTTTTTCTGTTCTGTCTTTTCTTCACATCTCTTGCAGTCCTGGTTGCCTCACAAGTGACTGCACCCTTGCGTAATGATACACGCCACGAATTTCGGTCTCTGGCTGCAGTCTCACAGGTGTCATGATGAATTCCAAAAGCATTCAGTGAGATTTTCAGAGTGTCTTTAAAGCGTTTCCTCTGGCCGCCTTGGGAGCGTTTACCACAACGCAACTTGCCGTAAAAAAATTCGTTTAGGGAGCCTGTGCTCGGAGTATAGCAAATATAAATACGTTTAGGGAGCCTGTGCTCGGAGTATAGCAAATATAAATACGTTTAGGGAGCCTGTGCTCGGAGTATAGCAAATATAAATACGTTTAGGGAGCCTGTGCTCGGAGTATAGCAAATATAAATACGTTTAGGGAGCCTGTGCTCGGAGTATAGCAAATATAAATACGTTTAGGGAGCCTGTGCTCGGAGTATAGCAAATATAAATACGTTTAGGGAGCCTGTGCTCGGAGTATAGCAAATATAAATACGTTTAGGGAGCCTGTGCTCGGAGTATAGCAAATATAAATACGTTTAGGGAGCCTGTGCTCGGAGTATAGCAAATATAAATACGTTTAGGGAGCCTGTGCTCGGAGTATAGCAAATATAAATACGTTTAGGGAGCCTGTGCTCGGAGTATAGCAAATATAAATACGTTTAGGGAGCCTGTGCTCGGAGTATAGCAAATATAAATACGTTTAGGGAGCCTGTGCTCGGAGTATAGCAAATATAAATACGTTTAGGGAGCCTGTGCTCGGAGTATAGCAAATATAAATACGTTTAGGGAGCCTGTGCTCGGAGTATAGCAAATATAAATACGTTTAGGGAGCCTGTGCTCGGAGTATAGCAAATATAAATACATCCAGACTACCTAGACCAGCACTCCTCTGTTAGTTCTGCTAGCCCACGGATATTGATGGCGCGTGAATGATGGAACGTGAAAGAATAAATTAGGAAGTGCTTGATGGCAACAGAGATGTGGTTTCTGAGATGAATGCTGCGAATAATTTGGACTGCCAGAATAACTGAATGCCTGGAATAGGTTAAAATTATAACATTATATACAGCTATAAGAAAGAGGCAAACATCATTCTTGGTTATGTGATGAGAAGATAGACATTTAAAAACATCGTGACAACTGGAAAGATCAGTGGGGGAAATGGCAGAGGCAGACCGATAGAAATGTTGTGTGGACTGAGACGGTGGCATGGAGGAATATTATCAGCATAGATGATCTAGAACGCGAAAGTCCGAGATCTGTCTTGAGTCATAAACGCCTAGGCCAGTTGGCAACTCACATTATGATGATATAGGTTTTTGTAACAACGATGATCACCATACGTTGTTCACGGCAACAATTATCACCATACGTGATTTATAGCAAACAATAGTTCGGAATAGAGGGAATATCGAGGAGTTTGGTGGGTGCAGAGATTAACCTGCTTGCCTGTTGTAAATGAAACATATCTGAGCTGTTACTACAACCTCCTTGACTGGACATACGAGGGGACTTCAAATCAAAACAGTAAAAGTTTGACAGAAATTACAATAACCATGCCATTGTCTTGTAACCCATCAATATTGATGTTAAGGATGTCAAGAGTTTTAAGTACGTGACACCACGGTGCAGACAAACGTAATATCGACATAAGGATTGTTAATATATGACCGCCCCACATTTGATATGCACCAGAGAGTAGCAGCTTTCTGTTATCCGTTTGTTATTAGTCAGTGAAGGATTGAAACCCATAGAAATTCAGCGGCGAATGAAGGTCCAGCATAATGATGCATGCCTGTCAGTCCAGCAAGTGTATGAGTGAAGTAGGAAGTTTCACAACGGTGTCACTTCTGTAACAGATTGTTCAGGACCGGGTCAGGCACATCGAGTAGTGACCATAGAGTGGTTACACACGCGACCAACAGCATTTTTTTCTGCAGGAATCCAAGCACTTTATCAGCGCTGGAGAACTTGCATTGAACGTAGTGGTGACTACACCGAAAAATGATACATGTGTTCTTTACTTTTCCTGAATATGTTCACCACCAAAAAAAAATAATTAACATTTAAGGTTGTCATTTGAAGCCCCTTTGTATGTATTCAAATGCAATATGTTCCACAACGAGCATTTAAGAACGGCATAAAAGAAAGACTGGGCTATTGGTTCAGTACCCAGTATATATCACTTCAAGTGGTTGAGCTGACATGTGTTAAGCTGATCTTGAACTGTGAAGCTACCATGTACTCACGTGCGAAGATCCGAGAGTGTATACTAAAGATATAATGTGTTGTATCGCTGCCTCATCCTGTACTGTTTACGTTTCTTTGTTGTGCCAAAGGCTAAGCATCAACTCATAGACACAATGATCTTAAATACAATATACTAACCTCCTGACAGGAAAACATTTTTTTTTTAAGTACACAACTGATTATATAACAACTGGCTGAAAGAGAATGAGTTAACTTGCCTGTTCAACTCTTGTAATGTTTAATGGCGTGAAACAGGATATCCGGTCGGTATTATTTCCACCACAAGACAACCCCCATTGTACGTCGTAGCTGACCGCTAGGTTGTCCTCGTCGCCTACCTTAGTTCGGCGCCAGAACACGTCGGCGCCACTTTCTTGATCTGTTTCGGTTTTCACCACAATTATTGTGTCATCGTCTGCTATAACTTCACCTGGGGAATACATAAAATATATGCATACATACGTACATACACACAGACACACACATATACATTCACACATATACTGCTCCTATTAGTACTTCTCCTCAACCTAAAAGAATAGAGAAAATCACAACTTATATCTTAAAATAGCAAAAACACAGATAATGCTTATAGATAAAACTAATATGGTGAAAGAAATATATGTTAATGAGGAAAAATTGCAGTTGGCGGAAAATGTCGAATATCTTGGATCATTAATTACCAATAATGGTGACACAATGAAGGAAATGAATAGACGAATATCTATTGCTCTTCAGAAGCTAAAACATCTGAGTGAATTGTGGCGCGGGTACAGAGATATCTACACAAATTAGATTTTTAAGAGCATGCATCTTCCCAATGCAACATACGCCTGTGAGACATGGACACTTACTAAACGAGCTGAACAGCGCATAAATACATTTGAATATAAATGTTATAGACGGGTTATAAGAATATAATGGATACAGAAAAGAACAAATGTATTCAAACGACAAGAATTGAATATTGAAGAAGGTCGGCTACTAAAGACGATAAAACCAAGAAAATTGAAATATTTTGGTTACTTGAAACGTTATGAAGGTTTGGAGAGAACAATAATGGAGGGGTATATGCCCGGGAAGAGAGGAAGAGGAAGCTCAAAGAGAATATATGTGCAGTGATCTCCAAATGCGTGTATCGAACGCGGGACATCTTGCTTATGATCGAGAGGTTTTCCGGAAGGTTGTTATGGCAGCGAGGTTCTGCAAAGGACATGCTACTGAATGAATGAATGACCTACTACTTCTGCTTCTCTTCCTCCATTTACCTCAGTGAAGTGTTGATGGGAGATGTAAAGATCTTTTATGCGATCTTTCTCATGCTCTTTGCAAGCTGGTATTCATTTCTCTAAGGCTGTACTTGATACCATCATTCCATCTTTTACGCGATCTTCCCTTTGCTCTGTATCCAGTATATTTCTTCAATGTGGCTCATTGTGGCAGATAGTACCAGGGCAATCTTGTGAGGTGACCAAACCATTTAATACGTTGTTCTTTATTGAACTGAATGACTAGTTTCAGACCTAGTCGTCTTTTAATTTCCTCATTGTTAATTATCATGTTGCATTTACACCCACACATATACACTCACGCATACACAATCACGGAATCCTACATACAGACAGACAGAAAATAGACAGACATACAGACACACACACAGAACACAGAAAAACACATAGACACAGAAACAGATATACAGGACAGATAGACAGACACACAGAGAAACAGACAGACAGACAAAGAAACAGACAGACAAACAGATACCTGGTGTAGCAGTAGAGGTAATTCCATTTTCAGGTAGATAGATGTCGCTGAAGGGCATATCTATGACTTGACCTTGACCTGCAGCGCTTATCTGAACGAGTGACAAACGTATTGAAAAAAGTCATTTTGCTAGATTTACAACTTCTTCACCCCCATAATCCGCACACTTAATAGGCCGTTTGTTATCTTTGATACACGAGATTAACGGACGGTGTTTAGTGCAGGAGAGCCTGGCATATGATAACACACCATCTAGTCAGATAATGGAGTTGAAGGCAGTCACTATGGCATTCCACTGGCTGGAGGACAAACAGTACACACAACTTATTGTAACGGACTCAGCATTCTAAGAATGGTTAAGACAGGCATGCTTTGTGCAGAGTAGCAGGCTTCAAGTAAAAATTCATAGACAGGGAGCATCTGTTGGATCTTTTCTCAAAGATATACTGGTGTAGCGAGAAACGAGCAGGCGGACAGATTGGCTGGATCTGCACCGTTGAATGATGTATTGATGTATGATAAGGCAGATGGGGTCGGGACTCTTTTGGATCGTCTGGATAGCGTGGATTAATAGATAAATTATTATTGCCTTGAGAGAATGGAGCAGCAGAGCGTGACCAGAGGATCTGGCCAACACTCCGGACTCCGAGAGGATCTGGCCAACACTCCGGACTCCGAGAGGATCTGGCCAACACTCCGGACATCAAGAGGATCTGGCCAAAACTCCGGACTCCGAGAGGATCAGGCAAACACTCCAGACTCCGAGAGGATCCGGCCAACAATCCGGACTCTGAGAGAATCTGGTCAACACTCCGGACTCCGAGAGGATCTTGCCAACACTCCGGACTCTGAGAGGATCTGGCCAACACTCCGGACTCCGAGAAAAGGTCAGCTGGACACATAATCAGACTACAACTGGTACCATTAGTATTGGGGCTGTTAACTGGTTGTTGAAGATGAGAACGGAACACGCAATTCAACTCATAAACGAGATTTGGCCCTCCGTGCGGCGTTTTGTGTTTTGTTTTAAAAAAATGAAGCCTTACTATCTTCCTCATTTCTGTATCTGTTCAGTTTCAGGTATAAAGATAGCTCTGGAACTATCTGTGCTATGTGACTAATACCAATTCATTTCTTTGGTTGTTGCTTTATGTATCTCGTTGAGCTATCTCACCAGAGAAGACTCGTCTCAAACGAGATGAAATGTCTGGGGGAAATGATTCAGATTCCAAAGGAGTCGGACCGCGAAAGGAAGACATCAGAAATGTGATAGTCATAGAATCATACCTAGATCCCAGCAAGAGAAAATAAATAAAGTGCCCAGGGCATCTAATGAGACTAATCAAGTATCCACATAAGCATAGAATCAGCATATATCTGGATACGGAGCTAGATGTGACTAAGAAAATGGATAAACTGTCATAAAAACTGTCATTTACTGCCAATATAGTACCTTGCGGTGTATGGCAGGGGGGTCTTTGAGCCTGAGGAATTAAGGCCGCCTGGCTAGTGCAGTCGGCGCGAACTATGCAGGTTAGGATTTTGTTTTTGTCCCCGACAGAAAAGAATCCCACACCTTACCGAAGATTCGAATACGGGTCTCCCGAAGGAGAATCTCGCGTTCTAGTCATTCGGCCAGTCGCTCCTCTGGCGAGAAAACAGATCAGCAGCACAAAAGATGCACTGAAGAAATACATATATAACTCAAGCAAGGGAACACAAGTAGTTTTAGAACGCATGATTAGGAGATGAGGTGTCTACTTTCACTGCCCATCGCTTTTCTGTTGCAGACAGTTCTTATAACATTCTGAAAACACGCACGCACGCACGCACGCACGCACACAAACACACACACACACACACATACACACACACACCACATATATATATATATATATATATATATATATATATTGTATTCGGCATTTCTAACAGCACAGGATACAATTTCCGTAGTGCGTCATTGAAGAAGAATAACAACACCACCAATGATAACAGTAACATTTACTGGAACAGTAACATAAAGTAGAAAGAGGAAAACTATAACACGTATTTTGGATTGCAAGAGACAAGTTACCATAACTCCAACTGTCTCCTGTGGGTGCGACCATGTCACATTCAAGTACAGATCTGTTTCCAGCGTCGTCTGTGGACATATAAGGGCTGTATCAATTCATTGCAATAACTTGATTCTAGAAAAATGGCAGTCATGGATCCAGTCATTGCATTCAACTTCACGTCTAGACAAATAACAGTCTTAATTAAATCAATTCATTCCAGAACACACCCAGACAGCTTTTGGCAAGCTTGAATGCTGCAAACATGTAAGAATAGTGTGTGGCTAGGTAGGTAGTTCGTTGCTATATGCTAGTTGTGATTATCAGTTCGAGTTTCGCTGTTACGTGGTCACGTGGAGCTGTTAACTTTACTTTTGTGCCTATGTGATACGTGGAGTAGTCAATTTGTGATCTAGGAATATCGGGGAGGTACAATGTTCGTGTCTTATTCTAGCAGAACAGGTTCCACCCACGCCGTGAGGGATGTGGATCTACCAGGAGAGGTACGATCCACGCCGTGAGGGATGTGGATCTACCAGGAGAGGTACGATCCAGGACGTGAAATATGTGGATCTATAAGGATTGGTGAGGCCCACGCCGTGAGGGATGTGGATCTAATAGAGGGTGGGGTGTGACCCACGCAATCAGGGAAGTGAATCTACCAGGAGGGGTGCGATCCACGCCGTGAGGGATGTGGACCCACCAGAACGGTAATTGATTTAGCAGACTGGGTGTATCTCATGTAGTGGATCTAGCAGACCGCATACGACCCAAACCAAGTGGATCTCGAATCTAGCAGACGCGAATCTAGCAGACCGGGTTCGACCCACACCATCTATCACATTGCGGCTACCCACGCCATGGATCGTATTTGCCAGGTGTCACTAAGTTTTCCAGCTCATAACATATCCGCAAACCGTGATTGTCTACGTTTATTCAAGGACAATCTCGTTTGTTTCCCTGTCCGCTCATGGTACATTTTGCATTCTCCTTACAAATCACATTTCATTGGCATGAGATGTTTCTCATGCTTGCCCATCCATGTTTCACATGCACATACAGTATTATATCTATATGGCACTTTAACATTATTATTAAGTTACAAATTTAGCTAACAAAAGAATACTTAAAGCATTTAAGTACTGTCTATCTACTGGGGGTCTTGAACCTTAAGGTCGCCTGGCCTGGTAACACTAGAACCATAATTGCCTTAAGTATTCTTACTGCCAGTCGTTGCGAACTGTGCAGGTTAGGTTTTGTTTTTCCCCCGACAGAAAACATCCACACCTTAACGAGGATTCGAACCCGGGTCTCCTAAAGGAGAACAGGGGAGTCTAGCCACTCGGCCAGCCGCTCCTCTAAGGGTGGCAACTGCAGCGTTTATAAAAGATATCGGAAACTATGAAATTATTTCTTTACAAAGTAAACTAAGATAGAGACACTGTTAGGTTAACAGGCAGCAAAAACCAACAACAGTGACAACACTTACGCCTGAAAACTTTTGTTAGACCAAAAGCCGTG
>JACEFZ010022371.1:0-20706 GCA_014155875.1 Cepaea nemoralis
GACAATGTGAACAATCTATAGAAAGTGGTGTGGCGTGACAAAGAAAAAAGAAAAGGGGGGAGGGTTCTCAGAGATTTTTAGAGCAGCCCAATCATAATGAGGGACACCAGGGATGCAGTTAAGAGGAGTTATCGGGCACCCGAAGAATATGATTAAAGACATCATAGGGTGGAAGATTTAAACACATTTTAAAAAAAGGCAAAAAAAAACCGGACCAGGGCCCGATGGGGTCAGGTTGGCCAAATGAAGGGTTTGAGCGAAGCAGATGGGGGGAAAAATGACCGATGTTTTAAACCAGAGCATTAGGACAAGCATCAGTACCGCAGGTTGGGTGCACAGCTATTCACCCCTCTCCCAAAACCATTCAAGGATCATCAAAGCTTAGCGGCTTTAGGATCTCACCCTTAAAAAATACATTTGGGAAGGTTTTAGAGAAGATAGTCTTTTGTAAGCTGCAAGAGTTTGGGGAAAGGGGGGAAGAATTTCAAGGGGCCCGGGGGGAGTACGGGCCCGGAAAAGATACCGGTAAATGCAGCCAACTTTTCCCTTTTGATGTTAGGGGGGTTCCAGAGTAGACAGGAAACGATGGGGGGGAGCGCTTGTCTCGAGGATGCGTACAATAAAATTCGATATGAATTTTTGATGCCGCACTGATGGGAAGGGGTAATCCCGGGTTTGGGTTTGAACTGGATCAGCCGTCCTGCACTCTCGTCGGATTGCTCTCCGTCTGGGCGCAGGACCTCAGAGCCCATTTTGTTAACCCCGGGCTGAAAAGGGATCTGCAGTCTCCCCGGTTGCTTTTAATGTGTATAGGGGAAAGTTGAAAACCCTAAAAGCACCGGGGGTTTGGAAGAATACAACCCATTTGCTGATATATTCTTCATTAGGCAGGGGAGAGATAGGGGGCAAACAGCCCAGGGGTTCAGGCGACAGTAGAAAAGTGATTGAATGGTGCACAGAAATGAGTGCTGCCATCCACCCGGAAAAGGCGGCTGTTTTGTGATGCTCTCTGGACAACAGGATTGTAAGAGCTGATGTCCCAAGCCTCGCGATAGATGGTAGAAATATCAGCAGAGAGAACAAACTGAAGTATCTGGGGATCACATTTGACAGGAGCCTATCCTTCAAGGACCATGTGGAGACGGTCGTGACAAGATCTCAAAAGGGACTCAATGCACTTAAAACTATGGCTGCAATGGACATAGAGAAGAGAATGCTTTTCACACTATACCAGCACTTGATCCTCTCAGTAATTGATTATGGATTAGGTCTGCTCACTGTCTCAGAGAGTCAGCTGGTGAAGTTAGAGCGTATACAGAACGAAGCTATGCGGGTCATTCTGGGATGCACTAGAGACACCCGTGTAGTGTGTATGCGTTACATCCTTGGTCTGCCGACTGTTGCTGGTAGGCTCAAGGTGATGCAGGTGAAGGCATACCTCAGAGTAGCTGAATGGAGGTGGAGGCAGTCACTGTGGCTCTCCGCTGGATGGAGAATACGACACACACACACACATCGTGATTGTAACTGACTCAGAAAGCATGCTGATGAGGGTGTGGACGGGCAGACTTCGTGCGGAGTGGCTTGCTTCGCTTCGGAGGTCACGGGTGACAAGCATCGCCTGGATCTTTTCTCCGGGGCATGCTGGTGTGCTGGGAAATGAACAGGCGGACAGATTGGCTGGCTCTGCAGAACTTGGTGGAGTATTGATACATGACAAGGCAGACGTGGTTGCGGCCTTGTGGGAGCACGTGCACACCTCGGAGGAGCAAATGGATTACCATATCCTGGCAAGAATGAGACAACGAGGAGTGACGAAGGGATCTGGCCGACGCTCAACGCTCAGAGGAAAGGCGAGACGGACTTATAATCAGATTGCTACTGGTACTATTAGTGTTGGAACTCTTCGCTGGCTGCTGAGGATGGGGACGGAGCACTTAAGGGAATGCCCCAAATGCTGTGATGTCGATTCCTAAATCAATCAATCAATCAATCATTCTATAGAACCATAACTAGATATGAGAATATTTAGGCGGGATTGTAGACACATAGATCCAGAATCCGTGGGGTCGGCAGAATATCCATCCTCTTGTACGCCAGAGATTATCCAACTAATAAACTTTGTGGACTCCAACCCCAATCGTATTGTTACAGAGGGTGAATACAAATCTTGGACCGGCAATATTTCAAACACTGCACAGTCATTAAAATACACCCTATATATTAAACCAGAATATAAACACATCGCTGTCCTTATTTGGAGATAACAGGCTAGAATCTCCGGCGATAGCTATAGCTTTTGATAGAATTATATGTTTCTATTTAATTAGAAATTCATATTTAAAAATGATGTTATAAACCTTACTTTAATTTACACTGTGTACCATTGAAAAAGGTTCCACGTGCCACGCTTAGCACACGTAGCGTAGATTGCCGACGCCAGCTATAGACAAAGTAATTAGTTAACGGATTCCACATATACAATTATGCTCCCACGACATATGCCCTCGTTAGCAACACATCAAAGGGAGATATGCTTACAAATTGCCTCATTCGGAATTTCTCGTTAAATAGAAACTTTAGCTTTCCGCTACCTTCCCGACAGCGTTTAACCGGTAGCGAGAAATTAAACAGACTAATTGAAAATTCACCGGCGTAACTTCATTTGCTCTCATAATAAGCTAGATTCTAGATTATCCTAGCATCGTAAAAATATTTATGGTTATATTATGTTCTAGAAAAATGCGAAATTAAATCTACGAGAAATGTGGGATTTACTAGGGCAGACGGCTTAGAAATGAGGGTATTAGAAATATAGATATGAAATGAGGAACATTAGAAATACACATATGAAATGAGTGCATTAGAAAAATAGACACGCGTCCTACATTGAAATTTATAGAGAAAAAATATTTCTCTGGGCATTTAGTTGAAGTCTGATGACAATGAAATGCCAAAACCTGTGGAGAAATCATGGCCGACCTAGGACTTGTATTTAAGCGAATCATAGACATGTAGAAAACAAGGGATAATTATGTGGAGGCTGTGGAAATGTGGTTTTATTTGGGGGCGGAAGTGTTTAGAACACCGTGAGTGGAGAGAGAGAGAGAGAGAGAGAGAGAGAGAGAGAGAGAGAGAGAGAGAGAGAGAGAGAGAGAGAGAGAGAGAGAGAGAGAGAGAGAGCAATGAAGCTATCTTAAACAAATTTAACTCACAAAGAGAACTGGTTACTAGCATCAGAAGAAGACAGTCAACATTCTCTAGGCATGTCATGAGAATTGGCAAGCTGGAATATGTCGTGTGAACGGGAATGATGGAGGGAAGGAGAAGTAGGGAGAGACCAAGGGAGAAGATTCTGTACAGTCTGATATCATGGCGTAGGGGTACATCAGTGTCAAAACTGATTGGCAGCACACGGGACAGAGGGCTGTGGATTGTCAGGATCACCAACACCACAGGCATAGACTATAAGGAGAAGGAGGAGGAGAAATAGGAGGAGAAGACGAAGAAGAAGGAGAATAATAATAATAATAAGAAAATCTAGTAAATGAATCTGAAAAGAATGACCGTTCTAATTTAGTCGTAAATGGATGGAGAAATAAGAGTTATCTATTTGGCCTTCAAATGTAAAAGAGTTCTATTACTATATTTATATCGTATACCTTCACACTATAGAAGAATAATGTCAAAGCAAAGGAGTCTCCTTGGCGAAGTAGTCAAGCCATCTGACTCGGGCTCCGAAGATTGTGGGTTCGATTTCGAGCCGCGTCCTTCGGTTCACGAGTGAAAACTTTCGGAAACTTCTGGTGGTCGTCGCTGGAGCTGCGTAGTTCGTGATTTGTGCGACGCTTTCAGCAGTTCACTGCGGAAAGAGACTGAAGCCATATGGGATGAAAACACGGTGCAATGAAGTCGACCCTGTCGACTGTTTAATGTTAAAGCAAGCTAGAGAACAGGAAAGATTACTTTATTGCAGCTTTGTTTATGTGTGTGTGTGTTGTGTGTGTGTGTGTGTGTGTGTGTGTGTGTGTGTACGAGAGATGGAGAACTAGAGAGAAAGAAAGAGAGAGAGAGAGAGAGAGAGAGAGAGAGAGAGAGAGAGAGAGAGAGAGAGAGAGAGAGAGAGAGAGAGAGAGAGAGAGAGAGAAATATTCTGTTTTCTGACTACTACCTCTCCAAAGTAACTTAAGTTAAAGGTATTACCGCTGCAGATCTGGCCATTGAGGTGTGAACTTTTAGACCTTCATGTACTCTTGGCCATGGCATAATGGGTTGAGATGGTCAGTGTCCTTCCACAATGCCTTTTCTTCCTAGACAATTTTCATGAAAACCCTGACAAGTCTCCGGTTCTCAAAAGACTGGGACGACCTCAAATCCCTTCCCTGTCGGAAGCAAAATCCTGCTACATCTGGGGATTGAAACCGGACAGCTGTCTCGGTAGGCTAGCGCACTAATTACCCAGCCACGGCCACTGCTGATAATGATTTGTAAACTGGTCTCGACCCAGTCTCATAACAAGGATCCAGAATGTTCTGGGCATTGTCAGGAGAGGAATGAAACTAGCCACTCTATCTCATCATACCATGTCCTAGAACAGTGGTTCTCAACCTTTTTTGGCCCGTGCCCCCTTTCACCATATTTTCAGAACGTCATCCCCCCCCCCCTTCCTATAAAATATTTTGGCCCGTGCCCCCCTTCACCGTATTTTCAGAACGTCATTCCTCCCCTTTCATATTTCCTATCTAAAAATCCCCCCACCCCTACACAGTATACGTAAAAATGGAAGGTAAATTTAATAGCATATACTAAAACAAGTCTAGACATCCACATAAAACATGATTTGTGGGTCTACTTACTTTATAAAATGAATTTTAGAAGGATGAGACATACATAACTGTAAAGTATGAAGGGAAAACCAATATCAAGTAATCGGTTCTTGTATTAACGCGATCTTGAAATGGTTTTCTTTCCCCCCCCCCCCCCTGGAAACCCTAAAATTTCCCCCCTGGGGGAGGGGGAATTCCCCACCGATTGAGAACCACTGTCCTAGAATATGTTAAGAGAACTTAAGACTCGGGAATGCAAATCTCGTTAGCATATGCAGGGTGGGAGTCGGATGTGTCGGTCGATATGAGCAAATATCGCACCTATGCTGGAAACAGGCACAAGGAATTGGCCCAAACAAAAAGAGTCTAGGGATAATAATAACCAGTTAATAATAATAATAATAATAATAATAATAATAATAATAGCGATGATGTTAATGGGGATGGAGATGATGATGATGATGATGATGATGATAATAATAATAATAACAATATTTGAAGACCTATTACTTCACAAGCAGCTGCGATAGCGCAATGGCTAAGACGCTGGCCTCCGACCCAGTGGTTATGAGTTCGAATCCCATCGAGGTAATGTTTTTAAAATGTACCATGCCCCCCCTCCCCCCAGGTGGACCCAGCCTAAACCTGGTACCAGGACGTGTCAAAGGAAGTAAAGGCGACCAGTGTGGTAGTGATCAAACCAGCCATCGAGTGCCTATTGGTATATAAAACTATGGGCTAGCACCATATACCCAATAAGCCTCAGAGCGTATAAAAGGGTCTTATCCTTGTGTTCTGTATTGAATAGTGTTTACAATGAGACTGCCAGAACCGCTTGCTATGAGTTGTGTTGAGTCAAGAACCGACATGAAAGGATTCGGGACATACCCACCCGTCCTCATATGTAACAGCCAGCGACAAGTCCCAAAACTAAAGGTACCAGTAGTAGTCTGAGTATGTTTCCGTCTGGCTTTTTATCGAAGTTTTGAGTGTGGGCCAGATTCTCTGGCCACTCCCTGCAGCACCATTCTCTCAAGGCAATGTTGATCTGTTTGTTCCTATCCACACGATTCCGAAGGGTACCGACCACGCCTGCCTTCTCATGCAACAATACCACGCCCAATGGCGCAGACCCAGTCAATCTGTCCATCTGCTCGCTTGATAGAAAAGAAGGTGTAGGAAACTGGCTGGTACAAGGGAATATCAATTGGGAAACCCTTTGAAGCCACTAAGACAGTTCATAAATAAATCGTGGCTTAGAGGTTATGACTTTTCTCCGTAATCTCGTATACTCTCGTCAGGTAACGTGATGACGGTTCAAATCAGCAGTGGTTAGAATCGCATCGGTAACTTACGGGGTATGTGAGCCGGCCGCTCAGAAAGCAATGTCAAACTACTGAGCGTAATCTTGCCAAGAGATCAACATACAGCTGAAAGATGCTGGTGTTGACAGCTAAGTCCTATAAAGGATATGCTAAAAAAAAAAAAAAAGTATTGTTTGGCACTCATAGAAGTGAGAAGAAAGAAGAAGATACTAGATGGCGCACTAGACAACATACACATTGAAAGCTATAGTTACCGACCGGGATTTGAACCTGTCACATCCACATGACGGTGCCTCAATGCGGCAACACGTGTACTTCGACGTATGACCAAGTAGACACCCCAAACGGTGCTTTCAATATTTGTGTTGTCTAGTCCGGCCTCTTGTCTCTACTTCCTTTTTCTCACTCTTATGAGCGCCAGACAATACTATGTGTGGTTACTTATGAACTGGCTGGTACAAGGGAAGGCAGCCTGTTGACACAATGGTCAATGCGCCTTGCCTCCAAACACAGTAGTCCAGGTTCAATTCCCAGGAGTGGCATAATGATGTTTCTGACTCTGGCGTCGGGCCCAGTTTCTTAAAAATTGGCAGTAGACGAGACTGATAATTGTCTGGGAAGAAAAAGCGACGAGGAAGGGATCTTCAAGCCTCACCTTATTTATCGTAGCCTTAGATTATGTGAAGGTCTCACACTTCACACAACATCGCCAGTATCTGTTATGGGACTAGATTTTACCGTTTATTAAGAGATCTTAAGCACTATCAGTTGTTTGTTTAAAAGAGAGTCAATGCAACTAGTGGATAGTTAAATACACAATGAGTTGCTAGTACAGGTGTTATTGGTACAAGAAACGTAAATAAAAAACAAGAATTGCTGGTAAAGAAAAGTTAAAAACACCAGGAGTTGTTGGTACAAGAAAAGTTAACACCGGGAGTTGTTGGTACAAGAAAAGTTAACACCACGAGGTGATGGTAAAAGAAACGTAAACCACACCATGAGTTGGTGATACAAGAAACGTTAAACACACCACGAGTTGTTGGTACAAGAAACGTTAAACACACCATGAGTTTGTTAGTACAAGAAACGTTAAAAACATCATGAGTTGTTAGTACAAGAAACGTTAAAAACACCATGAGTTGTTGGTACAAGAAACGTTAAACACGCCATGAGTTGTTGGTACAAGAAACGTTAAACACACCACGAGTTGTTGGTACAAGAAACGTTAAAAACACCATGAGTTGTTGGTACAAGAAACGTTAAACACACCATGAGTTGTTGGTACAAGAAACGTTAAACACACCACGAGTTGTTGGTACAAGAAACGTTAAACACACCATGAGTTGTTGGTACAAGAAACGTTAAACACACCACGAGTTGTTGGTACAAGAAACGTTAAACACACCATGAGTTTGTTGGTACAAGAAACGTTAAAAACACCATGAGTTGTTAGTACAAGAAACGTTAAAAACACCATGAGTTGTTGTTACAAGAAACGTTAAACACACCATGAGTTGTTGGTACAAGAAACATTAAACACACCATGAGTTGTTGGTACAAGAAACGTTAAACACACCATGAGTTGTTGGTACAAGAAACGTTAAACACACCATGAGTTGTTGGTACAAGAAACGTTAAACACACCACGAGTTGCTGATACAAAATACCACGAATTGCTAGTACAAACCAGTTAATATAACTGGCGGGTACAAAAGAAGAGAAACACAGTACAGGTTGCTGGTTCAGTCGAGTTAATACACCATCTAGCTTGAATAGAGAAGTTACATCACATCACGCGGTGCTGGTTCGAGTGAATATCACAGCTAGCTTGAATAGAGAAGTTACATCACATCATGCGTTGCTGGTTCGAGTGAATATCACAACTAGCTTGAATAGAGAAGTTACATCACATCACGCGTTGCTGGTTCGAGTGAATATCACAACTAGCTTGAATAGAGAAGTTACATCACATCATGCGTTGCTGGTTCCAGTGAATATCACAACTAGCTTGAATAGAGAATTAGCAGCACACAACAAGTTGCTGGTTAAGTTAAAGTAACCACGTATGGCTGCGATCAAAGCAATTAAATGTATTGAATTACTTTTGGATTTGCTGGTACAATAAAAGTTAACATCACGAGTTGCTGGTACGAGAAAAGTGAAACACATCACGAGTTATCGGTACAAGAAAAATGAAACTCATCACGAGATGTTGGTACAAGGAAAGTTAACACAAAGAGTTGCTGGTACAAGTAAAGTTAAACACAGTACGAGTTGCTGGTGCAAGAAAAGTTAAACACGTCACAGATTGCTGGTAAAGTAAAGTTAAACACATTACGAATTGCTGGTACAAGAAAAGTTAAACACATCACGTATTGTTGGTACAAGAAAACTTAAATAAATCACGAGTTGCTGGTACCAGAAAAGTTAAACATACCACGAGTTGTTGGTACAAGAAAAGTTAAACACACCACGAGTTGCTCGCACAAGAAAAGTTAAACACCACAAGTTGCTGGTACAAAGCAGTTAATATAACAACTAACTTGTGCAGAGAAGTTTTATCACATCACGAGTTGTTGGTTCGAGTAAATATGACAATTAGCTGGTGTAGAGAAGTTATATCACATCACGAGTTGTTGGTTCGAGATAATATGACAATTAGCTGGTATAGAGAAGTTATATCACATCACGAGTTGTTGGTTCGAGATAATATGACAATTAGCTGGTATAGAGAAGTTATATCACATCACGAGTTGCTGATTCCAAAGAGTTAATATAATAACTAGCTTGTATAGAGACGTTTTAGCACATCACGAGTTGCTAGTTCAAACAGAGTTAAAGTAACACGAATGGCTGCGATCAAATCAATTAAATGTATCCAATTACTTTACGTCTTCATACAGTGTAAATTATTCCCAATAGCCGACATAAATGATGAAAATGAATTAAAAATAAAACCCCATAAAATCTAAACTGCAAAAATACGAATATGATGAACAAAAATGGGCAGACCCAATATAGCAGAAACGGATAAAACAGGAGCTGGTGATAGAGTGCAGAATACAGAGCGAGGGAGAAAAAAAAGCTGCTTAAGGCAAATACGCTTAATCGCATTGAGCGCAACATGGGGAAAAATATACTCACGTGTCTATTATGAGCAGGTCTGTTTTGAATACTTTGTGTTTCTTTGCTTGTTTTCTATTTTACTACTCAGTTCTTCTTCAATGAAATAATTTAATGTAGATTTTATGGGATAGAAATGTCACCGCCCTGATTACGGTTATATTAGAATATTATTATTAAGTCCTATGTTCTTAACAAACATTATTCTTTAATCATGTAATGAGAAGTTGTGCACTGGAAAACATTGTGACGACCGGAAAGATCAGTGGGTGAAGAGAACCTGGCAGACCGAGAAAATTAAGCTGGACGGACTGAGATGGCGGCAGAAGATATCATCAGCAGAGTTGATCCAGAGCACCGAGGTCTGTGGAAAGACATGAACGCCTACACCATCTGCCAAAGCACATGATGATGACGTTCTTAACATGTTTATTTAACTCTCGTTAATCTTACTTTCTTGTGTCCACATAGTGGGATGTGATCACTGTTACAGTCAGCACCGGACATTGTCTACATATTTATTAATGCATTTCTTAATCTTATATATAAAAAAGAATGTAATATGTATGTCTGTCTGTATGTCCTTTATGCGTTCGGAAACGGTCCATCCGATTGAGATGAAATTTTCTACACGTCTTCCTCTCATTCTCGCGCTGCCAACTGTCATATTTTTTAGTGTAAAATCGGCTCCTTACTTAATATTATTTAATATTCCATTTTTCATTATAATTTCTACATAGCAAGGGGACTTAACTCTAGAAAAGTTATTTCAAGGGGCATAACTTTTAATAACATTGCTATATACCTTATAGTCATATTGTTACACCGTTTTCAAAGATTTATAAACTCTTTGTCTATAGTTATTTACCGGCATATGAGTTATAATAAATAATGATATAATCTTTAAGGCATTTTCAAAGTTTTCATGGCGTATGACATATGCCGTATGATAACACTACATCTAGCTTAAGAATGGAGGTGGAGGCGGTCAGTGCAGCTTTCCGCTGGATAGAAAACACGATACATACACACATTATGATTGTAACTGACTCAGAAAGCATGCTGAGAAGGGTGAGAACAGGTAGGCTTCGTGCAGAGTGGCTTGCTTCGCTTCGGAGGTCACGGGTAGTAAGCATCACCTGGATCTTTTCTCCTGGGCATGCCGGTGTGCTAGGGAATGAACAGGCGGACAGATTGGCTGGCTCGGCAAAATTTGGTGGAGTATTGATGCATGACAAGGCAGACGTGGTTGCGGCCTTGTGGGAGCACGTGTACACCTCGGAGGAGGAGATGGAGCACCATGGTCTGGTAAGAATGAGACAACGAGGTGTGACGAGGGGATCTGGCCGACGCTCGGCGCTCGGAGGAAAGGCGAGACGGACATATAATCAGATTGCTACTGGAACTATTAGTGTTGGAACTCTTCGCTGGCTGCTGAGGATGGAGACGGAGCGCTTATGGGAATGTCCCAAATGCTGTGATGTCGGTTCCTAAATCAATCAATCAATCAATCAATCAAAGTTTTCATAAAAATAATGCATAATGCATAACATTGTAACTCATCTTTTTATGCCTAAAGAAGTTATCTACAGTCATGCAGGTGATTAAAACAGTTTTCATTAAAAATAATGGATGGTGTGTGGAAGGACATTCTTTTAAGTTACTTTTTTTTTTTGGTAGAATTTAATGAGATGCCCCTCCTCTTACCCTCTCCCTCCTCCCTCTCCCTCTTCCTCCCTCTCCCTCCTCCTCCTCCTCCTCCCTCTTCCTCCCTCTTCCTCCTCCTTCCTCCTCCTCCTCCTCCCTCCTCCTTCCCCTCCTCCCTCCTCCTCCTTCCTCCCTCCTCCTCCTCTCTCCTCCCCCTCCCGCCTCCTTCTCCCTCCTCCTCCTCCCTCCCTCCTCCTCCCTCCTCCTCCTCCCTCCACATTCCTCCTCCTCCCTCTTCCTCCTCCCTCCTCCTCCCTCCTCCTTATCCCTCCGCCTCCTCCCTCCTCCTCTCTCCTCCTCCTCCCTCCTCCTCCATCTCCCTCCTCCTCCCTCTCTCTCCTCCTCCCTCTCCCTCCTCGTCCTCCCTCCTCCTCCTCCTCCCTCCTCCTCCTCCTCCCCTCCTCTTCCTGCGTTCTCCTCCTCCCTCTTTCTCCCTCCTCCTCCTCCTTCTCCCTCCTCCCTCTTCCTCCCCCTCCTCCTCCCTCCTCCTCCCCTCCTCCTCCTCCTCCCTCCTCCTCCCTCCTCCTCTTCCCTCCTCCTCCTCCCTCCTACTCCTCCCTCCTCCTCCTAATCCCTCCTCCTCCCTCCTATTCCTCCCTACTCCTCCTGTCTCCTCCTCCTCCCTCCTTCTCCCTCCTCTTCCCTCCTCCACCTCCCTCTTCCTCCTTCCTCCTCCATTTACCCAAGACAGACAGACAGACAGATAGTCGGGAACGGGAGCTTATTTGACTACTTATATGATTTAAATGAGATGCTCTCCACCATGGGCTGGGCCGGGTCAGACAGACAGACAGACAGACAGACAGACAGATAGATAGAAAGTCGGGAACGGGAACGGGAGCTTATATGACTACTTATATGAATTAAATGAGATGCTCCCCACCAGGGTCTGGGCGAAGCCGGGCCGGGTCAGCTAGTCTGTTATAAATCTCTGGCAACTTGCCGTCTTGACAGACGATAGTTTGTTACATTGTGCTTTAAAAAGGCATAATAACTACAACCCATGGCGGGAACCAGGGATGGAGTTACACCTCTCATAGCACAAAGCCAGGGCTGAAATGTTGAGACCACGTGTTGCCCTTGATCTCCCCTCTTGGCCTGACTAGTTTACTATAGGGAAAAGGTAACACCAATACATCTAGAACAGTGGTTCCCAAGCTTTTCAAGACGAGGGCCATATCTACTATTTTCGGTAGTTAAGCGGGCCACGACGTTATAAAATTATAAAAGTCGTGCAATATCATTCTTGCCTTTCTTAACTTTCGTAAAAAATGTTCTAAAACTTTAAAGGCAGTCAGTGTCAGTACTACACTGTGGTCATTTTGTGGTTTAAAATCACAAGTTCATTTAACAATAAATTTTTAATCAGTTTCGAAAATCACTATTAATGTAATTAATTTACAATTGTAACTGTTCTTCATAACCATTTACTTAAGTTCAGATGCCAGTTTATCAATGTCTGGACAAAAATCTGTTGTGCCCAAAGTCATAAGCGCAGCTAGGTTACTGTCGGTGAGTCTGGAACGTTGCTTGTCTTTTATAACGGTCATTGCAGAAAATGGAGTGAGTCAAGGATGTGTGCTCTCTCCCCTGTTATTTAATATTTACATGGACAGAATATCCAAAGAAGCAAGCCTTGACAGATCAGATTCAGAAAATTTAGAACTCTTCACACCAGATGAAACAACTGTTCCACGGGAAATAAATTAACTTCTATTTGCAGACGATCAGTGCCTGTTTTACAACGATGAGAGCTGACTACAAAATCATATTAATAATCTGAGTTCAACATACAGCAGATACAATATGAGTATAAATACAACCAAAACCGAAGTGATGTAACATCGAGCGCTATCAAGAAAAGTCTCCTGAACAAGTCAAGAAGTCTGATACGGGGGGAAATGGCACGTTGCAAGAACACCAAAAGACACGTGGCATCCAAGATGTGCAGCGTGGGAGCCGAAAAGTCCGTCAAGAAGACGAACGTGGAGAGCCTGCCTGCTAGCTGCATCAAAGAACCTGAAACTACAGCTACTACTGAGGCTACCACGAGGGAGAAGATCAACAGCCCACCGCAGACAAGATGCAAGACAGCAGAGAAGAAAGAGGAATAAGACACCAGAGTCGGAATTTTCCCACCTACCCTGGGTGGGTACCGTCCAAAAAGAGAAACCTGGACCAATGCAGCAGTCTTTGCCCATGATATCTATGAAGGTTTCCACTCAGGCACTGAAACCGTTGCTGCAGCGATTGATCTTGAGGACGCATACAACAGAGTACCACTGGATTTTTTAATGTTTCAGCTTCTTGAACTAAACGTAAGTCCATTCCTCCTTAGTTGGATCGCTTCAGCCCTCTTCCAACGGAAAGTAGTTTTTAGATGTGGCAGTTGGACTTCGGAACCAACAACAATATATCCTGGCCTACCACAGGGATCACCATTATCTCCGGTACTGTTCAACGCCTACACAGTGAGAATCACCAGTGAGCAGATCACTGGACCTGGCAGGACATTGTCATATGTCGATGATGTTTTAGTGTATCGTCAGGGTAAGGATAGAGAGGAGGTTGCTGTGGAACTACAAACCGAACTCAATCGCATAAGTACTTGGTGTGATGAAGCTGGGGCAATGGTCAACCCAACAAAGGCAACAGTGACTTGGTTCTCGTTGAATAATCATATTGTCAACAATCCAACACCAACTGTAATGCTGTGTTCAGAGACGGTGGAAAGAACGCAGGCAATGAATTACCTGAGGATACGGTTTGATCGAAGCCTTGCTTATAATGTGCACATAGACCAGGTGATAACAAAGGCCAAGCGGTGTTTGGCAGCGATGCGGGTGATGGCGGCAGCAAACTGTGAGCAGCGCCATCTATGTCTTCTGTACGAGGGGCTGGTCATGTCTGTTTTGGAGTATGCAATGGCAATCCTGACTGTCAGCCATAAGCAGATAGAAAGGATGGAAAGGATACAGAATGAAGCTATGCGCATTATTCTTGGATGTACAAGAGATACAGCATGCAGGGCGATGCGCTACCTTCTTGATTTTCCAACCATTGAAGAGAGAATGCAAGTTTGCAGGGCACGCGCCTACCTCAGAATTAACGCAAACACACAGCATCCACTGCATAGTGAAATTAGGAAGGTGAAGGGCAGCAGGTTAAAAAGAGGACGGTCGTGGATGGGTCAAGCCGAAGACATTCTTCAACAGGTGTGTTCACTGGAGGACTTAGAACCTGGCGAGGAGTGGGTGCAAGTGCCAACAGACTTCTGCACATCCTTTTCAGTTTGCATCCAACTAGATAGAAAATGCAGACAAGGAAATCCGGCTGCTGTGGAGGCTGAAGTACAAGCGTTGATTTTCGAGAATTCGCTAGACAGTGACGCGGTCATCTACACAGATGGGTCGGTCGTCCGACATGTGAGAAGCTCATGGGCCTTTACAGCTCGGGCCGGAGGGAGAATTGTGAAGGAGGACTCTGGTGCTTTCACTGAAACCACAAGTAGCCTGACCATGGAAGTCATGGCAGTAAGTAAAGCAATAACATGGCTCGAGACACAGACATTCACTAGGGCTTGTTTCCTTAGCGACTCAATGAACATGATCAAGAGGATAGAGGAGGGGTCGATCCGAAGAGAATGGTTGCTGCCTCTGGAGCGGTCTCGGCTGGCAAAGATTAGTTTCATCTTCGTGCCAAGGCATGCGGGAGTACAAGGAAATGAGCGGGCTGACAAGCTCGCAGGTGAGGCTACTGTGGAGGGCGGACGCGCCATGGACCAGGCTGACATTCTGAATGCTCTACGAGAAGTGAGACTTTTGCAAAAACCAAGTGATGACTGTGAATCTACAACAATGGCCAGACTGCGAGAGCAGCAAATTAAAAGAGGGGTGGCCAAACAAGAACACTACGCAGGAAGCCAAAGAAGATTGATAAACCAACACCGAACTGGCGTCGTTAGCCGCTACACGCTGCGGGATTTGCTGAGGAGGGGATCCGAGCACTTATGGACTGAATGGTCCGATGTGCAACGAGGATGATCTGTCGACTAACTAACTAACTAACTAACAGAGTCGGAAACACCGACTCAAAAACAGTCCGATGCGTTGTCAAGCGGATTCAAATGGAGCTGTCAGACGAAGAAATCCTCAAGCAGCTGCAAGAAGTTAATCTTAACATCAGAATCGTGAAGGCGGAGCGGATCCTGACCTACTCAAAGATCCCTACGACGCTGACGGTGGTGACGACTGGGAGGAGCGGGATACCACTCCAGGTATCAATTGGCAAGAAAATTCAACAGTCTGAAGGATTCATCACAAGAACCAATCAATGTTCAAGATGTCAGAGGGCCAGACACAGCAGAGCAGCATGCCACAGTAAGACAGAAATCTGCCAGTACTGCACCGATCACCACGCCTTTAAGGAGTGTCCGCTGGCCAAGCTGGACACGGACTTCCGAGCACCCAACAGCAAAAGAAAGTGCGCCAACTGCCTGGGCAAGCATGGAGCAAGATACTTGCGCTGTCCGTACCTGCAACGACACAGAGACGCCTTAAAGATCGCGATCACCACAAAGACACCATTCAAGGAAGCAATGCGGAGGGACGAGACAGCCACGGATATGGCACAAGCTGAAAGAGATCAACTGCGAAAGCAGATAGACGAGTTGAAGAAACAAGTCAAGGCACTACAGACACCAGCAGCAACCAGCGATAATGAGAAGCTGCGGGCCGACATGAAAGAGATCCAGCACAACATCAAACAAGACATGGAGCGCATGGCTAAGATGAAGGAAAACGAGGAAATCCTACAAATGATCAAGAACGAAAGAGAACTACTGAACGCCGAAAGGACGCAGCACCAATCCAAACCAACAGATGAGATGAAGCAAGATGAAGCACCACAAAAAATATCGAGAAACTGATGAAGAAATTTCACAAAAAAGGAGGCAAAAAGACGCATGATCGAGCCCAGCCATAGACCAATAAGAAACAGCAAGCAAAAGCCAGTAGTCGAGCCACGATACCTAAGCAACCCGAGACGAAATCAGCATCCCGCCAGGTAGATGAATATGACCTAGAGCAGTGGTTCTCAACCTTTTTTGGCCCGTGCCCCCCTTCACCATATTTTTAGTGCCTCATTTTCCCCCTCACCATATTTTTAGAACGTCATCCCCCCCCCCCCCCCCCCTTTGTATTTCCTCCCTAAAAATTTCCCCCTGCCCCTACACAGTATACGTAATAATTGAAGCTAAATTTAATAGCACATACTAAAACAAGTCTATACATCTACATAAAATGTGATTTGCGGATCTACTTACATTATAAAATGAATTTCATAAGGGTGATACGTACAGAACAGTAAAGTATGAAGGGAAAAACAATATCAAGTAATCGGTTCTTGTATTAACACAATCTAGAAATAATCTTAATTCCCCCCCCCCCCTGGAAACCCTAAATCCCCCCCCCCCCCTGGGGGGGGGGAATTCCCCACCGGTTGAGAACCACTGACCTAGAGGATACTGAAGATAACGGGAGCACAGACGAGGAAGACAGTCCCCGCTTAGCTCTATGGAAGAGGAAAGTAATATATGAAGCTGATTACGAAGAAAGGGTAGAGCAAGCTAGACTACGATGCAAACAATACGAAAATGAACTCAGCACATGGACAGATAAATTTCATACGGAAACGCAACTCATCTGGAAACAAATGGATGAAGAATTCAACAGCAACTACGAGAAGGTGACACAAACTCAGAACAAAACGTAAGATAACGAAACATCAAACAAAAAGTCCTTATAAGGACTGCACCCAGACAAGCCAGACGAGCCAGGAGCCTGCACTAACAAAGAAAACCACAAGAGGAGACGAGCACAAAGGATAGCCGCTGACCAACCCTCAGCTGACGTCACAGACACAAACCAAAATAAACAGTCCGAGATAGGACTTACTCGTAAGAGAGCACAAGACAAGAATTAGAGTGAAAGAACCCACAAAAACCACGGACCTCAACAATAACCACAGCTGAAGAGGCAGGTTGAACGAGGCCGAATTTGGAATTTTTGTTTTGAAAATTGGAATTGGAATTGGAATAGTAATGTAAGTTAGCAGATCGCCTGGTCCACTAAGTATACAGATAAATAGCACAACTCTGAAACAAGTTAAAGAATTCAAATACCTTGGAAGTCTGATCACAGAAGATGAAAGATTTGACAGAGAAATGGAAATCAGATGTCAAAAAGCTAGCGCACTTACATATCAACTATCACCCATACTGAAACATCCAGATATACCCATGTCCGCAAAACAACAGATAATAAACAGCATATTCACACCAACCCTATGCTACCAATCTCAAACTTGGACTTTATCCACATCACACTTTCGCAAAATCAACACCTGCGAGATGAGATGCCTGAGGAGAGCTGCCAACTTAATTGTAAAAAATGCTGTTATCAGACAGACCGTGGGATCAACACCTTGTGCCACATTTATTGAAAGACAGAAGATCAAGTTGTTTGGCCATGCCGTTAGAATGCAACACCATCAACTACCATCACTGGCCTTACATCAAAGATCATCTGCGACGAGACCAAGAGGACACCCAAGAAGAAAATGGATTCACGACATCAAATACATTGTACAATCACACGGAATGACACTATTCAGTGCCGCCCATCGGGGGTTGGAGCGCAAATTAATCCTCCCCACGACGCTTGACGGCAGAAGTGGAAGATGAAAATGATGATGATGCTGCTGCTGCTGATGATGATGATGATGATGATGATGATGATGGTTGCGGAAAATGACTGCTCGCATCTATAAGTCTAAACCAAAACGACAAATGTATCTCTGGGCGAATGAACGCAAGTGTTCAAAGTGTTCGACAGGCAATAGTCGCCAGAATGAAGTCATATGATCAGCTGAAGTTGAAGCAGGCAGATCCAGAAATTTACATCTCAGTGCAGAATTGCATTTCAAATCAATTACTTCGTGCTGAAGGTTTTGCTGTAATTGACAGAGCTTGGCATCAGGAAATACGAACGGATTTATGAAGAGGGGAACATTATCCTCCTCTATTGTAAACTCTTGATATCTCGACTGCAAGATATCCAGAAGACTTTCAACTTTTACTTTGTACTGTAACAAGTCACATTTCATTTCTACCACAAGCGTCTTCAGAGTTGGAAACGCTTCTAAAGTCACCTCAGTCAGCTGTCCGATAAACATTCGTTGTCTAATTTTAAATGAATAAATGTCAGCGCACATATATGTGAATAGTTTGCCCCCCCCCCCCCGGATCTTCACATTTAAAGAGTTTAAATGATGCGTGGTGTCCACTAAAATGCCATTCATCGTTCAGCAAACATTCCCGTTCTGTAGGCAATTCATTTATTTCAGACAGGAACAGATAGACACTATTTTTCAGTGCCCAGAAACGAGAAAGAACTTTCCTTTTAGATAGCCATCTGACATCACAGTGTAACAGTAGTTCACCGTATTTCTCGTTCAGGTCTGATAGAAACTGTCTGATTAAGCAAACTGGTTTACCACTACGGCTAGGTATAAACATACATTTCTCCACCCAATCTTCGTTGAATTCACGACAAGCAAGGTCTTCACATTTTCGATTTCTACCATTGTTTGATGTTAGATTTTTCACACTCATGTTTATAGGCGGTAAATTTTTCTCTCTCATCTCATCATGTTCCTCTTGTACCTTGCGGTGTCGAGGTGAAGTATAAACGTCGTGAGAGTGCCAGATTATGGGCTTCATATATCGATATTCCCATGGAATCTGCTATTCCCTCCGTCCAACGTTTACGTGGTCGGCCTCTTCCTCTGTTTCCATCTGGTCTGTACATCATTGCTTGTTGTGGTATGCTGTTGACTGGTAACCTACTTGCATGGCCAAACCATTTGACTTTCTGCTTTTTAATAAAATCTAGTGCTGCTTTAACCCCCACTTTAGTCCTGATTTCTTCATTTCTGATCTTATCTCTTCTTGATACGTTGAGTATTCTTCTCAGGAACCTCATTTCTGTTGTTGTGATTTTTCTTTTCTCTTTTTCTGTCATTGTCCAGGTTTGGCATTGGCATCATAGAGTTGGTAGGAAGATTGTGTTGTAAAGTGCTTTCTTAGTAATTATTGATACATGTTTGTTCTTTAGTATTGGTGCCATTTGTCCAATGAGTTGGTTTGCCTTATTGCACCTATTTTCGATCTCGTCTTCTGATCTGCCATTTGATGATATTATACTTCCTAGGTACTTGAAACTCTTTACTTGTTTCAAGGGATGTTCGTTTAGGTGAATTGTTGTTGTTTGTCCTTCTTTAGTTATAGTCATTACCTCTGTTTTGCTTGTGCTAATTTTCATGTTATGTTCCCTACACATTTCGTTTAGACTATTCATGTGGTCTTGTAATTCAGCTTCTGATTTTGCTATTAGTGCTTGGTCGTCCGCAAACAGGAGTTCTCTAATGGTTAGATTTGCAGATGGTTCTTCTTCTGTGTTCTCGTCATGCGGTATTCTTGCTGTCTCTGCTTGGCTGGTTTCTTTACATATGTTGTCTATATATGTTATGAACAAGAGAGGGGACAGGACACAACCTTGTCGTACTCCAGATCTTATGGTGAAGGGTTCTGAGTGTCCTCCAGTTGCTCTCACTATGCATTCACTGTTGTTGTATAAACTTCTACATAGGTTTGTTAGATGTGTACTCACTCCATATTGTTTAAGGATTTCCCACAGCTTGTTTCTATCTACTCTATCGAATGCCTTTTCTTGGTCGACAAAGGCTAAGTAGAGTGTTTCATTGAATTCGATTGATTTTTCTATAAGTTGTCTAAGAGCAAAAATGGCATCTGTGCATCCTTTGTTTTTCCTAAATCCAAGTTGTGTTTCGCTTAGCTGGGGTTCTAAAGTAGTTCTTAATCTTTTTTCAAGAATTTTGCAAAATATTTTCCCAGTATGACTCAACAGTGAAATGCCTCTGTATTGTGTGCAGTCTCTTTTGCTGCCTTTGTTTTTCCAAATTGGGATAATTATGGCGTTTCCCCAGTCTCGTGGTGTCTGTTGTTCTACCCAAACATGGTTGAATAGTCTATGTAGCCAAGCTGTTCCTACTTCTCTTGCTGCTTTAATTAGTTAATTTGGTATTTCATCTTGTCCCGGTGATTTGTTCAATAGGGCTAATCTGATGGCTTCTATAATTTCTTCTTTTAGTATGTCTGGTTCTAGTTCTTCGGTGACATCTGTGTAGGTCTCTTGAATTCCTGTGACTTCTGATGGGATGTTGAGAAGTTGTTCGAAATACTGCTTCCATCTTATTAGGATTTGTTTTTGTTCACTTATTGGTTCTCCATTTTCGCTGTTAATTATTTCAGTTGGATCAAAGGGTTCTCCTCTGGTTCGCATTGCACCTATCTTTTTGTAGAAGATTCTAGTTGCCTCCTTGTAGTTTTTATTTAGGGTTTCTCCATACTCTTCCCAGTCTTTTTGTTTTTCCTTCTTTACTATTCTACACACATGTCTTTTCGCTATTCTATATTCTATGTAATCACATTCCTGTTTGCTCTTCAACCACTTTTTATATTTTTCCTTTTTGTCTTTTACCGCTTTCTTTACTTCTGCGTTCCACCAACTTGTTATTTTCTTTATCCGTGTTTTGCGTTTTTTCGTGGTTCCACATGTTATTTTTGCCGATTTAACATTTTGCTT
>JACEFZ010022372.1:0-20853 GCA_014155875.1 Cepaea nemoralis
GACGTGTAGAAAATTTCATCTCAATCGGATGGACCGTTCGCGAACGTATAAAGGACATACATACATATATATTTACATACATACATCCTAATTTATATATAAGATTTAACATTTTAACACTGGGTATAGCCGGCTTCGTGTCTTAGAGGTTATGACTTTTCTCCGTAATCTCGTATACTCTCGTCGGTGACGTTATGACGGTGAGAATCAACAGTGGTTCGAATCGCATCGGTAACTTACGGGGTATGTGAGCCGGCCGCTCAGAAATCAATGGCAAACTACCGAGCGTAATCTTGCCAAGAAATCAACATACAGCTGAAAGATGCTGGTGTTGACAGCGATGTCCTGTAAAGGATATGCAAAAAAAAAAAAAAAAAATACAGTGTAGTGAATGTAACGTTTTAAGCTGAGCATATGTAGTAAATATAACGTCTGAACCCCTGACATATCTAGTGAATACAATATTTGAACTCTGGACATTTTTCTTATATTCCATGACAGGTGGCGTTGGTGATCACGTCTGTACACATCCCTTTATCACGTGTACTGGGAATCATTTTTAATACTGATGTTCCTCCACGCCATGATGTCAAACTGTCAGCATGCTCTCTCTTGGCCTCCTCATGCCTCTCTTTCCCTCCAAATTTCCTGTTGTGGCGACATACTCCAGCGTTCCCCTTCTCGTGACGTGCCCCCCCCCCCCCCCTCACACACACTAAATGAGCTGTCTTCTTCTAATGCTAGTAACCAGTTCTCTTTGTGAGTGAACTTCTTTCAAGATATCTCCATTGCTCTTTCTATCCGTCCATGGTGTTCCCACCATTCTTCTATAACACCACATCTTCACAGCCACCACATAATTGCTCACTTGTCTGGTAATTATCCATGATTCGCATCCATATATCAGGGCTGGCTAAGTATAGCTGGACGTGTTAGTGAATATAATGTGTCAACTCAGGACATTTATAGTGAATAACGAACATGGAGCTCGGCACGGCCGAATGGATAAGAGCGCTTGTTCTTAAACATCGGCTGTGCGTGCTGGGGCAAGGGGTTCAACCCATATATGTAGTCAGTTGGACTAAAATGTTGACTTCTCGTCCTTGACTTGGGGATGTAAAGTACAAGTACCCCTGACATCGGAGTGTGTTCACTTGATGGTGGGGAGCACTGGTAATCCACACGCAAAAGTATGTTCAGTGCTACTAGGAGTAGCGTGTTTGAACTACGCTTGAGTTCAAAGCGAGCCAGCGCAAAAAAAAACAAAAAAGTGGCCGACTGGGTTTTTAAATATTGGTTGCCAGGACTAAAAGGTCACCAACATTTTTAACATACCGTCTAATGTTTAAGGTGTCTACTGCACTAGGGACACCGGGCCCGCTTGGTATTGGGCAAGCTGCCACAGAACATAACGCGTGAACGCTCGGTTCGGGTATAACTTCAGCCGTTGCCAGTACTTAGTTACACCCATTAGCGAAATAGGTTTGTGGGGGACCTGCAATTTATATAGGAAGTGTTTATTCGCAGACGGTTCTGGTCACGTGACGTCTACATCTTCTATAATAGAGAGCAGTACAAACTGGCATATCGTTGGGGGCCAGTATAATGTACAGTTAGGGTTAGGATTAGGGTTAGTGAATACATGGTAGTAATACATGTTCCAGGGCCCGATCTGCGAATATATGACCTCCAGGTGCCAGATTTTGAGCAAACTACACCCACTAAGCCGTCTCCGTGACGATGGCGTTGCGGACGTGATTCGTAATGCCGCTTACCCGCGTTCGAAACTGCGGCTACTGATTTGGCAGCAGACCTTGTCGCGCTGGTTTTAACGTGTTGGTATAGGAGCCGGTCATTCAGAAAGCAATGGCAAACTACTACTACAAAAAAAAAACTTGCCCTGACATCAACAACGGCAGTAAAATGCTGGTGTTGACTGCAACGTCCTGTAAAGGATATGCAACGTTACAAAAATCAACTAAGCCTGCACCGTGGCGAAGGTTTTGCGGACGCAGTTCGTGATCCTGCATACCTGCGTTCGAAACACATCTGAGCGCGATTTGACTGCAGACCGCGATGCGTTGGTTTTTTACGAAATGGTATGTGTGCCGGTAGTTCAGAAACAGTGGCAAGCTACTGAACTAAACTTTCCAAGAGATCACAACAGCAGAAAACGCTGGTGTTGACTGCAACGTCCGGTAAAGGGTATGCAACCAGAGTGACCATTCTACGTGCCACAACATTTCTAATTTAGTGGCAGCCCTCAAAATTAATTACAAACCGGAGAAGTGAAGGCTATTCATTGATTCATCCAAGACGAGTTTTAAAGTTGTTTTGTTGAATATTGGTAATGTGTTACTGTCAATTCCAGTTGGTCACGCAGTTAATATAAAAGAAACCTATGAAAACATGAAGCAACTATTGAAGTCTATAAGCCACGGTCATCATCATTGATCACTTTGCGATGACTTAAAATTGTTATCACTCCTTTGTTTTGGATTACAGAGTGGATACACCAAGTACAGTTGCTTTCTTTGTGAGTGGGATAGCCGTGCACAAATTAACCATTACATCAGAAGGCATTGGCCAATCAGGCAGTCATTGCAGCCTGACAGTAAGAACGGCTTGGTGGAATATCAACAGAATTGATCCAGAAAACCATAAACCGAGATCTGTGGAGAGACATTAACGCCTACGCCAGATGGCTAGCACGTGATGAAGATTATGAGCGCCTAGTCCATTTGTGCGATAAAAGACACCTTGGGCCTTCACCCTGAGTTTTTTTTTTTTCACGCACGCGTTTATTTATACGAGTATGATCTCCCCCCCCCCCCCCCCCCCCCCCCCACACTCCTCTCTAACTTTCTAACTTATCTACGCCTCTGGTTTACCTTTGCCTTCCTCATAAACAGTCGATAGTTTAACCTTTCCTTTACTGTTGCAGGCATTTGCTATTTTCATCCGTACTTGTTCTCCGATCGCTTCTCGGCCTTTTGGCTAAGATCAAGTGTATTTGCTGGCCTCCAGTAGTGCGCTTGGTCTGGTCGGAGGCCGGGATGATCATTCTTGGTCCCTTGGCTAAGATCAGACGCATTTGCTGTCCTCCCCCCCAGTAGTGCGCCTGGTCTGGTCGGGGGCCGGGTGATCCAAAAAGAAAAAAAAAACCTCACATCAGCATCACTTTAAATGTGGGCCTGGTGGACCACTGTGGGCAATAGCTCACAGTGGGACTAAGGGTCCACGCCAAAAACAGGGGAGGCGGGGAACCAGCTAGTCTGGGATGACCGCCAAACCCAAAAAAAAAAAAAAAAAAAGTGTTACTCTACAGTAATAAACGCGTGGGGCAAAAGGAACTAACGAAATACATTCTGGGTCAGAGACAATTAAAACAACTGCAATGGAGTGGGTTAATATACCACATGAAAGTGAGATATAAGGAGTTAAAATACACATATAAAGTAATATACCATTAATAATTGCACGAAAAGTTGTTTGGTACGAACTGGGTTAAAACGGCAACTGTTGAAGCCACAATAACTACTGTCCAGGATATACGTTAAAACAGGAGCTTTTGGGAGTCACAAGAAGTTCTGTCTAGGATATGAGTTATAATACCAGTTCTTATGTCATAAGAAGTAATGCCTTGGATATCGGTCAAAACAACAAGTTTGTGGATCCTAAGAAGTAATATCTGTGATGTAAGTTAAAACAGCAGCTGTTTTGAACACAAGAAATACTGTCTATGATATGAGCTAAAACAGCAACTGTTTTCGTCACATGAAGTAATGTCTACCCTAAGACTTAAAGTAGCAGCTGTTGGGAACACAACAAGTACTGTCCAGGTTATGCGTTAAAACAGTAACTGCTTGGGAACACAACAGTACTGTGTATGAAATGAATTAAAATAGCAGCTATTGAGAACACAAAAAGCAGTGTGTAGGATTTGAGTTAAATGAAGCCCCTGGGATTGAATGATCTACATAAGAGAACTGTCTGCGACAAATAGAGTTAACATTAATAACTAGAATGTTTCTAGTTTATATACAACAAATTGGATCGAGTAGAAGAAGTTAAGTGAAAGACGGACAAAGAGTAAGTCACATACAATACTGGCTCCTTGCTGTCTTGACAGACGATAGTTATTGTGCATTTAAAAAGTTATAATAAGCTCTTTTTAGTACATGGTCAGGTCAGAATTGTAGAGACCATGTGTTGCCCATGCAGCAGGATCCCTCTCTCGGCCTGCCCAGTTTACTCAAAAGAAAAGGTAACGTCAATACATCTGGAACAAGACAAGCTGCAGATGCAAAGCAATGCTCTAACTGTCCGCATGTCGGAGCCTCGATCCTAGGCCAGTTGCTGACCAAGGCTTGGGGCCTGGCCTGCCCTGCCATAACATTTAGTCTTTAGGTTGCATTTCCTCGCACTAGAATAAGGCTTGTACACTCCCAATTAGTTAGTTAGTTAGTTAGTTAGTTAGTAGGTTAGTTAGTTAATTAGTTAGTTCGTTAGTTAATTAGTTAGTTAGTTAGTTAGCTAGTTAGCTAGCTAGCTAGTTAGTTAGTTAGTCGCGGTTCCAATGCGTCGTCCCCATTATGCTCCGTTCCTGTGCCAGTGAATATCACATAAAATGTTCCACACTGCCCGATGTAAAAAGTGGAACAGACGGGAGTCTCCGCAAACCAACAGCCCACACAGGTGCACTGTGCATAATGCCGCCGCCAGAATGTCAACACAAAGTCCTCCACGACAAATACAGTTCAATGTCTCCGGAATCGGCAGTCGCCAGAAAGACTTCATTGACCCGGGTTTTATCTCATATGGCTCGGTCTCCTTCTGCAGGGTGACCCGCCGAAAGCGCCGTACAAAGCACGAGCTCTGTAGCTCCAGCGACGACACCCAGTAGTCTCCTGAAACATGTACTCGTGAACCGAAAAGGCAAGCCAGTCAATTCAGCAACAGCCGACCGCCATCTTTCATAACATGCAGTTCACGCTACAAATAACCGCGGACAGATGTAAAAGCATTCCACACGAAATTCACAGCTAACAGTGTAGCGCCACGCACTCACTCAGTAGAAGGGCGACAAAACCATGCACTACCAGTCCAACATAGGAAAATGCGAAAGCAAACCGTAGCCACAAGCATAAACACTCCAGAGGTCTTAGCGATTTAAATGCCTATCCGCCATGTTGGGGACCGGAAGAATATACCAGTTGCACGCCTTCGCCCAAAGCCGTTGGCACAATGTGGGGTGTCGGGTGTGGTGAGCACCGTCTAATGATTCTACACGAAGGTAGAGAAGAGGATCAGAACGTGGACGGATCCACGATGTGCTAGATAATTTAATTAGTATTACAGCCTAGGACTCTGATATAAGGGGGCTGAGTGGTCTCGAGGTATGGTGTCCGCCTCGAGCTGGAGGTCACATGTTCAAGACCCCGTGAGGGCTAGGATTTTTTCACGTGGACTTCTAGTAACAACATTTGCCCTGGTTTCTGGTATTGAGATCGGACGCCCATGTGTATTGTAGCGCACGCAAAATATCCCTTGACAGTTGGAAATCGAAAAAGAGTAGCCTAACGGTGATGCCCGGGAAAAATTTCGAGTTAAAAATCTGCCCAAACTATTTTAGGACCCTCGCAGGTGCTACGGAGTTCATGCACTGAGCTGAGTTCCGGACTCAGACTTGAGTTAGGAGTAGAAAGGAGCACTTATGGGTTACACCCGTGTGCAGTGATGTTGATCCGTCGACTAAACTAAACTAAACTAAACTCTGAGATAAGTAGCAAAATTTCTTTTTTTAAATTTTCATTTTCTCTTCATTGCTCTCTTTTTTCCCCCCAATCTGTTTATTCTTTTCACCCCGTGCTTATGCCTTAATGTAGTAACCGGAGGGTCCTCTCAGTGACTATATGTTTTGTTTTGTGTATATGTTTGTTTGCTGATGAAGGTTAGTCGCCACAACGTCCCGTATGTCTCATAATTCTGTTCTGTAAAGATGCCTTACTTTGTGTTACTTTATATTGTTTAGATAATGTACACGCGGTAATAACAGGGGCAGATCAGCAGTAACAGCGGCAGATCATCAGTAACAGTGGCAGATCAGCAGTGGCAGAAGCAAGATATTTTGAAAGGAGGGGTGGGGAATTTGGGTGGGGGTGAAGTTCTGCACTAAGCACGGCACTGGATGGTGAATCAAGGACACATGTAATTTGTGGCAACATGGCCGCTGTAATTCCCAACTTCTGGATATCAATTTCAGCAGGCGAGCCAGCTAACGACCACGCTATGACAGAAATTCAACACTAATAAGATAACACAAAGGTTCGTATAACTTATACCATGGGAGATTGTGGGATCGCCAAGTTGGTTAAATATTTTATAAAATGAAGAATACCATCTACAGTAATTCCAGGGGCCCGTCACGCGTAATGAGTGAATCACCAAAAAACTACAAGCAGAAAATGGCCAGCTTGACTAGAGCACAACCACGAATAACGAAATGTAGAAATTTGTCTTCATAACAGTCTTTGTAAACTTCACTCCAATACAAGAAAGATTTGTCGCCCCTGTCGCTGTCGTCTGTAAGCTACCAGTCACACCTTGAATCCATCCACCCTGTGGTCTTCCTCTTCTCCGCCTCCCCAGCACCTCCCATCTTAATTATCTTTTCTAGACGTTTATGTCTTTTCACAAGTCGATAATATTTCATTTTCCTCATATTTCAATGTCTTAATAACCAACCTTCTTCAATGCTGAATTCTTGATTGGAATTGATTGGTATCCGTAGAGCAGGATTGGTATCCGTAGATCAGGATATAACAAATTGAGAGATACGTAACTATTAGAGGACTCACAGAAAATTACTTACAAAACGGATACGTGTGGCTGGTCTGTTTTCTGAGGTTTTTGAGAGGGATGCTAATAATATTGTCGACAGAACAGAACAACGCAGCTGTGTTGACAGGTGCAGATATGACTAGATTGACAATCCAAACTATCATTGAAAGAACAAGTAAGTAGAAGATGTGCAATAGAAAATGTATGATTATGCAGGTTAATACTAGGAAACAGAACTACAGACAACAGAAAAATATGCAAGTGAAAAGCTTCAACAGACTGACACATAAATAGTTTCAATTTCAGTTTGATGAGAAAGAGTATAGGATTGTTGTGATTGCCATTGTCTGTTACAGAGCTGCATATACAGAAGACGATTAGAGGACACGATTGCAACGGCGTTACTTTATTGTATGCATACCATAGCAAGGTGAAGGTAAGAACCAGACAGACGTCCAAGAGTGATGTTGCGAATATAAATGAACTGGGTTTAACTGCGGTAAAAGCTGTGGACATTTAAACAATTATAAAACACGAATAGAATGAATAGCAGAGTCCATGGAAATCGTCATACATGAAGCCCATAAACGGACACTCTATTTATGCTTCACCTCGCACCGCAAGGTACAATAGGGACAAGATGAGATGAGATAAATAAAACACGAAGTGTAGGTCCGTTTTACCGGAATACATAAATCATACACACAACAGAGGAAGTTACTGCGACAAAACTTAATCAGCGAACAACATCAAAACACAACATCAACAAAATCACCACATAAAACTAACACAGTCACGACATGGAACTGCAGTACAGTATTATTTTTTTTTTCCATATCTTTTTTACAGGACATCGCTGTCAACACCAGCATTTCTGCCACTGTGATCTCTTGGAAAGTTCACATTCAGTAGTTTGCCATTACTTTCTGAACGACTGGCACCGATACCAACGCGAAACCAACACAACGCAGTCTGCTGCCAAATTGCGCACAGCTGTCTTTCGAACGCGAATATACGGGATTACGTTCCGCGTCCGCAAACCCTTCGCCGTGGAGGTCGGCACATTACAGTATAGTAATATTATTAAACCATGAGAAAAAATGATAGTAAGTAATCACGAGAAAAGATCATAAGCAAGCAAAATAAAATGAAATATATGGAACCTAACTCTGCAGTCCCAACTATATGTGTTGTGATCTGTGTTTTATTGTTTGCTGGTGAAGTAAACACGCAGGGCAATGACCCTTTAACACATCTTAAGGCACATTGGGCATATGGTGCTGGACCCATATATGTATAGAACAATCAGCCCTCGGTGGATCATGTGGTCAGTATCACACTGGCCGCCTTTACTGCCCACGACATTTCTTGGTAGCCATATAGACTGAGTCGGCCTGGGAGCCCAGATCAATTTTAAAATGTGCTCTGCTCCTATGCAGATCGATCCCGTTCGGTGGCCACTACGCTACCCCGACTCCTTCTCCCCCTCCCCCCTCTCCCCCGCGCTTAATTTTAATTTTAAGCCTCTTATTCCCACTATGTGTCTTTCGGCTCATTGTGGTCCACCAAGGCCTGTCTGCCAAAGTTAGTGGTCAACGATTCGTGTTTGTCAGTTTGGATGACCGCCTCTGCGCCCTGGCCTGATCAAGTGCAGATAAATCTACTTTGATCTCAGCCAAAAGGCCGAGAAGCGATATACCGCGGCTCACTTGCTTGCTCTTGGGACGAATGGACCCGTTCAACTACCGGCTATAAAGTACCGAGTTGTATTTGGGGTCCTTTTGTTCCATCTCGTTCTTCTTTCGTACATGGAGTTGCTTATATCTGCTTACTTGAAAATGTGTGAGTTTCTGTAATTGTGTTAATTTCATCCTTGTGGTTTTACTTGTCTGGACAGAAACGCACACTTGTTAAGGCCTGGAGTAATTGCTTTACCCGCCCCGTCATATGGTGTTTTTCCTTCAGGAAGCTTTACCTGGTAGTCGACTCTCCTGATGTTCCACCCGTCTTGATTGGTCTTCGTATCGTCTGGATCTTCTCTGATACCTTGTATCGTCGGCGGGTTGATAACTCGATCTTCGCGGAGAGCAGTTTCTTCACTTAATTTTTGCACATAATTGTTTTGGTTTTTTAATATAAGGACTCGCGGTTCCCCAGGAGCCAGAACCAGCCCCATGAGGTTCTACGTCCCTGTGTGTCATTCGGATGACCGCATGTGCTTTCTGTTGCCCCTGGCAAGATCATAAGATCAGTTAACACACTTTGATCTTAGCCAAAAGGCCGATAAGCGATCACTGCGGCACCCTTGCTAATGAAGGCTTAGCCTTGTTCCTGTAACACTGACCCTCATTACGCGTGTTCTAATTGTTCATAGCGAATGGGGTACCTAACCAACGTTTGCGATCTTTGAATAGAGAAGAACTGCGTGATTTCTTAAAATAACAATTCACAGCATCACTGGTTTCCCTGCCCCTTCTAGGAATCTCGTCTGTTTGAATTTCCACCCTTGACATTTCTGGTTCCCCTTTCGTTTTGTTATTCTTGTCTCTGTATGTGACCCACATAAAGAATACTGACGTCAAGCAATAGTTAGTATACAGGGTAGGAGAACCCGAGCCCCTGGGAGAAATATGACTGGACGAAAGATTAACACGTCTGTGTAAAGAGCGCTATCTAATGAGAACGGGATATTTTAAGAAGGCGTTCTCGTTACAGATTTTCTATATTGAGGGTCACTGGGTCGTGTTGGTCCAGTATTTTCTTTGTTTGGACAGTGGGGTCATTAAGAGTGGAGACCGTGCTAAATTTGAATGGTCGAGAAGCTAAAACAGTTACTTGACACCTGGCTTTATTTGGGCCAAGGCCAAGGTCGGACGGAAGGAGAAGATACTATGTAGACCTATTGCGAAGTGACGTATTCTCAAGCACGTGGTACTCATATTATCAATAATTTCACACATGATAGGTTTCAGTCTTCAAACATCACAAAAGAATGTATTTCTATTAATAGATATTTTGAGAAGCATCATAATCAATCAGGCGCCGTCTCCACAACGAAGTTTGGCTGCAATGGATCTCCAACACTGTCTGTCTCTAGCCTTGATTGTGCATTCTGTCAGCCTGCTGTTCATCGATCTCTTGATGTTTTCTTCTCACTTGTATCGTTGTCTACCTCGCTTCCCTTCAACCTTACCCTCCAGTATCTTCTTCTTCTGCGTTCATCCGGAGTGTTTTTTCAGACATAATTGCGGCGTGTCTCGTTATGCACCCTTGGGCCAAAAGCATTAGGCCAAACATCCGACTTTTGCGTGCGTTTTTTAACCAGGTTAGCATTCCTGGGGATATTCCTCCAGTATGGTTTTTATAAGCGTGTTATGTCTTTTAACGTGGCCGAAATGTTTCATTTGCCTCTAGTTTTTACTTTCTTTCATCAAGTCTTTTCATTTCCAGTTTTTCTAGAACCTTTTTATTTGATTGGTTTTGTTTCCATCGAAAATACTGGCATATTCTTCTGTATATCCACATCTCCGGAGCCTCTATTTGACTGTCTAATTGCTTGTTTATGGTCCAGGCTTCCGTGCCATATAGTAGAGTTGAATATACTATAACATTTGACAATTCTCATTTTCAATGCGTTGTTAAATCTATCTAGATGCCTAATACTGATTTCATGATGTTGAAAACATGTTTGACCATTCCAGTTCTCTGTTTGATGCATGTTTCACTTCTGTCATCATCTGTAATTCAAATGTCCAAAATAGGAGAAACTTGCTATGCTATATATAGTCTGTCCAGAAATGAATGCCTTCATTCACGATCAACTATTTTGAAAACTGTCTGTTGCATCGTTATGAAATTTTTCCTGTCGTCTTATATTTACCCCCACCTAAGGAATATGTCTTTGATAGGTCCAAAAGAAACTTAAATCATGGAAAGCGGCGACATTTCTTTGATGTTTTGGTGAAAAACTAGTGATTTTTCGCTAACAAACTTGTTTTACAGTAACGCCCCGTTCCACTACGCGAGGCTCTTGTCATAAGACCAATGCCATGTCCCACGAGAAAATTAACTATTCAACGGTAATGTTTCCGTGTGAAGACGTAATACATTTAATAATATGCACTTCATCTCTGACCCGTACATTATATACCGCATATAAACAAACATTGAAATCTGCTGTACGATCTCCAGAACAAAATTTTTTTGTTGGGTGGACATAATGATAAGGTTATATGCTAAATCTCATCATTTTCCCTCAGTTGGTTACTGAGATATGGAATTTTATATTGGGGCAGACAAAAGTAAACAGACTATACTTGGTCTAGTATCTCCCCGTTGACTGTGATATCCATTGATGACCACAGCTAATTATCATAGTTTTCGTTGCTTTGGATGTTAATATCTAAGCCACATTTTGTACATTGCATGTTTACTTGTTCCGCTAGGTTTTATATCTCTTGTGAAAAAGATTACCATGGAAATGAGAACATCAGATGCGCCACTTGCTATAATAGTGACAATGCCAATGAAAACTAAGAGGAATGACTGCAGTCAATCGAGTGTTGTCTCAACAATGAATGCTGGCTTTCGACTCACGCTTTCGTTGTACACAGACGTTCTTTTGTTCGTCCATTTCTTGATATTATCTGCTAACTTGAATGTTTGTCTACCTCTTATTAGCCAACCACCGACGTTTCTTATCAGTATGTCTTATATATGACTGACAACAAATGTTAATGTAGCAAAGACTTCTATTAACTCTCTATTCACTTTCAGCATGTTTGAAATTGCTCTACCTGACTGCTTATGTTCCCGTGACGTATTCTTCCAATTACCTACCTACCTACCTACCTACCTACCTACCTGTCTGCCTGCCTGCGTACATGCCTGCCTGTCTGCCTACCTACCTATCTTCCTACATACACACACATACATGCATAGACACACACATACATTGTGAGGACATCATTTTGCAGACAAAACTGCATTGGAGGAAATTAATACCAGAAGGAAGTTTATTAGACAGTAAAGTAGAGAAATAATTGTAATGCAAGTTTAACTTATAAGTGTTGAATTTAGTCATTGAACCATCAGTGATTCATAAAGCATCGCTTAGTTGAACACCTTACCATATCACATCTTTTTGCCCCACTATAACAAGTCTTGCAGAATGAAATTCGCTTTTGACAGCGAGGATCCCACCAAGGAAGACGGAAGATAAAAGATACAGTGCTCAAAATAGGAGTGCCGACGAATGAATGCACCCGGATTAGTTAGCATCAGATTGTTAATTTCGACAGCTTCAGTCATGTTGTGTTATTTTACCTTTTTACACACGCTAGTTTTAAGTTAACTGCATTTCCTTAAAGGGATCGACGCTCAGAGAAAAGGCGAGACGGACATATAATCAGATTGCTACTGGAACTATTAGTGTTGGAACTCTTCTCTGGCTGCTGAGGATGGGGAGGGAGCGCTTATGGGAATGTCCCGAATGCCGTGATGTCGGTTCCTAAATCAATCAATCAATCAATCAATCAATCAATCAATCCTTAAAAGGAGTCGCAAACAACCCCAGCATGTTTTGGCTGTGTGTGATTTTGTAGACAATTTTACGTTTAGCAGTTTGCCACGAAAAGGACATAGTCTGAATAACAAAAATACAGAAGTAATGGCTATTACAAAGAAACATTGTGGACTCACGTTTTACATAAAAATGAATGGTATCTGCCTGAAACAAGTCAATGTGTTGAATTATTTGGATACTTTAATAACAGCAGATGGAAGAAGTATTAAGCAAGTTAAATGTACAATAGCCCACGCAAAGGCAGCATGTCAAAAGATGAAGAATATTCTCTACAATTGTTTTTTTTTTCAATCCCTGTGAGGAAAACAAAAATAACTTGAGAGCTATATTGAGCCAATCCTGATGTACGGCAGCTAATCATGAGCAATTAACAGACAAGTAAGAAATTATGTGGAAGCTGCGGAGGTGTGGTTTTATTTTATTTTATTTTATTTTATTTTTTTAAAATTTGAAATTTTTTTTTTAAAAAATAAAATGATGAGAACACCGTGACGGACAGAAAGAGCAATGAAGATATTCTGGAAAAAAAAGTTAACTCACAAAGAGAACTGGGTACTCAATCAGAAGAAGGCAGTTAATATTGTTTGAGCATTGTAATGAGATGGAGTAAGATGGAGTATGTCGCCACAACGGGAGAGATCGAGTGGAATAAGAGACAGAGGGGAAAGCAAGGGAGAAGATGATGGGAAATATTTCATCATGACATGGAGGAACATCAGTATCAGAAATGACTGGTATCACATGAGACATAACGCTGTGTATCACAATTGCCACACAGCGCTGGATCATTTATTTACCCACACTCCCAATCATGATTTAGTGGACGGGACAAGGTTGATCACCTCGGAGGTTTATTGAACACATTAAAAATTCTTCGACACTTATACTCCGAAAGGTCTGTATTAAAAAGCCACCGCCTAAGTTGAATCTCAAAATGAGAAAACCTACACACAGAAGGTCACTTCAGGCATCTCGCCGGGCAAGGATTTCGTGCATAGTGTTGAGATTGTCCATGTGTAGTCTATGGGAGAGAGTCACCAGTGTGGAGCTCATAAACAGAATTAGACAAGTACGAGTAAATCAAAGAGATAAGAAACAGACACAGACGCTGAATATGGCATACATTGAGGAGACCTGGCAATGGTAAAACTAGGAAGTCCTTTGTCTGGCATCCATGAAGCAAAATAAATAGAAGTAGACCCCAAAAACACAAGGAGATGAGAAATAGACAGAAGTGAATAATATCCTTGATTTGGAGACGTCAATTACAAGTACCTCTATAGTCGGAGTGGATTCATCTGATGACAGTGGCACTGGTAATAGGGACAGCTAATCCACACGAGAATTCAATCCAGTGCTACTGGAAGTAGCGTGTGTGGACTACGTTCGAGTTCAACGTGCGCGATCGCAGAAAAAAAAAAGAATACGGAGAAGATATGGATGGAGCTGCATGGGATAGCTATGGTGGACAAGACGGACTGAAGTGTGTTTAGTTTAGTCGTTGGATCAACATCACGGCACACGGGTGAAACCCATAATTGCTCCGTTTTCCTCCTAACTCAAACCTGAGTCTGGAGAAACTCAACTCAGTGCACGAACTCCGTAGCACCGGCGAGGATCCTGAGATACTTTGGGTAGATTTTTAACTCGAAATTTTTGCCCGGGCTCTTTGCCCTACTCTTTTTCGATGTCCAACTGCCAAGGGATTTTTTACACTGGCGTCCGATCTCACTACCCAGAGACCAGGGGATGTTTTATTACTGGAAGTCCAAGTGGTATTTTTTAAATGAGTTCCGGTCCTCACCGGGGCCTGAACCCGGGACCTCCAGCAATCGAGGCGGACACCATACCCCGAGACCACTCAGGCCCCCCCCCCCCCCCCCCCATGATGTGTGTTGGTTTGGGGGTCTATATCCCAAAGGGAGATACAGGGCTTAAGAAAAAGTCTATTGGTGGAGACTAGCACTTATGAAGATATCCATCTGCAAGTAAAAAGCGATCCCTTACCAAAACGAAGAAGATAAAATTAGTCATGAATGAAATGGGGTTAACTGGGGTAAAGCTGAGGCATGATGACAATATGTAAAAATAGAACACGATGTATGCGAGGTAATGGGTAACTACATCATACGAAGTGAAATAACTGCGATATAAATATACACTGATACTTTATGACTTGCAAATAATGGCTGACAAATGAAAAAAATGTTCACAGTCAGATAACTGGTTACATGATTTATACAGATCGCCTAGATATGCAACGCAGATTTAGTCAAGTAGAATTATCGTTCGTGTGTTGGCAAACATCGTCAGGCGCAGGCTTGACATAAGCAAACGAAACACGGCCTTATGTACAGGGGTTTTCAGAACTCTCGAAATGGACCAGGAGATTAATCTTTGTTCAGGCATTTAGAGGGAAAGCTCTAACAGCTTAAAACACAATACAGTTCTTAAAATAAAGTTTCAACGTTGCTACAGTGTTAATACCCTTTCATATGAGTTTATTAACCAGATGGTAGGCAGATTAGTTAAGTTTTAAATCATGTGTGTCTTAAAGAATCCAGAATATGAAAATCACCGGCGCTAGCCTAGGGAGCATGGATCACGTGATCAGTTTCTACACACAGCAATGCATAAGACGTGTCTGACGCAGGACAGGAAGCCATTTTGTCTGAATGTAAATTGCAATATTTACATTTTATGATTTACCGCTTTGTTTATCAAATGGAAACGCCAAGCCGTTAACACACATTACAAATTATTATTCGCCAACTTGAGCACACAATTATAAGCATGAAATAAGGAGGAAAGCATAAGTCAAAATACAAGATATTTTGTAAGATACAGAGAAAGTAAATAGCAAATAATGCAGCAGATACAGTATTCCCCTTCTTCGGCCTGCTCCCCCTCCTATTCCATTTCCTTCTTCATCGGTGAGGACTCCACTCCTCTAATTATGCGCCTCTTTATCGGTCAGACCTTGGCATGCATTTTTATAGGGTTTTATTTCAGCGGATTCCATTGATGTAACGGGCTCTACTTTTCGTTGGGCAGATCCTTCTACAAACAATTTTGTCAGAGCAGTTGCCTTAAAATCTACTTGCCCGTTGGGATTTCAATACTCAATGATTTTTATAGTGCGCAAGCTCATGCACACGATCGCTTCTGGTTTTCCCCCTTATTCTAAAAGGCTGTGTACCACCTCACCGCACTTAACCAAGAGACACGGGTATCGTTTCTTGTCAAGTCCCAGGTCAGTGTTACCTGCCAACTCGCGTACCCTGTGGACCAGGGGCGGACACAGAGACGTCTCAAACAAGTCACCCTGACATTCCAGTTTACCAAGGGATTAGACGACATACGATAATATGACAGCAGTTGTTAGAACTCCGTGGATTCCGAGTTATTCATTCATAGAAGAAGAAGAAGGAGGAGGAGGAAAGGGTGAAAAGGAAATAGAAGAAAAAGGACAGAAAGCAATAGCCTCAGAAGGCAAATAATTAGTCTCGAGGTAACAACAGTGCCCTGTAAAGCATATTGTTAAACAGCTGGCGTTGACTCTCCCCACCCTCCTTACGTCAATGTGCATTCCAGTCAACCTTGAGCGCTGCTTTCACTTAACGCCATTCAGTTTCACATTTCTCCCTTCGTGTTTGGATCGACTTAGTGTCAAAACTACTTGGAGGATCAGGCCGAAGGGTGATTGTGGAGGGGGCATTATATATGTGGATGCAGTATTCCAGATCGCAAATAATGTAACAAATACAGGTCGTGCTTAGCTAGACCATTAGTAAATTAACTTCATTGGCACTCATAGAAGGCAGTGGATAAAAAACTGTAGATATTAAAGGAAATAACAGACAGCAGAACAATTAACAGTTATAGGGACAATGTAATTCCAATTCCCTATCTCTCAAAAATCATGGTATTTCGACGCTAGTCAATTCCTATGCTACTTGTACTTTTCTGTGGATGTCAATCAATTCCTGTAGATATATTTATATTGTCATGTCTAGAACTCAACGGTTACACTACAGGTTGACTGACTTTGGAGTAGAAAACAGCATCTACTCGTCTTATTATACTTACATCGGTAACATTCCCACTACCTGTTGCCGCAACTTTTCTTTATGGCTTCTACTTCTTTAGTTCTTTTACATCTTATACTAAACTCTCTCTTCATATTGTCGACAGATCTCGACATTCAACCATATTAAATCTAGCTCCACATTGTTTCCCTGTGTTTTCACAAATTTTCGAAATTCAGTTCTTTTAGATCTAGTTCTGTATTGTTCCTCTTTGTCTCCCAGCCAGTGCTGGCTTTATTGTATGCAAACCAGACGGAGTGCTTTGGTCATACCACACGACAAAACAATGAGAAAGACGAGGTATTTTGCTCATATCAACCGACAAAACAATGTGAAAGACGAGGTACTTTAGTCATAACAAACGACAAAACAATGAGAAAGACAAGGTATTTTGGTCATACCAAACGTCAAAACAAGGAGAAAGACGAGATATTTTGATATCAAACGACACAACATGAGAAAGACATGGTATTTTGATCTTACGAAAAGACAAAACAATGAGAAAGACGACGTACTTTGGTCATACCAGACGACAAAACGTGAGTAAGACAAGTAACACTGGTAATTTTTAAAAATCGGCTAGAACCATAATGGAGGGAAATGCTGAGGGCAAAAGAGCTTAGCGTTGTCAGAGACATAAATGGCAAGACAATAGGAATATATGATCAGCGAGAGCTCAGGATAAAAACTGCTGAAGATCAACTACTACTGACCTTCGGTGCGTAGACAACAGGATGATGGTAATGATGATGATGAAAGAGTTATGTTTGTTTAACTGTAGAAACTATCAATCAATATGCTACCATAGCCTGACAGTTTTGTGTGCTATACTCTCACACAACATCAACCCGGATGCGAAAATGCACAGATTAAACACGAAATATCGTGTAAACTGTTTACATTTTATTTTTAATGTGCCTCTTTGTTGTCCATACCTCTGACGCATTGTCAGCCATGGGTGTTACTAAGATTAGTAACATGAAAACCGCGAGGATATTCTTCCTGGTTGCTGTAAAGACGCAGTTATATTTCCCTCCCCCAATTCTTGTGGCTACCGCTATCGCCTTAGAATGGGTGCTTCACTTGACAGTCCAGTGACCGAGATCTTGCGCGAGGGTACTGCGTCACAGCTGTGACAGGGACCTGCACAAATAACTGTCAAAATGTCAGTTACAAACAGATGTTTCGGATGATTTATAGCACAACATTCTAGTAAAATGCGTAAATTAGCATATTTGCACATGGGAAAAAGACGGAGTAGAAACAGTAAACAGTTTTAGCCCGGAAACAAATATGGCAAAACAGTTCTCTTCATGACTAAAGTAAATTTAACACCACAGCAGATGTTGCCGTTGAGGTAGGAGGAGTTAGACACTAAGATAATTATATTGTTTGGATAATTCCCTCTTTTATCATAGTTTGTCCCCCCAGGCATTTCCCAGAACATTCCATGAGTCTACCCCACAGCCATACCAGTTAGGACAAAAATTATGCCATTGCTGGGAAATGAATTCGTCCCATTGTCTTGGAAGGGTATGGCATTAACCACTGTACACCACGGTTCCCCTTGACTTCTGCATGCCTAATTAGTTACAACTGTTATCAACCAAATTTTACTTAATAGGGTAGTTTGGGCATATTCCATTATCCCTAACCCAGTATGCAGCACTTAAACATTAATTGCATCTCATTTACAGGACTTTGCTAAGAACCTCAACATTTATTGACTTGTGATTTACTAGGCAATTTTAGTTCAGTAGTTCGAATTCTCGTTAAGTTGTGGATTTCTTTCTCTGTCTGGGGGAAAAAAAACAAACAACAACGCTAACCTTCAGAGTTCGCGGTGACTGCACTATCCAGGCGGTCTTAATCCCTCAGGTTCAAGACCCTCTGTCCTACATCGCAACGTATTATAGTGACTTAACCCGACTAGGGGCAGGCTATGTAGTGTTATACAATTGACATAACCCACTTGCTGCGCTGGGCCATAGTAAGATGACTGCCCACAAGATATCGTTAGTAGCAATGTTAACCTTCTTTTCTTCTTCTTCTTCTTCTTCTTCTTCTTCTTCTTCTTCTTCTTCTTCTTCTTCTTCTTCTTCTTCTTCTTCTTCTTCTTCTTCCTTTTTCTTCATCTTCTTCTTCTGCGTTCATCCGGGGAGTTTTTTTTTTCTTTCTCGGACGTGATTTTGTTGTGCTCGTTTACAGCAATGTTGCGTTCTTGCGCCTTTAGGCCAACACATCCGATTCTGCGGGCATTTGTTGACAGGATTAATCTAAAGGCGACATTGTATTTTCTGGTTACACTACATCTACGATCTCCAAGTCCAGTTATCACACTAGACGCGGTCCTTTTTACATGTTTAATTTCCTTCTTCTTTTTCACATTTTTCATCATATTTCTTACAAGTTAACGAACTATCACACTGGCGTTCAATTACAACCTGATTTAAAATAACTATAACCAAAAAGCGGCAGTATGAATGGCCATTGCCATCATCGAAACGTGACCAGTCTAACTCGGACCATAGTCACCGTTCGAATGACGCCTGAAGGTGACTCGGCGCCTGGCTCGTGTTTTTTCCACTCCGTAATGCGTGAGTGTGATTTGTAATCACCTCTAAGTCATGACCCATCACTTGTGCTTACATCTGGGTCATGACATACAGACAGTAGGCGACAGTTTTCTTGTTGTTGTTGCTGTTGACAGTTTGCCATTGAACGGCTGACGTCTCATGCCAAGGAAACCAACGCAAAGCTATCTGCTTTCAAATTGCCAACGTCTAATTTCAACCACTCGACTCGGTCAGTATGTCGGGGATTGATAAAACTGCGCGTCTTACAATCACCTAAGTCACAGACGTCGGTTAGTATGCGACACGTTGAGTTAAATATGAACACAACAGAATCCTTCTTCTCTCGTCAAATTTTTGCCTAGCCTTTGAATGCTACCTTATTTTGTACCGAGCAACGCACCACACGTTTAGCTGTTACTCTGTACCTGACACACTTGCTGCTGATCGACCTGCCCCAGCCAATTTGTTACACGCATCTCACTGACTACGACAAGCTGCTGACAGCACCGTACAGTATACAGCCAGAAGAAGAATTGCAATTGAATATTGCGTCTTTGAAATTATTTCAAACCCACAGGCTCCCTTTTGGTTGTAGTCTCTGACAATCATATGCATAACATCCGAGGAGGAAATACTTCCAAAATGGGCCTACTCCCGCCCAGTATGTGCTGTGTTGATCCATGGCATGGCTACATCCCAATACGCCTCTCCACATGTCCTAGTGTGAAGTCCTAGTTTCTGTCCTGAAAACTCCGTGGTTTCCGTGCTCGGAGAGAGGAGTTGAAGGTTCTGTAACACAGTTCCCGTGGAGAGGTACTTCGGCACCTGGTCGGGAGGAAAGGTTTAAACCAGCTTCACTCCCATAAATGCAAGTCCTTCTAAGGATTCACGCGACCTGAACGGCAATGCATCGCACTTAAGAACTAAAATTGTGTAGTCAAGAGAATACACTAACCGACCTGTCACTTAGACAAAGAATTACATTTTCACACTACGCCGATGTGTCACATACATTTACTGAAAAATACGACTGTACAGCTAAATAGCCATGCATGTGATTACAAGAAAGGAAACAAACTAACCCTTAACATGTTAACTCACTCTACCCTTGTTGTTATTTACACCTTGGTATCCCATATCTACCGATACCTTAACCATTTCATACCTAATATATATATATATATATATATATATATATATATATATATATATATATGATAGGATAAGAGCGCTCGCTCTAAATTACCTGTGCGCTAATAGCGGGGTAAGGAGTTCAACCCCTAAACCGGCATTAAGTTGGACTTAAACAATGACTTCTCGTTCAGTAAGCAGGGAAATCTTTAAAAAAAAAAAATTAGCTGCATATCCTTTACAGGACGCTTGCAGTCATCATCTGCATATTTTGCTGTTGTTGAGTCTTGGCAAGTTTACGTTCAGTAGTTTGGCATTGCATTCTGAAAGACCGGCACCCATGGCATTTCGTAAAAGAATCAGCGCAACGCGTTCTGTTGCCAAATAGGGCGCACCTGTGTTTCGAATGCGGGTTCATGAACCGCGTCCGTAAACCCTTCGCCACGGAGCAGGCAAGGAAAAACTACTGAGAGTAAAATTGCCTTGAATATCAACACAGGGTTGATCTCTAAGTCCGGCAAAAGTCTTTTATTTTAAACAACTGCATAAGTACCTCCGAGGTCGGAGTGGGTTCGCCTGATGGCAAGGGACACCGGTATTAAGGAAAGCTAATCCACACACAAATATCAAA
>JACEFZ010022373.1:0-25000 GCA_014155875.1 Cepaea nemoralis
TGTTGACAATTGCCTGGCATATTTCGCTGCATCTCGTCAGGTACATACTGCAGAAATCACACAACTTACGTGAATTAACTAGATAAATCCTTCAAGTTGAAATATACACATATTCGCACAGTAATGTCAATTATCTACCACGGTAATTTTAAGCTGACTAACATGTCTTTCTGTTTGCACAATTTTGGCTTGCGTTGATTGATCATAATTGCTTCTGCAAATTTTAACAAGCGAGTATTTTGTGTGTTAAACAACACACGAAAGGCAGTGTCTCTGTCAACCACATGGCCGCTTTCGATAATATGCCTGCCAATTTAAGACGCCGGGAGCTTCCGGTGTGTCGGCCCCACGAGGCTAGCATCTCCTGTGTGTTGTATCTTATTGACCCAATGAGGTATGTGTTCTGACACTCATTTGTTAAGCTGTCTCTCTGTTCTACCAATGTAGACGGCCTGGCATCTACATGTGAATTGGTAAATATGTATGTACCTGACAAGATGCAGCGAAATATGTCAGGCAATAAATCGTGGATAACATATCTCCCACAATTTAATAACATTGCTAATTGTGTGTGTTAAATGTTTCAGCCAAAATATGTTGTTTATTCACTTTATATGGTACATTCGTCAGCAGTATACACCTGACACGTGCAGCGACATACTGCAGGCAATAAATCGTGCACACGATTGTGTGTGGCTTCTGTGTTGTCATTAACAAAACGGAGTATATTGTTTTGACTGTTTGCAGGTGTGTCTGATGAGGTCGTCTGGAACCAGGTATTTCGATAACGTCCAGAAGAGTCCCTATATTGTGTTTGGAGACCACTGGGTGGGGTATGAAGACAGTGAGAGCATCGGGTTTAAAGTAAGAATGGCACCCGACCTCTACCTTATGTGAGAGTGTGTGTGTATGTGAGAGAGAGAGAGAGAGAGAGAGAGAGAGAGAGAGAGAGAGAGAGAGAGAGAGAGAGAGAGAGAGACAGAGAGAGAGAGAGGGAGAAATCAAAGTAAGTTTGCTACCTTACCACTAGCGTATCGTTCTGCAGAGGAGAGGGGAGGGGGAGAGTTAATCCAAAGTATGTATGGTACATAACGTATAGTTTATAATATTTGGATATATATATATATATATCAAAAACATTGTGTAACGTGTTGGCGTAGCAGTCGTCTGTAAGTATGTTTACTGAAACATTGGTTTTGGTTGAACCTCAACAGCAGAACAATTCACACATGACTTACTTGTTATAATATGAATACAATTAGTGGAACTAATATAAAGCCAGAGATAAATAGAGAGAAAGATAGAGATAACTATATATAATTAGAGATAAAGCTAGAAGTAACTAGAGATAAGTAGAGATAAAGCTAGAGATAACTAAAGATACGTAGTGATTAAGATAGAGATAACTAAAGATAAGTAGATAAGTAGAGATAAAGATAGAGATAATTAGAGATAAGTAGCAACATTTTTTTTTAAAATTATAATCTTCTCTACATTGTTCTAATTTTGTCATCTTTTTATTCTTCTCATCCCGTTCTTCGCCATAATGTAGTCATTGTAGGGTGATTATATTTTGTGTTTTGTGTATGTATTTGTTTGCTGATGAACGCTAGTGGCCGCAACGTAGTGTATTTATTAGTAATTCTGTTCTCTAAAGATGCATAACTTTGTGTTATTTTATATATGATTTTCTAGGCACATCCTAAAGAAGGTAGATTGTTTTCCTTTTCGTACAGTGACCATACCTTTGTCCCTGTCTCTATAAAGAGGTCGGTGGCTAACAGTGGTGAAATCGGTGACTATAACCAACAACTGTGTGTCAGCTGTTCCTCTGCTCAATCAACAACGTAATCTACTGTTTCACTTTACCCTCGTGGGAGCTATATTGAGAAATCAATCCACTTTGATCAAAGGACCACAAGAGGCCGGTATAGAAAATGATGTGCAGGAGACGAAAAAAACAAAACCAAACTGAGAATGATCGCAAATTCCAAACCTTGATCGGGATGGGGGGGGGGGGGGGGGGGGGGGGGGGGGGGAGGGGGGGGGGGAGGTAAGCGGTACTCCACCTTGCCCAAGGGTTTCCAGTAGACAAAGCTGAGGTAAGAATATACCTTATTTCTCCTTTGATAGGAGATACCCTAACCCCGCCACCCATTCAATACTATGGAAAGACAGAAAAACCAATCACCATGTCCTACCATAAACAAATGAAAATCGTAAACTGATTAGAGAAATTAGACGTAGACAGTCACTAATTTTTGGACACTTAAGAGAAAAGATAAATTGGAGAACTCGGTGACAACTGACAAGATTGAGGAGAAAAGTGCAAAGGATAAGAAGAGGAGTAAATAAACGGATGGCTGTGCCAAGTGGTATCGTCGATACAAGAGCATTGACCTGATCCGTCTCTCTGGTGATCGTGTCGGATGGCGAAACATGACCGCCCACGCCTATCGGCATGGCACATGATGATGATGATGATGATGATAGGCACTTTGGCGAGGAAGGGTACTGATCACACTAGCACTGATATACTCTGACCTAGATTACATTCACTGCCAATATTTTATATTCCAAATCACGGTAGCCATACTGAACTAACTTTATAATACTTAACTGTTTCAGATACGATGGCTGCAGGCGATAGGTATAATTGGAACCATGTTCCACTCCATGGATGAGGACGACGTTTCCGGAACGGTGGGTTCTCGTTGAGGTGATCCGTTAAGCTTTTTGTGTGCATTAATTAACAGTAGCCGTCACCATGGAAGTCCGCGTAGCACATTGAGTAGCACGTTTGCCTTGAGGCAGATTTTACAACAGCATTGATCTTTAACACACTGTGTTCCCCTAGTATCCGACACCCAACATGGAGGATAGGCGATTAAGCTGCTAAAGCTTCTGGAGTATTTATGCTTGTGGCTACGGTTAGCTTACGCATTGTCTTCAATTACGACTGATAATGCATGGTTCCGTCGCCCTGCTACTGAATTGAGTGCGTGGAGCGACAATGTGAGCTGCACATTTCGTGTAGAGTGCTTTTACATGTGTCCACGGTTGTTTGTAGGGTGAACTGCATATTAAAAAAATGGCGGCCTGCTGGTTGCTGAACTAACTGGTTGACTTCTACAGTAATGTGTGGCTGCTGGCATTCTAGTGACTGCCGTTTCCAACGACGATGAACTGTATTTTTAGTGGCGGACTTGTGTGCTGGCATTCTGGCAGCGGTATTATGCATAGTATACCTGTGCTGGTTGTTGATTTGTGAAGACATCTGTCTGTTCCACTTTCTTCATGGGGCAGTGAGGAGCATTTTGTGTGATATTTACTGGCACAGGAACGGAACATAATGGGGCGACTCTTTGCCGTGAAGTTTGAACATCGACTAACTTTCCCGTAGTGAATCTGAATAAGGAAGACACAAACAATAGATTGCACGATTTATTGCCTGGCATATTTCGCAGCATCTCGTCAGGTACATACTGCAGAAATGACACAACATAAACTAATTAGATAAATCCTTCAAGCTGAAATATACATCACACATATTCACATAGTAAATCCACTTGTCTACTACGGTAATTTTATACTGACTATCATGTCTTTCGGTTCGCTCAAAACTGTCTTTTGTAAATTAATGGCGATTGCTTCTGTCACCTTTAACATGCGACTATTTTGAGAGTTAAATCAATCAATTAATCAATCAATCAATCAATCATGTGCCATGCCGGAAAGTGTGGGCGGTCATGACTTGCCATTTCACTCGATCACCAGAGTCATGGATCAGCACAGTGTTCCTGTCTCAACCATGCCATGTGGCCAAGCCATCCAGGTATTTACTTCTCGGTATTCCCCTTGGTCTGTTCCCTTCGATCTTGCCAGTTGTCACAAAGTTCTCCAATCCATTTCCTCTCATAACATGTCCAAAAACGTTTGACTGTCTTAGTCTATTTCCTCTAATCAATTTACGATTTTCATTTGCCTCCTGTAGTACTTGGTCATTATTTTCTATCTGTCCATGGTATTCTTTGCATTTTCCTCAGAAACCACATTTCTGCAGCCATCAGATGATTTTCAGCTTGACTGCTCATTGTCCAAGCTTCACATCCATACAAAAGAACAGGCTCTATGTAGCAGCTCAACACTCTTTTTATCGTTTGAATTGACATCATTTTATTGGTCAGTATGTTTTTCATCTTGCTAAAGGCAACTTTCGCCATGGCGATTCTTGTTCTAATCTCTTCAAGGCATCTCCCATCAGAGATGTTATGGCTGTTCCGAGATAATTGTACCGATTCACTTGTTGACGAATATTCCCATTTACTTGTATATTACATTGTGGTATTTCGTTCTTCCTAGTGACGACCATAATGAACTGAAATAAGTCTGCAAACAAAGCTAAAAGTCTTCAAAGCAGTTGTATTATCCACACTGCTATATGCTTGTGAAACCTGGACTGTTTATCAGCGACACGCTAGGAAATTAAACCACTTCCACACAGTCTGCCTAAGGAAGCTACTGAAGATTAAATGGCAAGACAAGATCCCAGACACTGAAGTCCTAGAAAGAGCGTCCATGCCCAGTATCCACACTCTACTGATGAAGAATCAGATTCGCTGGGCTGGTCACTTGACTCGCATGCCAGATCACATGCTCCCTAAACGAGTATTTTATAGCGAACTGCGTTGTGGTAAATGCTCCCAAGGCGGCCAGAGGAAACGCTTTAAAGACACTCTGAAAATCTCTCTGAATGCTTTTGGAATTCATCATGACACCTGGGAGACTGCAGCCAGAGACCGAAATTCGTGGCGTGCATCATTACACAAGGGTGTAGTCATGTGTGAGGCAACCAGGACTGCAAGAGCTGTGAAGAAAAGGCAGGACAGAAAAACCACTGCAGGAAATCCTCCTCCAGAAACGTCAAGCATTCTTTGTCCACATTGTCAAAGAACATTTCTAGCCAAAATAGGCCTTATCAGCCATCTTAGAACCCACGGCTCCATAGTTTCAACCCCACTGGATGAAATGAATGGTCATCATCATTCGTGATGGACAAACAACAACAAAACAACACACGAAACACACTGCCACGGTCACGTGATTGATAGATTGCCTTAGCCATTTCCGACACTCAAGACAAGTGAGTGCCCTGCTCTACTCAGCTGCAGAGTTACCCATATATCCCAGTGTGAAGACAAGTGAGTGCCCTGCTCTACTCAGCTGCAGAGTTACCCATATATCCCAGTGTGAAGACAAGTGAGTGCCCTGCTCTACTCAGCTGCAGAGTTACCCATATATCCCAGTGTGAAGACATGTGTATTAATTTGGCACAATTACACTACTTAGACCGGACTGCTATGACGCAGTGGATGGACGGTTGCGGAGTGGGGCGGGGCGACGAGCATGGGATCAAATTCATATCAAGATTCATTTTAATAATTGGACCCAGTCTAAGATGGGTACCCAGAAATGTCGGGGGAAGTTAACTCAGCATAAGACGGGTACCACAGAAATGTTGGGGGAGGTAGACCCAACATAAGACGGGTACACAGAAATGTCGGGGGAGGTAGACCCAACATAAGATGGGTACACAGAAATGTCGGGGGAAGTTGACCCAGCATAAGACGGGTACACAGAAATGTCGGGGAAGTTGACCCAGCATAAGACGGGTACACAGAACATGTCGGGGGAAGTGGACCAGCATAAGGTAGCTACACAGACATTAATTGGAAGTGGACACAGCCTAATATTTTTACCCAGAAATGTCGGGGGGGGGGGGGGGTGTACCCAGTTCATGATGGCTACCCATAATTGTTGTGGGAAGTGGACCCAGCATAAGATGGGTACACAGAAATGTCTTGGGAAGTGGACCCAGCCCAAGATGCGTACCCAGAAATGTCGGGGGAAGTAGAGACGTCCGGCGTGATAATGAACACATCAGCCATGGAGTTGCGATGGATCTTGTAAAAGACAGGTCCTGCACCATATTCCGCACAGTTGAAGTCGTGTAGAGTCACTTGTCGACACCGCATGTAGGCAGAGACTTGGTATCGCAGTGCCAAGAGCATCTGTCAGCCGACACGATGCCACTGTGTTCCAGTCGCCAACGAAGGAGGATGTTGCTATGTTCTAACCTGGGCTGCCAGATCGACCTAGTCTAAAATTGGTGTCCGGAAAATCCCTCGGAAATAAAATCGGCGGGCGTCATGTTGACAATATAATCCAGTGAATGTTGGTCGGGTCTAAATCTACAAACAGATTTACTGACACTTGATGTATGGCATTCAGGAACACGGATAATATTTAATAGGGCATGTATGACAGAAATAGACGATCTCCTCTCCTTCTGGATCATTCGTACTCTTACCTTCCCCGTTATTAATACTCAATAAAAGAGTTTATAGTCTCAGATTTCGGACACAGGTGAAACCAACACCATCTGGTTGTTCCTATTTGATTATGCGTTTTCAAACAATATGAAGACACAAAATGCATTTTGTATTTACACAGCTGTGATACAGAAACCAAGATCTCCACTTTAATGTCCCTAACACAAACACCCAGATCGCCACTGTAAAGTACGTAATACAAACATTCAGATCTCCACATTAATGTACCTAATACAAACACCAAGATCTCCACATTAATCTTCCTAATACACACATTCAGATCTCCACATTAATGTCCCTAATACAAACTCCCAGATATCCACATTAATGTCTCTAATACAAACACCCAGATATCCACATTAATTTCTCTAATACAAACACCCATATCTCCCTTGTATAGTTAACGTATCAAACTCACGCACTTAGATCTCCAAGTTAAGATATCCAACACAAATACAGCTAGTTAATTAGTTAGTTAATTAGTTAGTTAGTTAGTTAGTTAGTTAGTTAGTTAGTTAGTTAGTTAGTTAGTTAGTTAGTTAGTCGACAGAACATTCTCATTGCACATCGAACAATTCAGTCCATAAGTGCTCGGATCCCCTCCTCAGTAAATCCCGCAGCGTGTAGCGGCTCACTACACCAGTTCTGTGTTCGTTTGTCAATCTTCTTTGGCTTCCTGCGTAGTGTTCTTGTTTGGCCACGCCTCTTTAAGTTGCTGTTCTTGCAGCTTGACCATGGTTGTAGATTCCCAGTCATCGCTTGGTTCTTGTAAACGACTTACTTCTCGCGACTTACTTCGAGTATTCAGAACGTCAGCCTGGTCCTTGGCGCGCCCACCTTCCACATTAGCCCTACTCGCAAGGCTGTTAGCCTGCTCATTCCCTTGTACACCCGCATGCCCAGGCACGAAGATGAAACTAATCTTTGCCAGCCGAAACCACTTCAGAGACAGCAGCCACTCTCTTCGGACCCACTCATCTCTATCATCTTGAGAATACTCATTGAGTCACTAAGGACACATGCCCGATTGAATGTCTGTGTCTCGAGCCATGTTATTGCTTTACTTACTGCCATGACTTCCATAGTCAGGCTGCTTGTGGTCAAAGCAAAAGCGCCAGACTCTTCCTTCACACTTTTCCCGGCCGGCCTGAGCCGTCAACGCCCATGACCTTCTCACTCCTCGGACGACCGACCCATCCGTATAAAGGACAGCATCATCCTCTAACGAATTCTCGAAGATCAGAGCCTCCACAGGAGCTGGATTTTCTTGTCTGCATTTCCTGTCTAGTTGGATGCACACTTAAGAGGATGTACAGAACTCTGTTGGCACTTGTACCCACTCCTCGCCAGGTTCTAAGTTCTCATGTGAACACACCTGCTGAAGAATGTCTTCGGCCTGACCCATCCACGACTTTCCTCTTTTTAACCTGCTGCCCTTAAACATCTTAACTTCGTTATGCAGTAGATGATGTGTGCATACGTTGACTCTGAGATAGGCACGTGCTTGGAAAATTTGTATTCTGTCCCTCATGGTTGGAAAATCAAGAAGGTAGCGCATTACCCTGCATGCTGTATCTCTTGTACATCCAGGAATAATACGCATAGCTTCGTTCTGTATCCTTTCTATCCTTTCTATCTACTTATTGCTGAGAGTCAGGATCGCCATCGCATACTCCAAAACAGAAAAGACCAAACCCTCGTAAAGAAAACATAGATGGCGCTGCCCACAGTTTTCCACCACCATCACCCGCATCGCAGCCAAAGCCGGCTTGGCTTTTGTTATCACCTTGTCTACATGCTCAGTATAAGCTAGGCTTCTATCAGATCGTATCCCCAGGTAATTCATTGCCTGCGTTCTTTCCACCGTCTCTGAACCCAGATGTACAGTTAGCGTTGGGGTGGTGGCAATATGGTTATTCAAAGAGAACCATGTCACAGTTGCTCTTGTTGATTTGACCATTGTCTCGGCTTCAACACATCAAGTGATTATGATTGAGTTTGCTTTGTAGTTCCACAGCAGCCTGATCTCTATCCTTGCCCTGAAGGATACACTAAAACATCGTCTGCATACGACACTGTCCTCCCCTGTCCTATGATTTGCTCGCTGGTGATTCTCACAGTGTAGGCATTGAACAGCACCGGAGATAATGGTGATCCCTGTGGTAGGCCAGGATATATTGTTGTTGGTTCTGAAGTCTAACTACCACACCTAAAGATTACTTTCTGTTGGAAGAGGGCTGCAGCGATCTAAATAAGGAGGAAAGAACTTATACATAGATCTCTAAATTAAGATATCCAGCACAAGCACATTGATCCCCAAGTTAAGATATCCAACACAAGCACATTGATCCCCACATTAAGATGTCCAACACAAGCACATAGTTCCCCAAGTTAAGGTATCCAACCCAAGCATTAGTTAGTTTTATACTGACATTACCATGCCGATGTTTTTCCTTCCGCTTCGAACTTAACTATTAGTCCATACACGAGCTACTACGAGTTTTAGTGCACCTGACTGATTTTTGCGTGCGGTTTAGTTTACCAAATTACAAGTGTCCCTCGCCCTCAGTTGAACCACTCCGACTTTTGAGATACTTGTAATTTACTCCCCTAAAATAAGGACGAGAAGTCAATACGCAATGCCGTTGGCAATACTTGTTTAGTCCATTACTGTAAGTGTACTGGGGATGTTAAAGGCGAGTCGCCTTTAGACCCAAAAATATATACAAAACGTATATCCAATGGTGTTCACATATGTTGCGTCATGTTCGGAATGTAAACACGATAGCCTGATCTCGTCTGGGAAGGTTGTGAACAAGATAATGTGTCATGTGGTCCGGGCGTTTATTTGTCCATCGTATCCTTTATCAGATTCAGTGCCAAACAAATGGTATATTTGTAGCAAACACAAATGGATGGCGGAAAATGGGAAATAGGGGTGTGTCTTATTTATAATGTAAAAGTTGTTACTATGGCAGCAGTCATGTTGTATTATACGAGGGTAAGTCAATAAGTAAGTCACAAATGGCTGTAGAAAAAATAACTAAATATGATAACAACTTTAAACCAATTTATTTCTATACATATATTGTCCTTTTATTTCTCAACATAATTTCCACCAACATTGGTGCACTTATCCTATCGTTTTATAAGTCCTCCCAAACTGGCTGCATAGAACTGCGTGCTCTGATTTCTAAACCACGTTTTCACTTCACATTAAACTTCGGCGTCATTCGCAAAATGTCTCCCGCCAAGGTTGGTTTTTAGTGGACCAAAAAGGTGGGAATCGCTAGGGGTTAAGTCGGGGCTGTAAGGTGGATGTTCCAGAACTTCCCACCTTAGTTGGTTAATTTTATCCTGTGTTAATCGAGCCGTGTGGTCTGGCATTGTCATGAAGAAGCAACACTCCTCTAGTCAGCAGTCCTGGACGTTTTCTTCGAATTGCATCATGAAGCATCGATAGAACTTCACAGTACGATTCAGAATTCACATTGTCGCCTTTCTTCTTGAAATTGGTTAAAAGTACTCCTTGACAATCCCAGAACACTGTCAGCATAACCTTCCCTGCTGATGGCGTTACCATGAATTTTTGGACACAAGGCAAAGAGAAGAAGGTTGTTTCTAATGCATTGAAGCACGCTTTGATTCGGGCTGGCAATGATGCACCCATGATTTGTCCCCATTAACAATCCTGTTCAGCATGTCTTCTTCATCTTCCCGTCGACATAGATGAGGCAAGGACAGGCCAGATCAGTTCATTTTGTGTTCCTCCTTCAATTGTCTGGGTACCCACCTTGAGCACACTTTCTTAAATTTCAATCGATCATGCATTATGCTGTATGCTGAACCATGTGAGCACCCTATTGCAGATGCTACAGAGTCTATCGTTACTCGCCTGTCACCTCTAATCATCTCCTCCACCCGCTGCACGGATGTTTCTGTTGCAATCTCAACAGGACGACCAGATCGGATTTCATCAACAATTTTAGAGCGTCCTTGAGAAAAATTTGTTCTACACAGCTATGCACCGCTTTACGAGACAAACATTTGTCAGCATAAACAGGAAGCATTTCCTTATGAATGTCCTTTGCAGGCAGTCCTTTTGCCCACAAAAAATGCACAACAGCACGTTGCTCTTTGGTTGTACACTCCGTAAGTACAGTCGCCATTTTGTTTATGCGCTGCGCATGCGCATGAGACACCTAGCACCACCTGACGAACGGGAATATAAAGTTCGATGTTGCTGTCACCTAATGACACCTGTAGAAAACACCAACTACATTTACCTGCCATCCTACAGAACTGTGCGACTTACTTATTGACTCGCCCTCGTGTATCATGTTTAAGGCGACTGCATAATGTAAACTAATGTATACATAAGCCCTTGGCAGATGTGGACAGTCGCTTAAGGGACTTTAATCATCACATGGCATTTAAACAGCTAAACCAATTCAGTAAGACAGCAGTGTTGAAAAAAGGGCTAGAGGTTAGATGTTAGCGGTTAGAGGCTAGAGATTAGAGGCTAGAGGTTAGAGGCTAGAGGTTAGAGGCTAGAGGCTGAGGTACTATCCCATATAGACCGGATGTCTTTCCGAGCTCGCCCAGCCGAAAACATCGCACCGAGTACGACTTCTGTAACTCCAGAGACGATCCCAACGAGTCTCCGAGTAATGCGAATTCGTAACCTAGTTCACGGAGTCAATCAATCAATCATGTGCGATGCCGGAAAGCGTGGGCGGTCATGACTCGCCATTTCACTCGATCACCAGTGTCGTGGATCAGATCAGTGTTCCTGTCCCGTCCATGCCATGTGGCCAAGCCATCCAGGTATTTTCCTCTCGGTCTTCCTCTTGGTCTGTTCCCTTCGATCTTGCCAGTTGTCACTAAGTTCTCCAATCCATTTCTTCTCATAACATGTCCAAAAAATTTTGACTGTCTACGTCTAATTCTCTCCAATCAGCTTTACGATGTTCATTTGTCTCCTGTAGTACTTGGTCATTGGTTTTTTCTGTCTGTCCATGGTATTCTTTGCATTTTCCTCAGAAACCACATTTCTGCAGCCATCAGATGTTTTTCAGCTTGACTGCTCATTGTCCAAGTTTCACATCCATACAAAAGAACAGGCTCTATGTATCCCCTCAACACTCTTTTTCTCGTTTCAATTGACATCTTTTTATTGGTCAGAATGTTTTTCATCTTGCTAAAGGCTACTTTCGCCATGGCGATTCTTGTTCTAATCTCTTCAAGGCATCTCCCATCAGATGTTATGACTGTTCCAAGATAATTGTACCGATTCACTTGTTGAAGAATATTTCCATTTACTTGTATATTACATTGTGGCACTTCTTTCTTCCTAGTGACGACCATAACCTGAGTCTTTTTACAATTTAATTCTAACCCCAGCTGCTCACTGTGTACAACAACCGCATCTACTAATTGTTGCAGGTCCTGCGCATTGTCTGCAATTAATACTGTATCATCTGCATATCTAATGTTATTGATGTTTCTTCCACCAATGCTGATTCCATTTATATCCTCTATATTTCTGAAAATATTTTCACTGTATATGGAAAAAAGATCTGGAGACATCACACATCCCTGCCTAACACCTCTCTTAATTGGCTGATACTGTCCCACTTCATTATCAATCCTTATTGCAGCTTGTTGTTTCCAATATATGTTTTTTATAAGTCTAATGTCTTTCCCATCAATTTGTAGATCTGCAAGCAAATCCACCATGTTGACATGTCTAACTCTATCAAAAGCCTTTGTATAGTCAATAAAGCAAAGATGTATATCCTTGTTTACTTCTATAGCACGTTCAATAACTGTTCGCAGCATATACACAGCATTTACTGTACCCTTTCCTTCTACAAACCTGCATTGTTCTTCCCCTATTTCGGGTTGTATCATCTTCCTCACTCTTTGCATGATAATTCTTAGCAAAATCTTTGTGATGTGACTCATTATACTAATTGTTCTATGTTGATCACATTCCAAGGTTCCTGATTTCTTTGGGATTGCAATAAATACAGAGTTACATAATTCAGGAGGTATATCTCCTGTATCATATAAAGTGTTCATCAGTCTGGTGACTTGCTCTAGTCCAAATTCTTCTAAAGCTTTAATCATTTCTGTTGTGATGTTATCTGTACTGGGGTTGCCAGCTTTCATATGCTTAAGAACATTTCGAACCTCCATCTCCAAAATTGGCGGTCCTTCATTATTAAATCTAATATCATACTGTTCGTCTCTGTTATCATCATAAAGGTGTTTCACATAATCTATCCATACATGTAGAATCTGGTCTTTTTCTATTATGATTTTGCCATCTTTAGTTTTTAGACACTCTGTTGATGTACTTGTTCTTTTATTAGTAAGTTCCTGAATTATTTTGTGCACTAATTTGGTATTTTTACTGTTGTGTTGGTTTTCAATTTCTAGGCACTTTTCCTCAAGCCATGCTTCTTTTGCCTCCTTACATAATATTCTGACTTGTCTGTGAATTTCTTGATATTTGACATAATTATTTTTGTTGCGTCTTCTTGTTTCCATTAGTTGTAAAATTTCTTCAGTCATCCATTTCTTACGCCCCACCTTCTTTAATTTTGGAATAGTTGTTTCTGCAGCCACATTGATTGAATTCTTCAACGTTTCCCATTGATCACCCACATCCTGGAATAGGATCTCTAGATCATGCAATATTTCAAATCTGTTCTGTACTTCTATGTTGAATTTGTTTTGTATTTCCTTGTCATTACTCAATGTGTGTCGGAATACGGACGCAAGTATTTACGTCATATTTTAACTAAAAAAAGAAACGGTATAATAAATTGCACATAAACATCCTCCCTGAGACATTAATGTGTACTATCCCTTTCTTTTCCAATCAGATTTGCGGAGAAGGAAGGTACCCGCTGCTGAGTTACATAAAATCCCAATCTGTGTTTTCAACAGAGCCAAGACCGCCGACTGCAGGCACAATCAGACCTATTCCAACCGCACCAAGACCACGGACAACCATCAGAACATTACCAACAATACAGACAACGGACACTCCATTGCCAGACACCCCTAGCTCTGTAAAATGGCCAGACACCTCTAGCTCTGCAAAATGGCCAGACAACACACTAAATACAACCCATCCAGGAACTGATAATCCCGACATAACCACAGGCACACATATTTCCAAAGACTTGTTTACCAGGACAGAGGTGGTCCTAGGTTTAGTTCTGGTCCTCCTGATTGTTTCTGTGGTATGTATAATCATCTGCTTTCTTCTACTAAAAAGGAGAACACAGCCATCCGCTGGAGAAGAAGAGGGATTACCAACTGGTGGTCCTGCTTTTGGAGAATAACACTGGTTAATCTACAGTCGGCCGTCTCCCTGGCGAAGGTGTTAACGAATTTCGCCGTAATCCACGTAGGGAACACAGCTGCGTGAGATTTGGTAGCGGATCGCGTCGCGTTGGTTCTTTGCCGGGGTATGTGAGCCGGTCACTCAGAAAGCAATGGCAAACTACTGAGCCTAATCTTGCCAAGACATCAACAACAGTGGTGTGGGATGTGGATTTTAATTCCTGAGAATGGTTCGTTAAAATGTCTAGGGGGTTTTATTGATTCTCTGTCACTGGTAAGAATGCAGGGTGATCCGGGATATTTACCACAAATCCCAGGAGGAAAGAGTTCCATCCTTGAAACAATGGCATCTGTGTGTAGGTTTCCCTTCCCACTTCATCACCCTTTAAATTAACTATAGATGCTAGAAGGATATTAATTGCTCACTACATATAAACAACCACTGGTTGGACACCACATTTACTTGATGTACACAACACTTTTGGACAAACAGTTCCGGTATTAACTCAAGATCTGTAGTTACATATATATATATATATATAGGTGTAATAAACACTATGCATTTTCAGACAGGCATGGGAATGATATGCAGTATTACAACATAGTACCCAGTGACCCCAGAAAAAAACAAGGTTATTACAAACAACATAACAACCACAAATTGGGTCTACTTTCATTTTCCCTCATGATTAAGGCAAATAAAGATAGTAAATAGAACCCAAAATAACATGTTTCTGACACCTTTTACCATTCTCTCATTGTTAAAAATAATGAGTTGGTGTCAAAATACTATACCATCTATATACCATTGGAAAAAAACTACTGACCTGTTACCTTCAGAAAACAAAAACCAACATATAAACAGCATTTTGTACTAATTAAATTAATTAATCGAGTCTATCTCCTGGTGTGCGGTTATGGGTCCACCTTTGCTGTCGATTAGATCCTTTTCCCCATTATCTGGGTACCGAATTAATGCACTCAGTTATGTTCTTACTATTTAGTCACTGGTAATTGGCTGGTGCAAATCATACTTTATAATCCAAACTAGAAATTACACACAATCACAAATCCCTCTGCGGGCTAGAATATTCGAGTACTCTGTTGCAGTAGGCTCGGTGTCTTTTTTTGAAATTTGGGGCCTCAGGTTGGTCTAACTTTCCGGAATTTCCACTTAAGCTCTGCAGAAGGTACTTTACCATCTCACCATACATGGTGCCAAGTAGACGTCCATTCAGCTTCTCTGCTTTTAATATCAGAATCCCAAGTAGTTCAACAAAGATTTTACACCCACCAAGTCGCGAGTCTATAACCCATGGTATTTAGGTTGACATTGGACCAGCAAAGAGTTAGTCGTTGTTATCTAGTCCAGTGTAGAACTTTATATGACTGAGAGGCATCTCATGGTAGTATCTGTGACTAGGGCCACAATTGATCTATACCTACATATATTGCACAGATGAATGAATCCAGCACAGTAACAGGTTTGCAAACAATTGGATGATTCCTCTTGTTGCTGATGTAGAGACATTTAGCTGCTTTCATATGGTCTTTTATCTGATGGTGTTCAGGGTTTGGAACCTTGAGGTAATCTGGTTTCGTAGTTATGTTTCAGATGATATTAAGTTTGTACCTTGGTTGTATTGGCTTATGTGGTTCAGTGTCTTCTCCCATTTTGAGTTGGTGTTCATAGCTAGAACTTGGGGTTGCATGGCTGAAACCTTATGTTTGCCTTTTGCAGCTGTGAGATGTTCTTTCGAAGACTTATCCATTGTGGATATTAACTTGGTAATCCAACCAACAGTTGAAGGGCTTTCACTGTTGCTAGTTTTAGTAACTTGTAGGATTGTCCCATAGTTTCACTGATTTTGCTGAGTGATAAGGCTTATAGGTGATACTTCTCAGACGTAAAGCAGACGATACACTGTTGTCCGTTACTCTGTTGATCTTCATCTTTGTAGATTATTAGATCTTGAAGTCCACATGTGGGATGTTCCTACTAAAATAGGACTTAATCACTCACCCCGTCAGTTGTCTTCTAATTTATCTGTTGCTCGCTATGGAGCTATTGAGCGCCGCAGTAAACATTGAGGTATTGCTAGATCCAGACTATGGTTTTGGACATTCACTTTATGGCTGTTTACCCAGGATCCAGTGTTAGTGATATAGTCCCACCAAATTCAACCACCACCTGCTTCTCTTCTATAGAAAAGGGATGACAAGAATACAACACTAGCATTAACCTACTGTGTTATGGTAAAAGGTTTACAACACAATTACAAACACAAATACAAAACACCAAGGGGAGAAGGGGAAAGGAGTGGGTGTCCATGTTCCACTGTCCCTCATTGCTGAGTAGAGCCATTCTGACTCTTCATAGTGAGTAAGGTATTTTCTCACTTATATTTTGTTCTGTTGTTACTGGGACTATTGGATGGGTGAAGTCATTCTGTCCATCCAACATGTTGATATTGTCTCTCTCATTACTTGAAGAGAATAGCCTATACAGAATCCCTGTGGTTTCTAATGCCGCGTCTTCATTTCGGCACTATAATCATCACTAGGTCAAGACTATTCACTATTGGCTTCTTAAGTACTGACATACATATGTATTCTTACATCAACATCCTCTAATCCCAAGGTGCAACATTAAAATGTATATTCCCACAGTAAAAAGTAACAATCAGAACAAAGAAAATTCTCATACCAGAAAAAGACATACATGTACATTTCTCTGATATTAAGTACATGATACTCATACATAATAATTAATCATAATGATGATGCAGGGAGCCTAGGTTTTTGAATTATCTTCATGAACTAAAACATCCATTGTTTTCCCCCACTGCGTACAGCACATGAGGATAGTAATCGCTGTGATATGTTTTGCCAATGACTGCTATTATTCGGAGGGTATTTATAAGAATAACTTATGCCGCATGGTCCAGTCTTCTGAATATTGCAAGCAATTTATTCACATCAATCTTCGCTTCTGTTTCTACTACGGTGAGGTGATGCGGAGTGAATCCTATCCGAACATGCATTTACATCACGCGTTTAATTGTTCATGAATTTATATTCAAACATGGCCTGTCCCTAACACTATTTTATGAAATGATTATATGTTCACCCTCATATGGAGTGGTTACTAATCTGTTAACAAAAGAATGGTACTAAAATTTAGCACTATATTTCCAAGTTACAGATTATAATGTGGCAAAATATTTTATCCCCTGACTAAGTACGAGTCAGGAATATGCGTAATCATTTGTATGTCCCCGCATGGATAAAACACCTTTCTATAGTACATAGATTATTTGCAGATTTCTAAGCATAAATAGTGAGATATTGTTCACAGTGCCTAGAAGTTTTAACATAGGAATATGAAATTGACAGACACTAGTTCTTTACTATGAAGCATGAATCAGGGGTCTGCTCCTACATTGAGAAAATCTCTAGAATGTGTTTCAGACATGAGAGTTGATACTTTACAGTACACATAATATTCATAGATTATAGCACTACTAGTGAGATATAAGTTCATAATGCCTATACAAGATATTAACATATGGATTTGAAATTGTAAGACATAGGAAAAATTACAGCGTGGCGCCCACCTGTGTTTCCTTAGTAAACATCATCCAGCCTGGTTTAAGAGAATTGTAACTAATTCTTAATTAAACATACTGGTCTAGGTAATACATAAATATATCTTAATCATGTAGATAACATACCAATAGCTTGAAGAGAATCATGGTTTTAAAAGGCAACATGCCTTCTCCCCGAAGGGAAAACTTTTACATGTCTGTTCTTTGTCGTCGTACTGACCAAAATGGCTACACTGGCCTTTGTTTTACAATCAGTCGACGACTGTTGGCCAGGTATGTAGGCCAAAATAAGGCCAAATTAATTAAGCTGCCACGGTCCGTCTATCGCTGTTTTATTTTCTCCTACATTAAGTAAGTTACTTAAACAGTAATTGTAAGGGTTTGTGTATTATTAAGGGAGTCCATAAATAGGAAAGGGTAGGGACGTTTTTATTATACCACAAGTGGTAAAATGCTAGTGTTAACAGCGATGTCTTTGTAAATAGGATATGCGAGAAAAAAAAAGTATACAGTCGAGTTGTTTGCAATATCTAGCATTAAATCTAAATATAATTACCTCTGAAGTCGGATTGGCTCGCCTGAATGGCGAGGGACACCGGTAAAAGGGACGGTAAGTCCACACGCAAACCTCAGTCCTGTACTACTTTAAACAGTGTGTAAGGACTACGCTGGAGTGTAAGCGAGCGAACAAAAAGAAAAGGAAGAGCTACACACAATCAGTTCGTCTGCAGTCACATTAGGCAGTTCCCAAGTTGGCGCGCGTTCAGTTTATCTGCTCGGCTTACAATATACGACTCATCCATTCTCACTTGTATTCTGGAGACATCGGGAACGCGTGTATAGGCTCGACTTATCTACACTTTGTCTAAAAATCAAAATCTAACTCTTAACAGTCGAAAGAATCGACTTCATTGCACCGGGTTTTATCCCATAAGGCTCAGTCTCTTTTAGCAGTGCTGCCTGCCGATAGCATCGCACAAAGCCCGAACTCCGTAGCTCCAGCTACGAATCCATGAAAAATCTGAGAAAAATGCACTCGTGAACCGTAAAGACGTAGCCCAGAATCCACAACCTTCGGAGCGCGAGGCAGACGGGTTGAACACTTCGCCACGGAGACTCCCTAAATGTTAGACAGCTAACCTACACTATTTCTATCTGATCTACAATATGTATTGTTTCTCTGCAGCCCGTTAAGTCTGTCCGACCTATAATTGACTTTTAATCGCATTCTTCAATACAAATCAATGAACAAGTCCTACTAAAACCATATGAAAACCGTAACCTGATGAGAACAGTTAGCCGTAGACAGTCACAATTTATTGGGCACGTTATGAGAAGAAATGAACTGGAGAACATAGTTGCAACTGACAAGATTGAAGGGGAAACTAACTGGGGGGAGAAACAGACAAAGTAAATATCTAGATGGCTTGGCCAGATGGCACCACTGAGACAAGAACACAAAGTAGATCCTAGACTCTGGTGATCGTGTGAGATGGCGAAACATGACAACCCAATGTTATCGACATGGCGCATGATAGTGATGGTAATTCTTTAATATTCGAGCAAGTCTTGACAAATCTGCACTCATTTTTAAAATGGCAGATGCATCTGCAATGTATAAGTGCATCTTTAAATACATAAATTACATCTACAGTATGTCATTTGCAACTGTGAGTAGCACCTTGCAGTCTTGACAGACCAAGGTATGTGAGTTTGAATTTGGTCAAAATTCCATCACAATGCCTGGGCAGAGCTTCAGAGAACATGCGATGCCCAAACAGCACGTTTCCTCTCTCGGCCTTGCTTTGTTTATTCCAGAGGAATGAATAACTCCAGTACGTCTGGAACAAGGTTGTCTGCAGACGCTGGCGGCTCAGCGTCAAACCTCCGAGACCTCGCCTCCACGAGCAGGTGGCGAGCGGTGGTCAGACCCTAAAAACCATGGAACTTGACTTAGAGGCGTTCAGCCAAGTCCCGCAGGTGTAAGTACCTGGACCATTGGGCACGTAACCTGTCAATCGCAAGTGTCTGTGTAGGCTTACCTGTGTAAGCGTGTACTACCGTTAGATTCTCCGCATGACTCGTGCGGATCCCGCGACCAACGGGAATAGGCCCGCCGGAGATATTGCTCGTCTGCTGAGAGCAACTCTCCCCTCCTTCCACTGAATGATATAAGTAAAGAAGCGATAAATGTAGTGGTGTTTCAATTGCGCTTGCGCTCCCACCTATTTTACACCCTTTATGTGTCTTCACAAAGTCGGACTAGAGTCAAGCTCAACAGGGTCTTCTTTCCCCGCTGATTCCATCAGTATGCACAAATGAACTGAAATAGATCAGATCTGTCTAAGCGATGTAGTGTATATCTTACGTACGCAAGTCTCATATAGAAGTTTGGAGGTTCATCTACGATGTAGATACACATTAGAGTTGTAGATGTAGATTACTGTCATCATCTTACTCTTATCTAAATAATGGTTCGGGTTCATACAGGCAACAATACTTTGTTCGCTAGAATATAGAACATTTATTGTATTGAATGTACAGTTGGCGCAGTGGGTTAACAGCCCGCGCTATATTATATTACATATCACAGATAGTTAAACATCAAGCATATAGTTGTCATACAACAATCTAGCACACTATCTAGCCTATGTATATATATCTATGAATATCTATTGAGTCCCTCTCAGGCAGGCCTTGTTGTCTCTCTCAAGTCCGTCTGTCGTATAAACCGAGAGGTGTTGCGAATGCTATTATATGTCTACAAGAAGGGTGTAGTGGAACTTGCCAATATCCTTTTGCTAAATCGGTCTTGGAAAATAAGGATGATTGAGCCATATTTAAATAAGATCTTCACAACTGTTCATAGGCTCTGCATCCGTTGTTGTTCTTGTATTTAATACTCTATAGTCGATGCACAAACGGATTGTCTGGTCTTCTTTTTCACCAGGACAATCGGTGAAGAATATTGAGACATCGATTTTTGAATAATGCCATTCTTCTCTAAATCTAAAATGTTCCTTATCTAAATTAGATCTGTAATGGAGAGGAATAGAATATGGTCTACATTTGACCGGTCTCAGATCTGTCAGCACAATTGAATGTGTTATTCTATCAGTGCGTCCAGGTTTGTTGGAAAAGATCGTCTTATAGTCGTCCAGGAGAGTCAAAATGTCTTGTCGCTGTTGTTGTGTCAAAGTGTCAGAGATATGTATGTCATTTATACTCCGTCGTCAGTCATGATTGGTACAGGGATTTCAGTATTGTCCATGTCTGTCTGATTTATCACAGATGCTACAGTTTGTAAATTGTCTTCAATGTCATTGTCGTCGTCGTCGAGATCAATCGTCAATATGTCGTCAAATTTGTCGTCATTGTCGATATCACAGATTGTCGGTAATGTCCATATGTCTTCGTCGTTTTCGTCGTCGTAAGCGTGTGTCGTTAACGATGCTTCGTTTGTCGAGGTGTCATTTCGTCGGGAAATTGTCGTTTCGTCTGTGTCACCAGTTCGTTGCGTCAGTTCATTTGTCTCATTGTCCTGTCTAGCATAGTATGGTTTCAACATATTCACATGTGATAATTCCAAATTTCCATTTAAAGAGAATACAGTAGGGTTATTCCCCTTATTAACCAGTGTCTGACATATATAACAAGATGTACAAAATGATTTAATGTCTTGGTCAAACTTTGGCCAATAAAACTGGGTTAGGACAATAGCCCTGGTCATTTCATATCCCATATGACCTCCAAAAGGGGAGTCATGGGCTATTTTTAGCACTTTGTCTCGATGTGCTTGTGGTAACACTACTTGCTGCGTCGTGGTCTGGTTTGTTGTGTAAAATCTAGTTAAGATGTTGTTCTGTAGCCTAAATGTCCACGATGCGTTCTTAGTGACTTTTGGTTTGAGTCCTACTAACTTAAAGTATGGTGCAAGTGTTGTATCTGCTTTCTGTTCATTACCAAAATTGATGTTAGTTAAGTTTGGCGCTACTATTTCTAATGATTCCTGCAGTTGGTCAGTGTTGGTTTTGTGGGTTGTCTGTCGTGTTATTGCGTTTGTGTGTTGTGTGTTTTGTTGCACATTTACAGGCTTGGTACTTGGTAGCTCGGTAGCATCCTCAATTTGAGGTTTTAATTCGGTCGTATCGTTCATAGATTCGACCGCCCCTGCATTGTACACCTTGGTGAATTTTTTCTGAATTACCTCAGTGGTTGTCTCCCTTGGTATTTTGGCAGAATGAGACAAGCAAGAATGGTGTTTCTCTTTAGCGTCGCTGTTTGTGTGGTGGATACCGTGTTTTTGCTCCCACTCTTTGATTTCCTTTTCAGAGCATGGATGTATGTTGGGTAAATTACCAAGTAATAATATCCGCGACTGGATTTTCAAGGACAGCACACAATACTTGTCCTGATATGAACGGTGTTTGAATTTCGACCAGAGCAAGGGGGTATTTCTCTATTGTACCTGAGAATGTGCGACAAGTCACATGTTTGTCTGTGTAGTCTTTAGTGTCTATTAATGTTTTCTTTACCCCACAGAGCGTTGCGCCGGAATCACGAATTAATGTGCACTTTTTGTTGTTAACAAACCCTGTAAAAAAAAACTAGCTTGCCTGTAGATGATCAAAGCAGCGTTAGCTGTTTCATTTGCAATAGGTATCGTGTGGCCACATAATAATGTTGTGTCAAGTTGGAACTTCGTACAGGTGTTGCACTTACTGTCTGTAATGGTGTTTATAATGTGTACAGCATTCCCAAGCTCGCTTTCATTGTCGTGTTGATTATCACATTCATTCAGTGATTCAAGCTCTTCGTCAGACGACGTTTCTACAAGTGCAGCATTGGCCTGTTTCAATAACTTTCGGCCCTCACACTCCCGACTATAATGGCCCCAGCTATTGCAAAAATAACATTTGACTGCTCTCTGGTAAGCACTGCGTTTAGCCTTTTGCTTCTCCACCATCATTTTGAGGTGGCGAGGATAGGTAGGTGCTTTGTCGCACATCGCGTAACTGTCGTGATTCAAATTGCAATATTGGCATTTTACTACTTTACCGACATTGGAGCGCGGTTTAAATCTACTCTCTGTTTGTTTGGAGTATTTGGTGTTCACTACTGCAGCTGCTGTATCGTTGTGACTTATGTTTAGCTGGAAAATATCCCTATTTGCTGTGAAAAATGCATTCCCCTTTGCCTCTATTTCCTGAATACTCTTACAGTCCATTTGTTTTAAGAACTTGGCAAAAGGTGTGGGGATGGTGCTAACTATTTTATCTATAATAATAAGCTCTTTAAGTTTGTCATGGCTATTGTTGGTTTTAGCCGAGTTAATCCATTTTGTGCATATGTCTTGGACTGTACTGACATAATCTATAAAGGTTTGGTTTGGTTGTGGAGATAATTTGGCAAATTGTTGTTGGTAACCTGCAGTATCTAAAGAAAAATGTTGGAGAATGCGTTGTTTTAGGTACTCATAGTCTTTTCGCATTTCCTGTGGTATTGTCTCTATTACTTTTAGTGGTTCAAGAGCTAAATTTCTCATTAGAATAAATGCCCAATCTGATTTAATGATCTTATGATGAGACATGAGACACTCAAAATTTTCTAAATAGGCGCTGATGGAATCTCCAGAACAGAACGCCTTCACGAGTCCTTTGTACTTGTTATATTTTTGTTCTTCTTCTTTGCTTCTTAACTTATTTATCGATATTTCTGTGTTGGACTCAATCTCCATCTGTTTTAGTTTTATCTGTGTTTCGGCATTCAATTGGGCCTGCTTGGCTGCGGCCTCAAGCTCCATTTGTTTCTCCTGAGCCTGCAATTGTATTTTTTCTCTTCAACATCAATTAGTCTTTTCTTTTCTTCTGCGTCCATTTGCATTTGCAATTTCTTTTCTTCTGCCTGCATTTGCAATTTCTTTTCCTCTCGTTCTATCGCTCTCTCTTCACGGGCAATATTTTCTGCGTGCGTTTTCTGTGCCCATTCTGACAGTTTCTCTTCTTTATAACCTAACTTTATTCCTTGCTCAATGCATTTATCTAAGCTAGACATTTTGTGTTTTATTTGTTTGCAATGTTTATCAAATTAAATCCCTTAGAAAAAATGTTGGGAGGACAAAAATTAGTTATCTCCCTTACTTATTAATGTGTAAATCAGAATGCAAGGTTATGTTGGTGACAAGGTCATGAATATGCAAATAAATCAATATGATACAAAATGATACGTTGATGGAAGATGAGAAGTACAGCTTAGAGTTACAATGGGTATGATGTGAAACTTAGCTCTCAATCCCAGAACTCCTCGATGTTGTCTTGTACTCTCGTCATTGTTGGAAAGGTTTCATAGGTTGCACGCGGCACTAGTTGCGGAACAATCTGCTCGTGGAGCGAGAAAACATTAGTCACCGTCACAAAAAAAAATGTCAAAATAGTAACATGTCAATAATTGTTTACAGAATCAAAATAATGAGGCACTGCGGAGGCAATGGTGAGACGTTGCCGAGGGACTCAGATTAATTATATTTTATCGCTAGATAGCTACTAATTTTATGCAAACTTGTAAAGTTAACAATTTCTTTGATTTAAACAAATCAATGTGTTACCAAAAATCAATGTGATATGATTAAATAAGTAATTTTACATGGCATTTAATAGCTCTTTCAGAAAACATTCTATGCCAAAACCGGAAAACTAGCCCCCAAAAAGCCTGTCATCATCTTACTCTTATCTAAATAACGGTTCGGGTTCATACAGGCAACAATACTTTGTTCGCTAGGATATAGAACATTTATTGTATTGAATGTACAGTTGGCGCAGTGGGTTAACAGCCCGCGCTATATTATATTACATATCACAGATAGTTAAACATCAAACACATAGTTGTCATACAACAATCTAGCACACTATCTAGCCTATGTATATATATCTATGAATATCTATTGAGTCCCTCTCAGGCAGGCCTTGTTGTCTCTCTCAAGTCCGTCTGTCCTCTGCCGGTCTCCTCGTGTCCTAATTCGACACGGGCGGTAACTCTGTCCGAGTTCCTCGTGGACCCCGCATTAGGCGGGCCACATCAGTGTCCACGGAATCATGGACTCGGTGACCAGCTCTTTCGAGAAGGTTCTAGATTACTCGGGTCCTGAGCGACTCAATGCTATCCCTTGGGCTGGAGTTGCAGCCCTCTAATAATATATATGACGGTGAGGCGGTGACAATTACATATTGTAGATGAACCTGATATATTGTAGATGCGACTTACATATTGCAGACAACCCTGACACAGCTGTAGATAAACCTGACATATTGTAGATGCAACTTCCATATTATAGAAGAATAGTAGATATTACAGGTGAAGAGTGCATGCTGAAGATGAACCTTACATAGTGTAGATGTATCTTACATATTGTAGATGTGTCTTACATATTGTAGCAGTACCTTACATATTGTAGATGATTATTACATATTTTAGATAAACCTTATATATTGTAGCTGTATCTTACATATTCAAGATATATTGTAAATGAGCCTTACATATTGTAGATGTCTCTTACAAATTGTAAATGAAGCTTAACCATTGTCGATGAACCTTGAATAGTATACACTAACTTTTAATACATGTGAACCTACACAGTGTAAATGG